>OZ024741.1:125650246-125652746 GCA_964016885.1 Eledone cirrhosa
CACTGTATACACCATCATTCATCATTTCATTTTACGTCCACTTTTCCCTGCTTGCAAGGGTGGGACGGGAGCTGATTCTGGCTTGATTTCTACAGCTGGATGCCCTTCCTAACACCAACCTCATTTACAGTGAGTGCTGGGTGCTTTTTTGCCGTGGCACCTCCACGACCACTTTGCAGTGGAATGATATGGACCCCAGTCCCTATCATCTCATTTCTACAGCTGAGTAAACTGGAGCAATGTGAAATAAAGTGTCTTGCTCAAGGAAACAACACATCACCCAGTCTGAGAATTGAACTCACAACCTTTTGATTGCAAGGCCAATGCTCTAACCACTAAACCATGTGCCTACATATATATATCACACACACAAATATTCTTATATGTCAAGAATATCTCTTATAAGAACTTTTCAAATCATTTTTGATTTAGAAATAATTTTGTTGTTTTGAATGATAAAAAGCCTTAAAACTCAAAGAAGATTAGTGAACATTACTTACAGAAGCTATGTTGTAAGAAAATAAATAAATCAACTAGTAAATTTGCTCTAATATAACTACTGAGTTCTTAGGGCGAGTGACACCAAGATCACTAGACCAGAACACGGAGGCACACAGCTTAGTGGTTATCATAAGGTTGTGGTTTCAGTTCTTGGATTGGGCAGTGTGTTGTGTTCATCAGCAAGATGTTTTATTTCACGTTGCTTTTCATGAAAGCAGAAAAAAGAACCCATGATAAATATGATTAAGCTTGTGATAGGGCCTGCGAAGCTAACTCTTGATTCATCAGAAGTAAAAAAGCCTTAAAATGCTCATTGTATTCTATCCAATGTTATAACAACTGAATCAAGTATGACTTGTTTAGACTAATGGTCTTAGGTATCTGCAGTGGTGGAAATACCTATAAGCTATATAAGCTATAGTTTAGGGTCACACACTCTCAGGACCCTCATTTTTTAAAATATATCATCAAAAATGATATATATATATATATATATATATATATACACACACACATACACACATACACACATATATGTGTGTATATATATATGTGAGTGTGTGTGTGTATATATATATCATTTTTGATGATTTAGGTTTAAAGAATAAAAACTAATGATAAAATAAAAATATATTTTTAAAAATGAGGGCCCCGAGTGTGTGTGGCCCTAATATATATATATATATGAAAAGAGTCAGGACCCCGACGGCTGAGCTCCAGCTGTTTCGACAGCTAGATCCGAGTACTCTGGTGCATTATGGTCCACCTGGTATCTTACCACACCTTCTTTGTTATATAGATATATATTATATAGATATTAATTAATCTTTATTATTAACATTAATATGAAAAATGATAAATATATTTTTTTACAGAAGTGCCTCAAATTTCATAAAGCTTAGAGCCTCAGCAGGTGAATATCTGGCCCTGGATGCCTTTGTAGTGGCAAGCAGACACCACCCCCTTGGCCCTCTTAATCTCAACCCAGCAGAACATGAAAAACTTTACTGAGGATTAAATAGAATAGGTCAAATTAGGAAAGTATTATATAGACAATCTGTCTGTATAAGAGCTTGTTCGGCTGAGTTAATTAGCAGTGTCAGTTATATGTTGTTTGGCAAGATGCCTGATTTATACTTTGTCACATATTCACGTATAGTATATTGTTATTCACAATGTATCCACTAGCAGAAGTATATATATATAAATATATATATATATGTGTGTGTAACTCAGCCCACACTGTAAAGTGTTTGTTTTGATGCCTCAATAAAAAGTACCCAATGCACACTATAAATGTGGTTGACATTAGGAAAGGTATCCAGCTGTAGAAACCAAGTTAAAATCAGTGCTGTCTAAACAAGACACTGTCATCTGATCTGGCTTGTCTCACAATGGGACAACTCATCTAACCCACGCTGGATCGAAAAATGGACGTTAAATAGCGATGATGATGATATAATATATATGCTTTTACATACATTTTTCGTTGCTTGCATATATATTGCGAATCCTTTTTTTGAGGGGATGATCAACAAGAGCTAAGTGTCTGGCAAAGAGATGCAGGGAGATTGTCAAGTCAAAGCTAGCTGATGGACAGTGTGGTTTTCGCCCGGGATACAGCACAGCCAGCCAAAAATTCACACTGCAGCAAGTCTTTGAGAAATCGTGGGAGTACTGCCAAGAGGTGTATTCTTGCTTTGTAGACCTCAAAATGCCATTTGACTGTGTTCTACAGGACCTGCAACGAAAGGTTCTGGGGGAGTATGGGATCGATCAACAGCTTCTTATTGCCCTGATGTCTCTATATGAATTCCTGGGTGTTCGGATAAAAGGAGTCGGACTCGGTCGAGGGTGCATATTGTCATCTCTCCTGTTCATTATTTTCATGAATCCCGCCGAGGTTGACTTTGCCTTTCATCCTTACGGGGTCGATAAAATAAAGTACCAGCAATGCACTGGGTAATTGCTGGCCTTGTGCCTAAAGTAGAAACAATTA
>OZ024741.1:125657746-125680246 GCA_964016885.1 Eledone cirrhosa
ATTAGGCGAGTTGTTATGGGCAATGCTAGGTCAGGTGACCATGCTTTGCTTATACAGAACTGATATTGGCTTGGTTTCTACAGCTGGATGCCCTTCCTAATGCCAACCTCATTTACAGTGAGTACTGGGTGCTTTTTGTCATGATACCTCCATGACCACTTTACAGTGTGGAGTGGGTGCCTTTTGTTGTGACACCTACACAACCAGTTTACAGTGTGGACTGGGTGCTTTTCACAGTCATACTTACAGTGGAAGGGTGGATGTGGGTGGGGCAGGGCATATATATAAAGGAATGTATCAACAACCTGTGAGGTTATTTCAGACCATAACCCATCCAACCCATGCCAGTGTAGGCAACAGTCATTAAATGATGTTCATTATGTTGTTGATGATGATGATGATGATGATGATGATGATATAAATGTTTCAAAGTGTTAATTGGTGGGTATGGATTGCTTGTGTTATGAGCCGTAGGTAACACACACACACACTCACAAACATACATACACATATACATATGTACGTACATACATACATGTATACATATATACATACATATGTACATATATATATACAGACATACATACACACATACATACATTTATGCATGCATAACATAACAAACATTGTACACATACATTCATACATGTGTGTCATATATGGGATATATATATATATATATATGTGTGTGTGTGTGTGCGCGCGCGCGAGTGTAAGAATCCAGTACTATGTGTATAATCAAGGTAATTAGTAGGTGTTGAAAGAATGCATAGGTATTCTTGTGAGGAAGTCCATTAAGTGCAAGCTAGTAAGTCATTATATATATACATATATATATATATATATATATAAATATATATCATCATCATCATCATCGCTGTTTAACGGCCAATTTTCCATGCTAGCATGGGTTATATATATATAATATATATATATATATATATATATATATATATATATATATATATATATATATATATATATATATATATATATAAATATATATACTCACATACATATATACATATATATATACACACACTCACATATATATATATGTATATATACATATATATACTCATGTATATATATATATATTTACATATATACATATGCATGTGTATATATATATATATATATATATATATATATATATACATACAAATATGTATGTTTATGTGTATGTATATATGTGCATTTCCGTGTTTGTATATATATGTGTATAAGCATCATCATCATCATTTTTATTTCATAATAGTGTATATAGATATCTTGCTGCTCATATTTATATTGATGCAGGCGTGATCCTGTATCTCCTAAAGAAATTGTTAGGACGCCATGTTGACATACAGTGTTTCTAGGTCATTTTTAAACCTTGTGGAGCCCATCTCCTCTCCCGGTCTGAATACAACAGATTTCTTCTAGAGAAGGCTAGAGAGTGAGAGAAAGAAAGAGAGAAAGAGACATTGAGGAAGAATCAACCTCAGTACTAGACTGGTACTTTTTTATCAACCTCGAATGGATGAAAGGCAAAATTGACCTCAGTTGGATTTGAACTGAGAGAACAGAGAGATGAAATAAATACCGCGAATTATTCTATCTGATGATCTAATGACTGTGCCAATTCCCCAATATTTTAGCTGAAATAGGAACCCTTTAAAATGGGTGGTATGGGAATTCATAGAACCAGAAAGGAAACACTTAGAAGAACTTAATGCAAATAAAAACAACTTCCCCTTTATTTATTTATTTATCTATTTTATTTATTTATCTACTTTGCTTCTTTTTACTGATTTCAGTTATAGGACTGCGCCATGCTAGGGTACCACTTTCAAGGGGTCGATTATATTGAACTCTTCCTTCCAGTAATTTGTTTCATACTTATTTCATAGATAGAGAAAATGTAGTGATCATTAACCACCACCACTACTACTAACACCAACGACAACACTATTGCCACCACCACTACCACCTACCAACACCACTATCACCAGCAATACCAACATTAACAACACCATCACCACTACTACTACAACACTACCATTACCATCACCACTACTACTACAACCAACACTACCACTACCAACAATACTACCATTACCACCATCACTACCACTACCAACAACACTACCATTACCACCATCACTGCAACCATCAATACTCCTACCACCACCAACACCACTACAGCCATCATAACCATTACTACCACCACTACTACTACTACTACTACAACCATCACTAGAATTAGCAACAACACCATTACCACCATCACTGCAAACATCCACCAACACCACTAACATTACCAACATTAACACCACCACTATTACTACAATTACCAACAACGCCATTAACACCACCACTACCACTACAACCATCAACCACCACCACTACTATTACTACCACTACAACCATCACTACAAATCCTAGCACTACCAATACTAGCACTACCACCACTAGCACCACAAGCTTTACATGACTGGAGCAAGATACTGCACACACATACACACACACACATGCACGCATATACACATACACATACATTATGTATACATACACATACATTATGTATACACACACATATATACACACAAAACACACATACACATACATCCTGCTCCTGTCATATGAAGCTAGAAATCAATGTTTTTCTTCCATGTCTCAGAGTGCAAATAATTATCTCATTAGTCAATCAATGTTTAATTTAGAAGTCATGGGTTCAAGTCCCACCCCTGCCAAATGTTCTATATGTGTTTTATCCTAAAATATCGCAACCTTTTTGACACCAAATTGTCTGAAACTGCCTCTGGTTCTGTGATACAAAACTGTTTTAAAGTGTCTATATTTATCTAAAAATATTCCATCATAATTTTATATAAGAATCTTTGTTATGTCCTAAAATAAGCTTAATAATGAGGAAATTATATTACTAAATCGCTCCAAATTCTTATTTTCAATATTATTTGGAAATCATAGTGTTTTTCACTATAAATGTATCAACAAACGGGTTAAATTGAATTGTATATATTTGTCTAAAAACCTTGCCATCAGTTTTATGTAAGAACCTTTATTGTTTTAAACACAAGCGTGTTTATCAAAAGGGTTAATTTACAAATTACATTTATTCCCAACAAATTTTGCAGCATCAAATTTAAAGGACAGTCTAGCTCATGGTCCTGTCTGACAGGATGAAGAAAACATTGCCCAAGAGAACTGGGAAGGAGATACACTGGAACAGCCACTCCACCTCACGAGGCTTGCACTTGTGGGTAGCCAGATCTACTCCGAAAGCAGTTAGTAGGGATGCGGTTCAAGGGCCAAGAATGCCGGAAGTTTCCACTGCCACAGGCTCCACAACAAACCTATCAGAGAGTGGCTGATAGTTTGCCTGGCAGGCAGTTAATCCTGGGCTGATAATGAGAAAACTAATTATATTGTTAAATCCCTCCAAATTCTTGATTATTTTCAAAATTATTTTAACACTTTAGCATTTAAACTGGCCATATCTCACCTTTTCTGTTCAAACCAGTCGTACTGGCTGCTCGTACTTATGTTAAAGTATTGTTCTCAAAATAAATAATATCAAAATCTCGTGGATTCAATATTATGTGTGACAATTATGTAAGGTAAGGTGTTTACTATGAACATACAATAGTAAATATAGAGTAATGTAAATGCTAAAGGGTTAAAATCATAGGCAATGTCTTTCATTAGAAATATTGTAACAAAAGAGATAAGGGTACATGTGTCTGTGGAATACTCAGCCACTTGGGTAATCCAGTTAATAACTAGAATACTCATCATCGAAACCATTTATTTGACATAATCTTTATTTTACAGCCGCAGAAACCATGCCAAAAGAGACTGTGAGGATTCTTCAGTTGTGTCAAGGACAAAACAACCTCTTTAGTATTTGTGTGGACAAAATGCACCTAATACACTGTTAGATAACTGGTGATAGGAAGGGTATCCAACTGTAGAAACCATGCCAAAAGAGGTCAATAGGACTCATCAGTTGTGTCAAAGGCACTACAACCTCCCTAGAGTTGGTGTTTCCAGTACACTTTTCAAATAGGTTGGTGATAGGAAGAAGATCAATGCATAGAAAATGGGCTTAAAAACTCTACCGCTATGTCACAGACATGACAACCACTTTAGTGTTGTTGCGGACATGATAAAACACACCCAGTACAGTGTGTAAAATGGTTAGTGATAAGCAGGTCATCCAACTGTAGATAACTTACCCCAAAAAGGGCTGAAAGGAATCTTCAGTTGTGTCAAAAACATGATAGCCTCCCTAATGCTGGTACCACAATAAGATGCAGCCATTACACTCTGGAGACTACAGGAATGTATATGGGACCCACTGCTAGTCTGAAAAATCAGGGGCTCCAATTAAGTACTTACATGGTCTGTGATGATCTGTTCAACCCTTGCTAGCAAGGAAAAGTCTAATGTCTGTCTCAAGTCTAGAGGCTCATCAGGCCACTGCTTATCTCAGTTTTCTTGATGTGAAGTGACTGAGAGTACAAGACTTTCCCCTAGGCAGGACACCAGTCCATCACATAGTCCAGCTATTGCTGCTAGTACTCATCTTCAGTATACTGGAGCAACGTGAAATGAAAGTATACTGGAGCATTCACTTCCCTGACATTTGTATATTATTCTATGTACTATACATGCACCTTTGACGAGTTGTAGTGCACCTGAGCACTTTACACAATAATTTCATTATTATTATTATAACAGGAAATGAAAGTATACTAGAGCAACATGAAATGAAGTGTTTTGATCATGAACATAACACACAACCCAGTCCAGGAATCAAACCCACAACGTTATTATCGTAAGTCCAACACACTTACCACTAGACCACATTCCTCTTAAATGATGATTATGATAATGAAAGTGTGTGTGTGTTGAGTATTTGGTTGCTATTTCTAGCATATCAAAGAACCATGTAGAAGCTCCCTCAATAACATAAGGTGTTGATAAGGTTCTAAGTTCTATAAGTGAGTGCCAACATGTTTCTCTCTGTTCTTCTCTTTCTTTATTGAATTATTTATTTATTTATTTTATTTTACACTTATTTATTTTTATCCTTTTTAGATATTTATCATTTTATTTATTTTTATGCATTTTTTATATTTATTCTTTTATATTTTATTTATTTCATATTTTATTTTTCATTTTATATATATTTATTCATTTATTTAGTTTTACTCTTATTAACTCATTTTAGTGTATATTTTACTATTTTTTATTTATTTATATTTATTTATTTTTTCTATATTTTGTATTGAATATTTTTCTCCCCACTTCCCCCCTCCCTTCATTGTTATTTTGGAAATGTATAATTAATTTAGTATTCTGTTGCACACCATTGATTATTTCATTCTTCTTTTATCATTTATTTTCTTCTTAGTTCATAAAATTATTTTGTTATTTCTTTTTTTGTTTTTTTGTTTTTGTTTTTGTTTTGTTTCTTCGTTGTTGTTGTTGTTGTTTTTATTTATTTCTTCGGTTTGATCTTCTATTCTGGTGTGTTTAATATAAAAACACAGACTATTCATCCATCCATTCATATATCCATCCAGCCAGGCTGACCATCTAACCATTCATCCAGCCAACCATCCATCCAGCCAGCCAACCATCCAGCCAGCCAACCATCCAACCAGCCAGCCAATCATCCAACCAGCCAGCCAACCATCCAACCAGCCAGCCAACCATCCAGCCAACCATCCAACCAGCCAGCCAACCATCCAACCAGCCAGCCAACCATCCAACCAGCCAGCCAGCCAACCATCCAACCAGCCAGCCAACCAGCCAGCCAACCATCCAGCCAGCCAACCATCCAACCAGCCAGCCAACCATCCATCCAGCCAGCCAACCATCCAACCATCCATCCAGCCAGCCAGCCAGCAAGTCATACATACATCCATCCATTCATTTGATAGACAGACAAACGTTTACTTATCAATAATCTATGTAACCTTTTATATACACACATATACATGCATATATGTATATAATACACACATACAAACACACAATTACACACACACATAATATATTATCATCATCGTCATTTTACTTCTGCTTTCCTTTATATCATCATCATCAATATATACATATATAAATATATATATATATATACATATATATATATCCTCATCATCATCATCATCATCATCACCATTTAACATCTATTTTTCCATGCTTATATATATAACCAGCATCACAATATATTACACACACACACACATATATATATATATATATATATATATATATATATATATATATATATATATATATATATATATATATACATACATACATGCACACACATAAATACATATATATATATATACATACATGCACACACATAAATACATATATACATACATGTATACATATGTATATATATAGGTGAATTACTCGTATAATCTCCTCTACCATTTTAAAATGTCAGATATATACAAATAGATTAAAGAAGAATATTATTGCGGTCTGGAGCTCCGAGTGTTAGTGGTCTGTCAGTGTGTGTGTTAGTGGTGAGACTGTGTGTGTGTTAGTGGTGTGTGTGTGTGCATATATATATATATATATATATATATATATATATATACATCATTGAATCATCATCATCATCATCGTTTAACGTCCATCTTCCAAGCTAGCATGGGTTAAACGGGTTTGTCAAACTTCAGGCAAGATTGGTCGGGTGACCGTGTCTCACTCGTATAGAACTGTATCTGGCGGGTTTTCTACAGCTGGATGCCCTTCCTAACGCCAACCACATTTACAGTGTCGACTAATTTTATAGAGAAAGGGGTGGTGTTGGCGGGAGTGGAAGGATGGAGTAGGCATAGTGGGTTGGGGTGTATGTTTTGTTTGGAGGGGCCTACTGACTGTAGGTTAACTTTGCACATAAGGAAGGCGGGTCTTCTGTATATATATATATATATATATATATATATATATATATATATATATATATATATATATATATATATATATATATATATATATATATATTTAGTGTTCTGCCAGACCCAGGATTATTTATTTGAGTAAATATCACCGGAATCTAACTACTAAATTTTATACAGAAAAGGATAAGATATATTTACAAAACACCATATCGAATACAAGTCTTCATTTTATTATAACTCCGTTATAATTGTTGTACACAAATATCCTCGTACATATTTAGGTATAGTCCAAGCCCATGATTAACATGTTTATCTTCAGTGTTGTCGGTTCGAAGGAAAGGCGCCAAAGAGAGAAAGAGCTGGCTGTGTTGCCGCTATTTGTAACCTCTTTCCGGAAGTTGCAAAAGAGAGTTCTAGACTTTCGACGGGAAGTAACTCTAACTACTTCCCTGTCTAGAGAGCGCTACAAGACTCCCCTCTCAGGCGAGAAGTCGAATGACCAAACGAAATCATTGTAGCGAGAACATGAGGAGCAAAGCAAAAGGTACAAGAACATGAATGAATAAAACATGCAGAAAAATGTAACTGGAACAATACAAATCAAAACAGTACAAGGGAGCAAGGAAAATAGTGCTCAAAAATAAGTTTAAAATTCTTCAAAGTCAGATAGTTAATGCTACTAGGGGTTAAACGAATATTGTTTTTGAGAGTTTCCGTGGCCATATTACTGTCCTGCCACTTCGTGTGAAATATGGTTGTGTGGTATGTGGTGTTTGCGGTGGAGGTGAAGGTGTTTGTGTGGGAGTGTATATGCGAGGTATGTCAGGCAATGATGTGAAACTTTCAGAGAAAGCCTTCTTTGCTCTGCCAACGGATATTACCTCTTTTCGACCATTGACAGCCACTGTAAAATGTTTTGGAGTGTGCGAAAGCACACGAAAAGGTCCATTGTAAGGTGACGTAAGAGGTCCCTTGACGGAATCATTCCGTATGAAAATGTGTGTCCACGTAGAGATGTCCGATGGGACAGCAGAAGAAATAGATTGGTCATGAGGGTTCATTGGTGGAAGATCCGAGAAATACGAACGAATCCTGGTGACATATGATGCTGGGTCAAGATGTGATGAATCCACTGGTGCTAACATTTGTCCAGGAAGAGACAATGTGGTACCATAAAGAAGTTCAGCCGAAGAAAAACCTAAATCTGTCTTAATGGCAGAACGACAACTAAGAAGCACAATTGGCAAAAATTCGGTTCAACGTTGAATCTTAGAGCGCTGACACTTCAAGCAAGAACGTGCCCAACCAGTGATTAAACGATGCATATTATGCCAGAAGAATCGAGCCGTAATAAGCTTCACCGTGGCAGCTATGCCAGGATGTGACAAGGAATGAAGTGCATCAAAAACGGTACGCTGATGACAATCCGGAACAAGTGGTCTGGGTGAGCCAGTAGAAACATCGCAGAGAATTTTTCCTTCAGAAGATGGAAGAGGTAAATATTCCAGTTTGCTGCAGGAGAACTGGTCAGAGGAAATGTCCAGTGAATCCAAAGTAGGTTGTTCAGTTGCAATGGCAACTAAATCGATATGTGCAGGAGACGCAAGAGAACACACAGAAAGTCGAGATAATGCGTCCGCGGGTATGTTGGCAGCTCCAGCTATATGACGAATGTCACTGGTGTACTGGGAGATGAAATCCAAATGTCTGTATACCCTTGGAGAGTATCTGTCGGACTTGGTTTGAAGAGCGAATGTGAGTGGTTTATGGTCTGTGAATACCGTGAACTCCCGACCTTCAAGAAGATGGTGGAAGTGTCTCACAGCAAGATAAACTGCTAAAAGCTCTCTGTCAAAAGTACTGTAACGTTGCTCTGCTGGTTTTAGTTGGCGTGAGAAAAACGCCAGTGGTTGAACTTGGTGATCGATTACATGATGCAAAACTGCGCCAACAGCACAATCAGATGCATCAACAGATAAGGAAAGTCTCGCATTTGCAACAGGATGGGCAAGGAAAGAAACTTTAGCTAGCTCAGACTTGACAGATTTAAAGGACTGCAATGCATCGGCAAAAAGTGAAATAGGAGCATCTTTCTTTTTCGTAGCCTTTAAAAACTGTGTCAAGGGGAACAACTTGTCCGCACAGTTAGGAATGAAGCGACGATAAAAGCTAATTAATCCCAAGAAATGACGTAATTGTTTCAGGGAGGTGGGTGGTACGATATGCTGAATCGCTTCTACCTTAGATGGCAAAGGTCGTACGCCTTCTGAATCTATAAGATGTCCAAAGAATTCCAGTGAATCTTCACCAAACACACATTTAGCTGGGTTGATTCTGACTTTGTACGATTGGAGACGTTGAAATAACTGAGATAGCTGTTGATGATGGTGTTCATTCGAATCACTGGCTATTAGGAGATCATCAACGTAAGCAATCCACGCGTGACTTCATCGATAAAACGCTGGAACGTACTAGAAGCATTCCGCAAACCAAAAGGCATGGACAGGAATTCAAATGAACCAAAGGGGGTGGTCACAGCGGTTTTTGATATATCCTCTGGATTCATGGGTATCTGGTGGTATGCACGTATTAGAACTATTTTGGAAAATATCTTGCATCCATGCAGAACGGATGAAAAATCCTGTAAATTTGGTAGAGGATAACGGTCTGGCGTGGTGATGGCATTAAGTCGTCGATAATTTCCCACAGGCCTAAAATCCGCTTCAACCTTACGAGCCAAGTGAAGCGGAGATGCCCATGGGCTGGTGGACGGTAATATAAAACCGAGCTGGATCATATGCTCGAACTCGTTTCGTGCTTTTTTTAGTCTATCCGGAGCCAACCTTCGTGGACGAGAGAAAACAGGTGGACCAGTTGTTGTAACGAAGTGTTGAGTCGAGTGGGCTGCCTGAGTAAGTTTAAATGAAATATCCGTTAACTCGGGAAACAAAGTAAGGAGTGCATGAAACTGGTTTCCAGCGGCAGCCACAAAAAATGACGGACTGACAGCAGTAGTGGTAGATTTACGAGTAGGCGTAGATAAGGATGTGTACTATCCACAAGTTTCTGGTTCCTGACATCTACCAAAAGTGAAAAATGCTGTAAGAAATCCGCACCGAGAATAGGATGAGGAAGGTCGGCAATGACAAAAATCCATTTGAAATCTCGACTTAAAGCTAGGTCCAATGTTAAAGATATTTGTCCATAAGTTTTTATAGGAGACTGGTTTACTGCATACAAAGAAATGCCGGAAAGAGTTGGCTTGGTAGAGTTGAACCGTAAGGACCAAATACTGCAACTTGATCCTGTGTCGACCATGAATGATTTGTTTGAAACTCGGTCTCTAATGAAAAAAGCACGATAAGGTGAATTAATGAGGGAAAGATCTGCCATGCCCAGACTCTCCAATTTTAGTTTTCCGAGGTCTTGAAAGAGCAGGGCTGAATACAATGTTTCGCCTTTTCACGAAAACGCATGTAATACCAACACAAAGACGAGTTGTTGGCGGAGAGGTTGGCGCTACAGTGAAAGGAAGAAGACCAACTTTGTGAACGCCGTCTAGATGGCGTTCGATCCCTACATAGTTTAGCTACTTGCCTAGTTAACGCGTCAATGGCTCTCAACATTGAGTCCTCACAAGATGAAGCAGGCTGGGTTTTGAAAGCAGAAGAGGCAATGACCGAATCAGCCAAGGTAGGTTCTCTAGAAAATTCTGGTGTCAACTGTATTTGCTAATATGGTTTTTACAAAGGAACTGTCTTTGGGTGCATCATCACTGAGTTCACGGATACGCCGTAAAAACTCTGTAGGAGTTCTGTCCCCCAGATTTTCATCCTCTAATAAGGAACGAAATTTACTCTCAGGTGACCTACAGTTCTTACGCAGTACCTGTCTTCAGAGACTCGTAGGAAACGCCTTGGGGAGGGTTCTTGATTATGTCTTTTACTGTAATCGCTAGTGAAGCTGGAATTCCGCTGATTAGCATGTTTAATTTTTGCTGCTTTTCCTGTACTCCGTTGACCGCAAAATACTCATCAAGCTGGGCGAACCACAATTTGGCATCGCCAGAATACGCTGGTAACGATGTGTTGCTCATGATGAAATTTGGTTGAGAGAGATGATTTTCTTTTTCAAAATGTCAGTAGAAATTATTTGTTCAAACGTCGGTAGAAATTATATGTTCAGACGTTGGTAGAAATTATATGTTCGAACGGGGTCACCACTTTAGTGTTCTGCCAAACCCAGGATTATTTACTTGAGTAAATATCACCGGAATCTAACTACTAAATTTTATACAGAAAAGGATAAGATATATTTACAAAACACCATATCGAATACAAGTCTTCATTTTATTATAACTCCGTTATAATTGTTGTACACAAATATCCTCGTACATATTTAGGTATAGTCCACGCCCATGATTAACATGTTTATCCTCAGTGTTGTCGGTTCGAAGGAAAGGCGCCAAAGAGAGAAAGAGCTGGCTGTGTTGCCGCTATTTATATAACCTCTTTCTGGAAGTTGCAAAAGAGAGTTCTAGACTTTCGACGGGAAGTAACTCTAACTACTTCCCTGTCTAGAGAGCGCTACATATATATATATATATACATATATACAAATCATTGTATATATATGTATATATATATATATATATATATATATATATACACACACACACATCATTGTTTTTACATCCACTTTCCATGCTGGCAGTGTTGGGGTATAAAAATAGAGCTAGTGATGAATGTTGTGATATGCAGTGGTGTAAAATGATTGGGTCAAATGTTGAGGAAGGATGAAAGTGACTGGGTGGGAGGAGTGATGGGAATAGACCCAGTGATGGATGTTCTGAAGAGAAACGGAATATGATGGCTAAGACATTTTTTGAGGAAGGATTAACATGATTGAGTGTGGCTGAGACAGAGTGAATGTACCCCACAGCATAGGTTAGTTGT
The DNA here is from genome assembly GCA_964016885.1 of Eledone cirrhosa. Lineage (NCBI taxonomy): Eukaryota > Metazoa > Mollusca > Cephalopoda > Octopoda > Eledonidae > Eledone > Eledone cirrhosa. The sequence goes on from OZ024741.1 coordinate 125,669,637, forward strand.
TAGTGATATCTCAGTAAGCAAGAGATGGAATGAGACATATAGGAAGGTGTGGAGAAGAAAGGTCTGGAAGCTAAAAGACCTTTCACTAAAATACAAATTTAGGAAAGCCCTTCAAGATGTATATGACGAAAAAGAAGACGATTTAGAGACGTATGACATAGATAATAACTGGAATTTCTTACATGACAACTTGCTGCAGGCTACTGATGAAACTTATGGCTGGAGCAGAGCTCCAACCAGACAGAGAGTGACCTGGTGGTGGAACAGCACAGTAGATAAGGCTATTAGAGACAAAAGACTAGCATGGAAGGCTTGGAAAAAGGGTGGGAGTAGGGAAGAATATACAGCCACTAAGAGAGAAGCTAGACGTCAGGTGTACTTAGCACGCAGGGAGGCAGAGAGTAGGAGGTTTGCCAATGTTCTGCGACGGGAAGATCAGAGGCATGCGGTGTTCCACATTGCAAGGCAGTGTGTCAATGCAAATCAGGATATTGTTGGAGATAAATGCGTCCGGGATGATGCCGGTGTACTTTGTGTCATGAATGATCAGAAAAAGGAGGCCTGGAAATGTAATTATGAGAGACTGATGAATGTGGAGAACAAATGGGAGAGAGAGAAATTACTCTTGGTAGATCCGACAGAGGGACCAGCTATTGAGATTGACGAATATAGGGTCCAAGAGGCAATTAGGGAAATGAAAAATGGTAAGGCTGCCGGACCATCGGGAATAGTTGCTGAGATGCTGAAAGCATCAGGGGACGTAGGCACTAAACTGGTTGCACGCATCATCAATCAGGCTATATTTGGTGGTGTCATACCCAAAGACTGGTGCAGCAGTATTCTCATAAATTGCTACAAAGGTAAAGGGGGTGCTTTGGAGAGATGCAATTATAGGGGTATAAAACTGATAGATCAGGTTATGAAAGTGGCAGAAATGATTTTAGCACAACTAATTAGAGATGCAGTTTGGTTTTGTGCCTGGGAAGAGTACAACAGATGCCCTCTTCTTGGTGAGACAATTGCAAGAGAGGTTCTTAGAGAAGAATAAGCCACTATACTTAGCCTTTGTTGACCTAGAGAAGGCCTTTGATAGGGTACCCCGATCTGTCATCTGGTGGTCCCTAAGGAAGCTGGGTGTTGAGGAATGGCTTGTGAGGACAGTGCAAACTTTGTACAGAGGTACTCTCAGTAAAGTCAGGGTAGGAATGGAGTTTAGTGAGGAATTCCAGATACAAGTAGGAGTACATCAGGGTTCGGTCCTCAGCCCGCTCTTGTTCATTATAGTCCTCCAAGCCATAACAGAGGAGTTTAAGACTGGCTGTCCATGGGAACTTCTCTATGCTGACGATCTGGTTCTTATAGCAGAATCAGTAGAGGAGCTAGAGAATAAATTCTGGCTATGGAAACAGCAGTTGGAAGCAAGAGGACTGAGAGTGAATCTAGCTAAGACAAAAGTGTTGATGAGTAGAAAAGAGGACAAAACCCTGATTCCGTCAGGGAAATGGCCATGTTCGATATGCAGAAAAGGAACTGGCATAAATTCTATAAAATGCACACAATGCAGATCCTGGGTACACAAGAGATGTAGCGGGATAGCAGGCAAACTAACAGGTAGGGAGAAATATGTATGCAGTAGATGTACAGGGAAATTAGACAGTAGAAGTCGCATTGATAGACATATTTTTCAAATGCAGGAGGGCGTTATAGAAGTGGTGGATAACTTCCGGTACCTAGGAGATCAGATTAGCATGGGAGGAGGGTGTTCCGAGGCCATAGTATCTAGAATAAGGACGGGTTGGAAGAAGTTTAGGGAGCTGCTTCCTCTGTTGACGAAGAAGGGTTTCTCCCAGCGTACGAAAGGCCGGTTGTATGATGCCTGTGTGAGGAGCGCGATACTGCATGGTAGTGAGACATGGGCAGCAACTGCAGAGGATATGCGACGGCTGGAGAGAAATGAGGCAAGCATGCTCTGTTGGATGTGCAATGTAAATGTGCGTGAACGACCCAGCATAAATGTGTTGAGAGAGAAACTGTGTCTGAGAGGGATAGAATGTAGTGTACGGGAGAGGAGACTGAGGTGGTATGGACATGTGATGCGCATGGAGGATGACCGATGGGTGAAGAAGTGCCAGGAATTGCCAGTTGAAGGAAGACGTGGTAGAGGTACACCACGAAAAACATGGGCGGAGATGGTGAGAACAGACCTCAGATCATTGAAGCTCACGGTGGAGATGATGAGGGACCGTGACGAGTGGAGAGATGCTGTGCTGAATAAGACCCATCCCACCCTTGCAAGCAGGGAAAAGCGGGCGTAAAATGATGATGATGATGATGATATACATATGATGGACTCTCCCCTCGATTCATCATATGATCGCTTTCACTGGATATCCTTCCTCAAATGCCTCAAAATGTTGTAGGAGAATTCTTGATTGACGGTCTGGCCCTGTGAGATGAATTCTCGATGCAAAATACAATGGATGTCGAAAAAAACGATGAGCATGCTCTTGATTGAGCTACAGCTGTCATGCCTTCTTCTGCCATGGAGATGAAAGATTTTTCCAGTGTCGACTGTGGTTTCGTTTCAGAATCCTACCCATAGACCCAACTCTCGTCACCAGAGATGATCCTCGACATGAAGAATGGGTCATCAGCGGTGCACTGACGGAGATCTTGACAGACTTTAATGCGATGTTCTTTCTGCTCAGTGATCAACCGGCAAGGGACAAACTTGGCAGCAACATGCCACATGTTCAATTCAGACGTTAGGATTGCCTGCATGGACCCATACAACAGACCAACGACATCAGCAATATCATTGACTGTCCTCATGCACAAGCTGATTAATTTTCTCCACGTTTCCGGAAGTGACACTTGTGGCAGGTCTTCCAGGAATCTTCTTCTGCTTTTGAAGCATCCGTGTCACTCGAAACATTGTCTATGACCCACTACAATGTCGCTGTAAGCTTGCCGAAGAATGTTCAATATCTCTGTAGCAGACTTCCCAAGTTGAATGCAACATTTTACGTTGGCACATTGTTCTAACTGCCTGTGCATGACAAAATCGTAAGCTACAGCATACATGTGATCACAAAAACACAAATTTCACAACTTGTGAAGTAAACACAGCGATGTCACTTGGCACATTGGTACATGAAGGTAGCTCTCACTATATGCACAAACGTGTGTCGCCATATGTTGGCATGCTACAGAACTAATCAAGAAACTTTTTTAATACCACCTCGTATATATATATATATACAGTGAAATTCGTTATAACGAAATTCACGAGGGATAAAAGAGAATTTGTTGTAACAAAAAATTCTATATAACAAGATCGACCTAACACATCGAGCGTGACCAGGAAATGAAAAAAATTTCGTTATACTGAAAAATTTGTTATAGTGGTATTCGTTATAACGGAATTTTACCTGTATATAGTTAAAAAGTGAAGATCAAAAAGCACAGAAGTATATTTAAAGATTACTTTTTCTTTAATCCAACAGAATGAATAATTTTATGTTTGTTGCATTAAATATAACGGGTTTTGATAGGTATACCAATCTTATTAAATATTTAATATTTAAAAATTCTTTTTGTGTAACAAACATTGTTATACCAATCGAAATTGGTTATATTTAATGCAACAATTATATACTCACAAGACATTCGTTAAATCAGTTTTATTTTGGACGTACCAATACCGAAAGAATACACAATTAAAACATATACAAATACACGTGGCGTACATTGTATATATTACATATTGGATAATCAGTAGAATTCGGTTAAGACTTAACAGTCTCTGCATCAGTAGCAGTGAATGTAGTGAGCAGTGAAACATGTTTGTAGTGAAGCATGAGTGTTGTGTAAGATGAATGCTTGATAATAAATACACCTCCGTCAGTTTCGACGATGAGTGTACCAGTGTAGAATGTCGGACTTTCACATGGTGAGGTCCTAAGCTATATGGAATTCGAGGCCCTTCTCTAAAAAAATTCGGTTAAAACATAATCATACAATATTTTTATTTATATATTAACGATAATGATAAAAAATAAATTATCCCCCAAAAATGTATACACTTCAATAGTATTCTAATCAAAGTGTGTATACATTTTGGGGACACTATTGTGTGTATATGTATGTATATATATATATATAACAAAGAGGGTGTGGTAAGATACCAGGTGGACCATAACGCACCAGAGTACTCAATACTTAGGGCAGTAGAGTGGGTAATAGGAAAAGAGTCAGGACCCCGACGGCTGAGCTCCGGCCATTTAGACAACGTTCGGATCAAGCTGTCGAAACGGCCGGAGCTCAGCCGTGGGAGTCCTGACTCTTTTCATATATATATATATATGTGTGTGTGTGTTGATGATTTATGGTTAAATGATAAAATAAAAAATATATTTTTTTAAATAAGGCCCCCGAGGGTGTGAGACCCTAAGCTATAGCTTATTTAGCCTCTAAGTAAGTCCAGCATTACCAGTGTTAGTGGCTGAATCTTCCACAAACACGTGTGCCTTTAAACTAATTCTCAGTGTTGTGAAAGGCGAATCCTAATAAGAGTACGCGTGCCTGTTGAATGCTCAGTCTCGACGAAGAATGTTATTAAAGGTACACGTGTCTATTAAATGCTCAGTCATGCGCTACTTCATGAGCTGTCTGTTCCGTTGATCAAAATGGAACACTCATCGTAGAAAGCGACGAAGGTCCATATAAGGGAGATGAAGAGAGAGAGAGAGAGCGTATGTGTGTGTGTAAGTTCCATCACTAAAACTTCGAAGTCACTGCCACTATTTTCTTCAGAAAATATCTTGCACTATACTCACATGTACACGGGTATTTAAAACACACACACACAGACGTATATTTCAATGTATGTGTGTATGCTACCATTCGCGGTGCCGACAAGTGTTCCAGTCGATTCGATCGACGTAAAATTTACGTGCTAGTGACCAAGCATTCCATAGACACATGTACCCTAAACAATTATTAGGGAGATTCAGTGACACACAGTGTGTAACAAAGTTGCTCCCCTGAATCGCATGTAACACTCATTTATTCCAATTGAGTGAACTGTACAACCTGATATAAATTATTTTGCTAAAGGACACAACACGCCGCAACACGCCGGAATCGAACTCATGGCATTATGTTTGTGAGCTGAACGCCCTAACTACTAAGCCACTATTCATGATTATAAAGAAATCTTTACATAAATCATAACCCTAACGATAAACTTGAATTAGAATCAAGTGTACTGATAAGGGTTACATGGAGGAGCGACTAGAAATCAGACGACAAAACAAAAGTGAAAGTCATTGAGTTAGATGGGGCGGGGGGTAAAACGAGGAAGGCATACTATAATGACTCTCAGTTGAAAGAGAAAAAAGGAATAGAACATACAATAGGAGAATGAAAGACCGAGGGATTAAGAGACATACAGACTGTGAATAACAAAGAGAGAGAGAAACACAAAGAGACAGACAGACAAAGAGATAGAAAGACAGAGACAGATAGACGAAGAGAGGTGGGATTAAATAATAGAAAGAGTGAGATTATAGAAATAAAGTAACGAAGAGAAAAGAAAAAAATAGAGACAAAGAAAGAAAATTTATATATATATATACATTATTCTATGTACTATACATGCACCTTTGATGAGTTGTAGTGCACCTGAGCACTGTACACAATAATTTCATTATTATTATTATTATTATTATATATATAGACATAAAAATGGAAATGGGGAGTACGGAGAAAGTAAGAACGGCGGGGGAAGTTTTCCTCGTCAGTTGTCCCCTGGGGGTCTCGGGTATTTCAACGCTTTAATATATATATATAGGGTGAATGAGTTGGGGCCCAGAACCCAACTAAAATTGAGTAATTATTAATATTTATACATATATATATAAATTTTAGTACAGCATTAACGAAGCTTTAGTTCGCGGCCAAGCTAACGAATGCAAACTCGGTCTAAGCTTTAGCACTCGGATGGGGAAAAGTACCCCCAGAGTAATAACAATACGTTTAGACAGCTTAGCAAATCAAATATAGCGACCGGCATTCCAGCCGCATCACTAGAGCAACGAAAATACAGGACTCAGGAAAAGATTTTAGACTGACCTATATATATATATATATATATATATATAATGTCCTGATGATTTCATGCTAATAAAACAGTTGTAGTTCTGTAGAAGTCATTTGTATATATAATATAAGATGCCTATACACTACCAGCGTAGTGAGTACCTTTTTTTAACTGGTTTCTCCCGACCACAACTCAGGAATCTACATGTATAAAGGTATCTCTGTGTGTGTGTGTGTGTGTGTGCGCGCACGTGCGTGTGTGTGTGCTTGTACGTATATATGTATGTATGTATGAATGTAAAGATAGCCTGTGAAGTGTAATGTCGGTTCTGTTTAAAGTGTAGGTATTCTGAAGACGGTAACAATGCTTCTGGAATGAAGTAATTCGGTGCTTAGCTTATTAACTCAACAAGCCGGAGCTGTTTAATTAATCAGTAATAGAATAAGACGAGAGAAATAATCATTTCATTTTGGAAGTTGGCTGTATATATAATAATGGATTGGTGTGGTAGAAATATTTATCTTTGTTAAAAGAACATTATTTCTTTTAACGAAAAGGAGCATAGACAAATCAATAATTCCTAGCATGCATAGACACACACACACAGATATATATCTTCTTCGCCCACTTATTCCTAAGAGTGTCGTGGGAGAACAGAATCTTTGGAGTTACTCGATAAATATATATATATATACTGGCATTGATAAATATGCTGGGTCCGTCAACCCTTATTATATATATATATATATAAACGGAAAAAAATGAAACGAAATTTCATTTCCCAGTCTTAGTACGGCTGTACTTAAATATAAGTATGTACACGTACATACATATATGTATACAGACGTTCAGTAGTATGTATATATATATACATACATGCACACATATATATATGTACGTATGGATTCACCGAACATTTATTATAATGCTCGGTGTGTTTGTAAACAAACATCCCGTATTAAGCCGTAGTGTCTAGCAACCATCGTTGCCCGTTTGTTCAACACTATATATATATATATATATACTACTGAATGTCTGTATACATATATGTACGTACGTGTACATACTTATATTTAAGTACAGCCGTACTAAGAGTGGGAAATGAAATTTCGTTTCAGTTTTTCCGTTTATCGTTTTCGGTGCACCCGGCCGATTAACCCACTCGATATGCAAATTGGGCTACTCAGCCGTTAATATGCATAAGGTAAGTATATACGTTCAACAATCTGGCAGGAAGGTATACGTTGCTGACGATAGCTAATAAGCTTGAAACTAGTACAGCGTTCCTTTGTCAGTGTTGAACAAACGAGCAACGATGGTTACTAGACACTACGGCTTAATACGGGATGTTTGTTTACAAACACACCGAGCATTATAATAAATGTTCGGTGAATCCATACGTACATATATATATGTGTACATGTATGTATATATATATATACATACTACTGAACGTCTGTATACATATATGTATGTACGTGAACATACTTATATATATATATATATATATATATATATATATATATATATATAATGTAGGAGGTGAGTTTTATTGTAGTACAATAAAGCAATGCAGATATCGGATAAGTAGCACTCTACAGTTTGTAGGACTTGATCTTATATATTATATATATATATATAAGCTATTTTATAGCATCTCCACACACACACATAAGGAACCAGAGTACTCAATACTTAGGGTAGTAGAGTGGGTAATAGGAAAATGTATGACCACGACGGCAGAGCTCAAGCCGTTTCGACGGCTATTTCTGGACTAAATTAGAATTTTTAGCCTGGTAAATAAATAGCCGAACTTTTCAAGGGGTACTCCCTTATATGGGAAGATTGTAGTTGTCAAGTGGATTGGTCAAAATTTCTTGTAAACACAATTAAGTCTATCATGGCAGTGGGTGGGAAGTGGGGGTGGCTGAACTTGCCTGTAGAACAATGAGGGAGTGGGTGGAGCCGGTCAAGCGTTGAAAGTGAAATCTATACAGCATATATATATCCAGTCACGTATGTCTGATATTTGATTTCGGATTCAAAGAAACACTTTAAACGATTAATCGTTTGATTTGTCCAGTGTATTTTTCTTAACCTGTTAGTTCTATTGTTACTTTGGTATAGTATTGTGTGTTAGATTTGCCTACCACAATGTTCGATTTGTCAAGCTATTTAAACGTATGTTATTACTCTAAGGCCCTAACTTATCGAGTGCTTTGCTAACTCATCATTTCATATAAGTAGGCCAAATTTACTTGCAAACCGCCAGAGATTCGATTTTACTAAAATTCGTATATATATATATATATATATATATATAAGTATGTACACGTACATACATATATGTATACAGACGCACAGTAGTATGTATATATATACATACATGCACACACATATATATTAACGACTGAGTAGCCCAATTTGCATATCGAGTGGGTTAATCGGCCGGGTGCACCAAAAATATGCATAAGGTAAGTATATACGTTCAACAATCTGGCAGGAAGGTATACGTTGCTGACGATAGCTAATAAGCTTGAAACTAGTACAGCGTTCCTTTGTCAGTGTTGAACAAACTAGCAACGATGGTTGCTGGACACTACGGCTTAATACGGGATGTTTGTTTACAAACACGCCGAGCATTATAATAAATGTTCGGTGAATCCATACGTACATATATATGTGTGCGAATGTATGTATATATATATACATACTACTGTGCGTCTCTATACATATATGTATGTACGTGTACATACTTATATTTAAGTAACAGCCGTACTAAGAGTGGGAAATGAAATTTTGTTTCATTTTTTCCTTTATATATATATATAATTGTTTCTACTTTTGGCACAAGGCCAGCAATCACCCAGTGCATTACTGGTACTTTATTTTATCGACCTCGTAAGGATGAAAGGTAAAGTTAACCTCGGCGGGATTTGAACTCAGAATGGCAAGGGCCGTAACTCTATGCATCAAAGCATGGCGCCCGACCCTCTACCGATACACCCAATCCACATAATGCGAAGAAATACCTATGATGGCTAGTAGACCACTGATGATGGATAGTCATGGCTTCCAATTCTAATGCTTCATTTTAATTTGTATATCACAAATGCAACAACACAGCACGCCATTTTTCATCATTATATATATATATAGTCACGGAATTGTTATAAATATACGAGTGTGGTAGAAAAGAAATAAAGACGATTCTGTGGGAAGTGAAGAATGATTTAAATTAGCTATATCTATGATGTACAGTATATATAATCTGGGGTCTCAAATACGCGACCCCCGGGCAGCATGCAGCCCGCTAATTACTTTCTATGGCTCACGGCAGAATAATTTTCATGATCAATATTTTACTAAAACCTGGTCATATTTCCCTCGCCCCTTCCATACTCTTGCAGACGCACCAGCAGCAATAGTATTAAACTTTTGTCTTCTCTGTTTTAATATTTATAGTACAGTTAATTGCAATTCACTCATATATCGGAATTTATCAAAAGTAGAAACGAAATTAAGAAGAATTTTAAATGGAAAAATTGTCCCTCTAACATCTTGTACTAATTCACATATTCCACTTAGTCATCCGTATCATTTGGATGAAAAAAATATAAATAAATAAATCAGCTAGCTGTATTGGAGATAAGCATTTGGCCTGCTGTGCTTCTATGACGCAATGGCCCCTTATATATATATATTATACTTTTATATTTAATTTCATTTGTACCGTTTCCTCTCACCCCCTTTTTTTATATGTCTCTCCACCACTCCCCTACACACCCTTGGAACTCTCTTCCCACACACTTTTCACCTGAAGGGCTTATGCCCGAAGCGTCGTTCCCCACCACCACCCCACCCTCAAGAGCGTGAAACTAATAAACCTTTGTTCGTACTGCCTCTCTGTTTTGTTCCCGTTCAATTTTTTACTACATATATAAATATAAATATATATATATATATATACATATATATATATAAAGGCCAAGTTTGAGTCTGTTACTCTGCAGTTTCGCCTCTTTACTGACTGGTTTTCAAACTGTAACACTCGTCGTCGGAACTGACGGAGGTTCAACACATACACATAAACATGCACTCGGGTGTGTAGTTAGTAACATCAGAGAAGTAGAAGCAGGAAAGAATCGCGAAAAAGCCAGGTTCGTTGGGTGCTTGTATCAGTTAACAGTAGTTCAACACACCAAAGAAAACATCAGACAAAGCAGGGCTTTCCCACGCAACTTGGCAAAAACTACGATGAAATCAACGTCCGGGGGAAGGGGAAGACTTGTTGCTCATCGCAAAACTTGCGTGTTTGGGGCTCCCCAGCCTTTACAACGCGCGCGCACACGCGCACACGCACACACACACACACACACACACACACACACACACACACACATATATATATATATATATATTTACCAACTTTTCAACCATCCTCTTACGTAATCACCTATATAACTCACCCACCCACACACACCCCAAAAAAAATTTTTTTCTCCAC
>OZ024741.1:125685246-125735246 GCA_964016885.1 Eledone cirrhosa
GTATCAATAATTAATAACGGATTGACAAAATTTTAAGTGAATTGTATGAATATATATGTGAGTATATATCCACACACACATACACACACACACACACACACACACACACACACACACACACACACACACACACACACACACACACACACACACACACACACACATAGACACACACAATTACATGATTAAAATATAGAGTTAATTGCCAATTAATAATAACAGAATTACTTCCCTTACACTTTTTTTTTAAACAGAATCAGAAACACGCGTGGGTTTTTATATAAAATTAAATGGTATTAGTCGTAATTGTAATTAATTAGGGGCTCGTTAGAAATATCTGAGGTCTTTATAAGAAAGAAATTCTTATATCATTTTTCTGAAAATTTTTTTTTATGTGTATGTATATATTTTTTTAAGACACACACACACATATATATATATATATATATATATATATATATATTACATAATATTATATAATTGTTTCTACGTTAGGCACAAATTAACCAGTGTATTACTGGTACTTTATTATATAATAAAGCTAAATGGTGAGTCTTATTACCCTGGAGTTTCGCCTGTTTATCACAGGGCCATCAACAAGTTCTTGCTTGATGACCCTGTGATAAACAGGCAAAACTCCAGAGTAACAAGACTCACTATTTAGCCTTAATAAAATGAATATTAAAACTCTACTTCGGGACTGAGTACTATATATATATATATTATATATATATATATATATATATATATATATATATATATATATATATATATATATATATATATATATATATATATATATATATATATATATATATATACATATATATATATATATATACATATATATATATATATACATATATATATATACATATATATATATATATATACATATATATATATATATATATATATATATATATATATATATATATATACATATATATATATATATATATACATATATATATATATATATATATATATATATATATATATATATATATATATATATATATATAAATATATATATATATATATATGGTTTGTGTTATTTATATGCAATAAAACGGTAAATTCATGTTAGGACATAAGCTAAATATCAAGGTAAACATAAAAAATATCCTATCTTTACGAATGTTTGAATTTTTCTCTCTCTCTCCCTCACACTGACACACACACACACTATATACATATATATAATTTGTCGTTACTATCAAATAACTTCCGCCAGCATCTTTCGTGTATTGATGTTTCGTTCACTTCGTTATCTCACTTACTGACCACTAAATACTCTTTACTTGATATACATACATGTATGATATATATATATATATATATATATATATATATATATATATATATATATATATATTATATATATGTGTGTGTGAGAGAGAGAGAGAGAGAGAGAGAGAGAGATATTATATATATGTGTGTGTGAGAGAGAGAGAGAGAGAGGTGTTTATGAGTAAGGGAAGATGTGTGTCTGTGTTTGTGTGTGAGGGAGTGAATGAGTAAGTATGTAGAGTGAGCGTATTGCAACTACTGACAATGTCTGAGCATGTGGCAGTGTGTTCGTGTCTCCACATGCGACACGAGCATGTTTGTAAACTATATGTAAGTGTATGTATAGATAGAGATACGTCTGTGTGTGTGTGCGTGTGTATGTATGATAGAGAGAAGAAAGAAAAAAAGAGATTTTGTGGTCAGCCAGAAATGGCGAATGGTCGTACGATAGGTCATTTCCAGATATAGTATACGTCTATACCGAGTCAGTGTAACTATAAAAACAACAAACGACCATTAAATGGAGGAACTGACCATACAAACACGAAGATAACTATCTGAGGCGGTCGCGGGATAGACGAAAGCAACAAAGAATAAACACACAAAACTTAACCAACAGAATAAATTACGAGGATAGAAAGAGAAGCCCAGAAACCCAGAAAACAAACAAATACTACATGCATATATATATATATATATATAAAGTGTTCATGATTTGAAGACTGAGGAAAACGGACAGGCTCTCCGTAGGGACTGTACAGTTTATGTGTGTGTGTATATATATATATTATGAAATACTGTTGGCTTCTTGCTCACATTAATTTCTATATTTTCATTTATATATAAATGAAAAGTATAGAAATTATTGTAGCAAGAAGCCAACAGTATTCCATAATATATTTTCATAATATATATATATATACATAAAGTTAGTGAATGAAAATTGGTAGGGCTTTGCCAGGGGAGGAGTGTATATATAACTTACCGTATGGAGTTTACCTTCATGAAGCTCCTGTAGGGTCGGGCGTGATTTTAGTGCTGCAGTAGTGGATAAAAGGTTCCTATAATGGTCCAAATGTGGAATGGCTTCGTGTGTATTACCTCCAAATGTCTTCAGATTACTCGTATCGTACGAATGAGTCCTGTAAGTGTCCGAAGGGCTGAAAGAAAAGGTTCCATGCGGCGAATCAACGAATCTTTCGCTGCCGCTATCAATACTGTAGCGATAGTGCTGTTGTTGCTGTTGGGCAATACTTTCCTCATCATCTTCGCACGGCTCAGCAATGGAGACACGATGCACTTTAAAACGGGACGAGCTATTTCGTTTGGCCTCGCTCGGTAAATCTGTAAGTTCGTCCTTAGATTCTTGGACTAGTATGCTGTCCCGAGGCTTCTTTTCTTCTTTCGGTGCCTCCAGTGCGATGCCTTCGCTTCTGTTGTCCGCCATGTTTTCCCTCTCTATATATTTTTATGAGAAGAAAGACGGCGAATGCGGTCGATCTAGTTCGTCTGTATTGATGATGTACACTTGAGTGTGTATGTATATGTTTAAGAGGGGATAACGCACAACGACTGTATGTATGTGCGTGTGCGTCTGTCTGTCTGTGTGTGTCAATGTCGGAGTATGTATGTATGTGTATGTTTGTTTGTGTGTGTGTTCGTGGAGAAAGATGTGTTTCAATATCGCTATGTGGGTGTGTGTATGTGAGTGTATATATATATATATATGTATATACTTGCAGCAAAGTGTGTGTGTGTTTGCGGGAAGAAAAGCGAATGCAGATTGATCGATTGCGTACGTATAAAGGGGAATATGCGTGTGTGTGTGTGTGTGTATGAGTTAGTATGGAATCATTAAGTATACGTATGTATGTGTGTGTGAGTGCGTCATCCGTTTGTAATCTACAGCTGTGTATACGTGTGTAAGTATTGAATAATTACGTATATATATAAATGTGTGCTTGTGTGTAAGTATGCATGCGTGTGCGCGTAGTCCGTTTGTAATATACAGCTGTGTTTAAGCGCGCTTTTTTGTCTGTTTTTGTCGCGTGTGTATGTTTATTACTTAATTCGTATATGAGTGTTTATTTAGCTGGTTGAATGTGTGTTTGTGTGTGTATATATATATATATATATATATATATATATATATATATATATATATATATATATATATATATATGTGTGTGTGTATTTGTGCGTGAGTGTTTATTTAACTGATTGATTGTCTATGTGTGTGTGTATCTTCTATAATAAATTAAACTTGAATAAATTTAAATTGTTTATGATTGCTTTTGTTTTTATTATTACTAGTATATGTATGAATATATCTAAGTAGGTATATATATATATGTATGAATTAAATGTTGATGTGATTAAAGGGATAGATAGATAGACTTGTGAATAAAAATGTGATTGGATGTGTGTGTAAATGAATTAGATAAAGGTAGGAAAAAGGTAAGAGAGAGAATGAAAGAAAATGAAAGTGATAGAGAGAAAGCTCACAGGGAAAAGTAAGGACGAGCTAAAGATGCGAATGAGTCAAAGGTATGTGTCTATGGCGAAAGGAGTGTGAAATAAATAAGATAGACAAAGCTATCAATTAGTTTGTTAATCTGCAAATGTGCTAGGGTTTGACTGGCTCAGAAGCCAAAGAATTGTGTTTGTGTACTTCGCAGACTTTTTCGTTGTTGCTTTTTGCGTGTGTGTTTGTTTTTATTTTATTTTGTTTTGTTTGCTTGTTTTTTTTTTAAAGATGAAAGTGTTTCAGTTAAAGAAAAAGGAAATCCATGGTGAAATAAGTGAGCATGTTAAAAATAGGAGTACAAACAATTTGGGATTTTTCCCTCCTGTAATTTTTACAAAAACATGTACCTCAAAACTGCTTTAAAAAGCAACAGTTCAAACTAAATCGCCATGTATGTGTATATATGTATGTATGTATGTGTGTGTATGTATTTATGTATATGTGTATAGATATATTAATTAAAATACTTTCGGTGACTGACTCTCTGAAAGTCCGCCAGGGAGATGGAGTAATGGACTACCCAAATTTTAAGTTTTACCGGCTGCATCTCCTTCCGTTCTTAAAAAATTTTCTTTTCACTCGCAATGAATGAAATAATGAGTAAAATTACTTGCTTCCGTACAAAAATCTCTCGTATTTCTTCGTGCGTTATTTAATTAAATAAGTTAGCTCTTGACACCAGAGTGAGACCGGCTTTTTACATATTCAGCATTCTGGTGTATTTTAAGCTCTAAACTTTAAACTTTGTTCTAACTCCAAACAATATGATATATTTGATTTCTTCAATCTTCCTATACGTACAGTAATAGTAGACTGGGAAAAGAAAAGCTGTTTATATGTGGGTCTGTCGTCTCCCTCGTCAACATATATTAATTGCTTCTTTTACTTCTAGATAAAAGTTTCTTTCCTCTTCCTTACATTCAATCATCTTTCTCTCTGTCTCCACCCCACTATATATATATATCAATCCCACTGTCCTTCACTCCTCCTCTCTTTCTCTCTCCCCTTTTCTTTCTTTTATTTTATTATGCAATTCTTTTATTTTCTGTCATCCTCCATGTGTCAATCTGTTTCTCAGCTATTTCTGACTTTTAAGTGTGTATTTCCCTCTTTTACGGCCGGGTTTGCGTATGTGTGTGTCTGTGGACTTGTGTGTTTAAGTATGTAAGTGTGTGTATGTGTATGTGTAACTATGTGTGTATCTGTGTGTCTGTGTCTGTAGGTTTGTCTATCTGTATGTCTATGTTTCCGTATCTGTGTTTATTTATCCTAATGCTATTTGATTTGAACAGTTATACAAACTAGTGATTGTATTCAAATACCGTTTGCGCGCGTACATACACACACACATACGTGTACACCACATACACACATCTTAAACCATCACCTATTCGAATGTGCTAGCCACATAAAATTGTGTATGTGTCTATTTACATGTATTTATGTGTGATTGTGAACGCATTTATTTGAGGAAAGGCAACTGAATGGCAAAGAGGTGGAAAGGTGGGTATTCAACTGGAGAAGAAAGGGGGGGGGGGGGAAGCGAAAGAGAATAAGACGACTAGTACGTAAAAGAAGAGTTTGACGGGACAGAGACACATTCAGTCAGTGACATACCCACCTATAGAAACACATACACATGCAGTGAGTACGATACATACATAGTTTGTCACATCAAAGTGACAGATGCTAAGTAAGACTATAACGGTTAAGTTATTCATTAAGATTGACAGCTACAAGTGTTAATTTAAGGTGGGAAACACCCAAATAGCCACCCAGTTTTTTCACCCTGATGAAATGATTTATAAAAATTTGGATTATATACCTTCTTTTCTGTACATATAATCACTGATTATTATGATAATAATAATTGTTATTACAATTATAAGCATGCATTCAATAATAAGTCCTGCTATATGTGTACATACGTATGTGTGTAAGTATGAATGTATGCGCATGCATATGTTTATGCATATATATATATATACATATATATATGTGTGTGTGTGTGTGTGTACATATAGAGACATACAGAAAGTTATGAATGCATATACAAATATACATACATATACACACACATATATATTTATATATATATATATAGGAGCCGGAGAAACCCATATACTGGATTTTACCAACCTTCCAGGGGTCCGGGTAAATTTTCAATACCCGAATTACTTGAGCGTTTTTTTTTTTGGCTATGCGAATGATTGTTTAACCATCGTCTCAGTGTGTTTGGCCTTTAACGTTTGTTATAGCTCTGATTCATTTGAATCATTGAGCACTTGCCGCACATCTCGGAGGTTGTTTTTCGTTATTTCGTGGGCCGAAATGCGAATCTCGATAATTTATGTTTGTGTATATATATATATATATATATATATATATATATATATATATATATATATATATATATATATATATATATTTCGTTTGTGAATTTAATTTGTTTAGCAAGATTCTTTATCTGAAAACGTGTGTTGAAACCGATATTGTTATGCTTTGGGAGGGTCATGTTGCCAATAAGAAACACACGCACCAGTTGCTTTCACTCCAATTTATTATAAATTAAATTTATAAATTTAAGAATTTATAAATTTCCGGTTGGTTGGTTCCATAACCAGGCGGTTGTTCATATAGTGTCAAAGTTCTTTCGTCACACATTCTCTGACCTCTTCAGTGACTGGGGATTCTTTTCTTTGTTTTGTGCCTCTCCTTTGTTCTGCGCCATCTTGTTTTTGTGTGTGTCGTGTGCTTAGTTTGCGCATGTGTTACATCCGAGTGTCTGTGTGTGTTTATATTTGTTTATTTATTTGTTTATTTACATGTTGGTTGGTTGTTCTATGTGCGTGTGTGTTTTCATTTTGTCCTTAATTGTAAGTTGTGATGTTGCTATTCCATTCATGTTTTCTATTTAATTTTGGTTAGAGTTCATTTATGTTTATTGCCTCTGTGATTTGTCTAAACATTGCGTCTTTTCTGTGTGTAGATTCTATTTTTATTTCTGTGTTCTCTAATTTGCTCTTATGTTCTATTTTAGCATGTTGGTGGAGTATTGATGATTCTTTTTTATCTTGAAGTTCTCGCCAGTGTTCATTTAACCGTTCCCCTATACTACGAGCTGTCTCACCTATGTACACTATATTCTTATTTTTACATTGTCCTTCAGTACATCTTATGCTATATATTACATTTCTAGTTTTACAGTTAATATGGGGGCTTAGTTTACAGATTATACATTTCTTATCTATACAGGGAGGTCTTTGAAAAGGGTATGTATTGCTAATAAGTGTTTTTATGGAGGTACCTAGTCTTTCTACTATCTTAATATTAAGTTTATGTTTATCTAGGGCCCTTCTAAATTTGTAAGCTAATTCACCTCTAGGGGTTGTATTGGTGAACATTACACTCTGGTATTTATTGCTATCATACCATGAGTTTATTCTATTAGCCTTATTCCTAGTTCTTTCTATTCTATTCCAAAATATTGCTATATATATATATATATATATATATATATATATATATATATATATATATATATATATATATATATATATATATAGCAAATTGGAGATGAAATGAACCGTTACAAATAGCACACACAGTATCTGGCCTTCAACCATCTTTTCTAGGCGCAGGCACCTAAAGTATGTCTCAGTTTTCGGTATATTTAAGATGGTGACCGCAACGTCCAGAATATACAACGGAACTAGGAGAGGTAGCCCACCAATTTCCCATATATATATGTGTGTGTGTATGTGCGTGTGTGTGTGTGTGTGTGTGTGTGTGTGTGTGTGTGTGTGTGTGTGTGTGTGTGTGTGTGTGTGTGTGTGTGTGTGTGTGTGTGTGTGTGTGTGTGTGTATTAACACAACAACAGAAGACCGAACTGGAAAATACACCTTAGAATTTTAATTCTGCGAAAGCACTATACATATTTCGATGGACTAGCTCTATTATCTGATTCCATCAGGTGTTATTTGCAGAATTATGTACCTGGATGACGTTGAACCCGAATCGGTTCTACCCATTGGTAAACAGCTTAACGTAAAGGTATATATATATATATATATATATATATATATATATATATATATATATATATATATATATATATATATATAAAGTGCGGACGGTGCTGAGACCAGAGAGACTATAAATCAGGGTAATACTCTATGCATGGGGAGAAGCAAAGGAGGTATAAAAGAAAGTAAAATCCTAAGCGCAACGCCTTACAGTTTCAGCTTGTATTTGGCAAACCATTCTAATAGTATATATTCCCTTTAAAAGGCTTACCGTATACAAGCCGAAACTGCTAGACGCCACAGTCGTGATACAATATGGAAGGCACTCCATCGCTTACGATAACAAGTGTTCCAGTTGATCCGATCAACGGAACAGCCTGTTCATGAAATTAACGTGTAAGTGGCTGAGCATTGCACAAACATGCGTATCCTTAACGTAGTTCTCAGGGAGATTCGGAGTGGCACAGAATGTGACAAGGCTGATCTTTCGAATTACAGGTACAACTCATTTTTTCCAGCTGAGTGAACTGGAGCAACGTGAAATAAAGTGTCTTGCTCAAGGACACAGTGCACCACCTGGAATTGAACTCATGACCTTACGATCGCGCCTTCACCATATATATATAAGGCTGTCATAACTGATAGTCTTCAGCGAAATGTACATTACGGATTTTGATAAACCAAAACCAAATGAATATAGCCTCGGATTTTTATAGATATACTAGCAGTGGTACCCGGTGTTGCACGGGATAAGGTATTTTGGAACGCGGGCCGCCAACAGACCTAATCGTGAGAAAACAGCATGCCTGGACAATAAGTAAAGAAAATAAACCGAATACTCTGATGGCTTGATAATCTTTAAGATTTTCCTCGATGAAGCAAGAAAAATGCAGGTTTTTACCTAATGCGGGCCCTAGGGGATCAAGAAAATGAATTTTTTATGCGCATTGAAATTTCGGGAAAATCGGCTAGACGTAACGCCTCAAAAGAGCCCTAAAAAGCTGAAAAAATGAAGTTTTTCACCTAATGCGGGCCCTAGGCCATAAAAAAGTTGGATTTTCTTTGCTCACGGTATGAAGAAGAGACTAACTAATACATAGTTACAATTTCAAGGAAATCGCTCTGACGTAGCGCCTCAAAAAACCCCGAAAAAGCTGAAAAAAAACGCAATTTTTTACCTACTGCGGGCCCGAGGGGATCAAAAAGTCGAATTTTTGTATGTGCATAACACTCCCTGAAACATAAGTAATACACATGTAAAGTTTGAAAAAAATCGGTTGGGTACTGCTCGAGTTTTAGGGATTCACACACACACACACACACACACACACACACACACACACACACACACACACACACACACACACACACACACACACACACACACACACATCCTCAGTTTTATATATAGAGATAATGCTGCGGCTTGCACTTTTATACAGGTCGTAAGCGCTTTTTTTTATCTCCTTCGCAACCGACAGACCATTAAGTGGTCTGTCCATCCTTGTTCCGTTAACCTCTTACTATATATATATATATATATCCTCTCTCTCTCTGTTTGGTTGAGCACATCTCTTTGAGTGGTTTTGGGCTGCCATTTCTAGCAGCTCGTCCCTCAAATACCACTGGTTCACTGTCCTATACACGCTGTCACATCTCTCTGCCGCGTGTTGCAGGACGGTTATCTTATATTTTCTTAGAGTTGTCTGGAATGTATTTGTCTTACACGCGCTGATGAACCATAGGCGCTTCCATTTCAGTCAATAATTTGTTGGCGAAACAGATCTCTTTGGATTTGTACGTGTGTGTTATATAGTTGTAGAGGTGCGTATACGCATTTTAATTTATATTTTTAATTATTATGTGTCTACCCTACCTTCCATAGATTATAGATTCCATACACTGGTGGTTCCCCTGTTTTATTGATGGCACACACACACACACACACTCTCTCTCTCTCTCTCTCTCTCTCTCTCTCTCTCTCTCTCTCTCTCTCGTGTGTTATCGTTTCTACATATTGTATTTTGAAGAGCTCAGGATTCCTTTTCCTTTGAGCACATAATTTAAATTATTGAGCCCTCTGCCGCTCATATCGAATTTCGTTTATCGTGAACTCGTGCGCCGATTTTTCGATACTCGATCTTTCTAATATATTTAGCTCTGGACATAGCTATCCACCAGTTAATTTTATTGCTCATTTTTTGTCGATTCTATTGAGTGATGAATAGCTTTTGTTTTATTTTAACATGTCTATTGAGCACTCTAATTCGATATGTGTATTTCCACATTCACTCGAATTGTTTTCGCGGATATAGGGGTCATCTCCCTTGTCTAATGCCATGTGCGTTTTTCACCGCTAGTTGACTCCTCTGCCGCCAGGAAAAAACTCGTTGATAACGTAAACTCCGTTCCACTTACTCTAGTAGGCTTTTATATTTATATGTGAGCTGATAGAGTACAGTCTAAGGATTTACAGAAACCCATGAAGCTAGATTTAACACCTTTCTAGTGGGTCCGGGTATGATTTTACATTCATTTAAATTATTGACGTATTGTTTTATTGATATTTTTTATCTGTTTGGCCCGAATCTTCCTTTATCGATTTTAAATCGTATGGTTGATTGTAGACTTGTTCTATATGTGACGGTATTTTAACGATAGTTATAGCTCTGATTCATCTGAATTATTGAGCCCTCTGCCGCTCATATCGAATTTCGTTTATCGTGAACTCGTGCGCCGATTTTTCGATACTCGATCTTTCTAATATATTTAGCTCTGGACATAGCTATCCACCAGTTAATTTTATTGCTCATTTTTTGTCGATTCTATTGAGTGATGAATAGCTTTTGTTTTATTTTAACATGTCTATTGAGCACTCTAATTCGATATGTGTATTTCCACATTCACTCGAATTGTTTTCGCGGATATAGGGGTCATCTCCCTTGTCTAATGCCATGTGCGTTTTTCACCGCTAGTTGACTCCTCTGCCGCCAGGAAAAAACTCGTTGATAACGTAAACTCCGTTCCACTTACTCTAGTAGGCTTTTATATTTATATGTGAGCTGATAGAGTACAGTCTAAGGATTTACAGAAACCCATGAAGCTAGATTTAACACCTTTCTAGTGGGTCCGGGTATGATTTTACATTCATTTAAATTATTGACGTATTGTTTTATTGATATTTTTTATCTGTTTGGCCCGAATCTTCCTTTATCGATTTTAAATCGTATGGTTGATTGTAGACTTGTTCTATATGTGACGGTATTTTAACGATAGTTATAGCTCTGATTCATCTGAATTATTGAGCCCTCTGCCGCTCATATCGAATTTCGTTTATCGTGAACTCGTGCGCCGATTTTTCGATACTCGATCTTTCTAATATATTTAGCTCTGGACATAGCTATCCACCAGTTAATTTTATTGCTCATTTTTTGTCGATTCTATTGAGTGATGAATAGCTTTTGTTTTATTTTAACATGTCTATTGAGCACTCTAATTCGATATGTGTATTTCCACATTCACTCGAATTGTTTTCGCGGATATAGGGGTCATCTCCCTTGTCTAATGCCATGTGCGTTTTTCACCGCTAGTTGACTCCTCTGCCGCCAGGAAAAAACTCGTTGATAACGTAAACTCCGTTCCACTTACTCTAGTAGGCTTTTATATTTATATGTGAGCTGATAGAGTACAGTCTAAGGATTTACAGAAACCCATGAAGCTAGATTTAACACCTTTCTAGTGGGTCCGGGTATGATTTTACATTCATTTAAATTATTGACGTATTGTTTTATTGATATTTTTTATCTGTTTGGCCCGAATCTTCCTTTATCGATTTTAAATCGTATGGTTGATTGTAGACTTGTTCTATATGTGACGGTATTTTAACGATAGTTATAGCTCTGATTCATCTGAATTATTGAGCCCTCTGCCGCTCATATCGAATTTCGTTTATCGTGAACTCGTGCGCCGATTTTTCGATACTCGATCTTTCTAATATATTTAGCTCTGGACATAGCTATCCACCAGTTAATTTTATTGCTCATTTTTTGTCGATTCTATTGAGTGATGAATAGCTTTTGTTTTATTTTAACATGTCTATTGAGCACTCTAATTCGATATGTGTATTTCCACATTCACTCGAATTGTTTTCGCGGATATAGGGGTCATCTCCCTTGTCTAATGCCATGTGCGTTTTTCACCGCTAGTTGACTCCTCTGCCGCCAGGAAAAAACTCGTTGATAACGTAAACTCCGTTCCACTTACTCTAGTAGGCTTTTATATTTATATGTGAGCTGATAGAGTACAGTCTAAGGATTTACAGAAACCCATGAAGCTAGATTTAACACCTTTCTAGTGGGTCCGGGTATGATTTTACATTCATTTAAATTATTGACGTATTGTTTTATTGATATTTTTTATCTGTTTGGCCCGAATCTTCCTTTATCGATTTTAAATCGTATGGTTGATTGTAGACTTGTTCTATATGTGACGGTATTTTAACGATAGTTATAGCTCTGATTCATCTGAATTATTGAGCCCTCTGCCGCTCATATCGAATTTCGTTTATCGTGAACTCGTGCGCCGATTTTTCGATACTCGATCTTTCTAATATATTTAGCTCTGGACATAGCTATCCACCAGTTAATTTTATTGCTCATTTTTTGTCGATTCTATTGAGTGATGAATAGCTTTTGTTTTATTTTAACATGTCTATTGAGCACTCTAATTCGATATGTGTATTTCCACATTCACTCGAATTGTTTTCGCGGATATAGGGGTCATCTCCCTTGTCTAATGCCATGTGCGTTTTTCACCGCTAGTTGACTCCTCTGCCGCCAGGAAAAAACTCGTTGATAACGTAAACTCCGTTCCACTTACTCTAGTAGGCTTTTATATTTATATGTGAGCTGATAGAGTACAGTCTAAGGATTTACAGAAACCCATGAAGCTAGATTTAACACCTTTCTAGTGGGTCCGGGTATGATTTTACATTCATTTAAATTATTGACGTATTGTTTTATTGATATTTTTTATCTGTTTGGCCCGAATCTTCCTTTATCGATTTTAAATCGTATGGTTGATTGTAGACTTGTTCTATATGTGACGGTATTTTAACGATAGTTATAGCTCTGATTCATCTGAATTATTGAGCCCTCTGCCGCTCATATCGAATTTCGTTTATCGTGAACTCGTGCGCCGATTTTTCGATACTCGATCTTTCTAATTGATATATATATATATAGATAAGAAATAAATATCGTTTTTTACAAAAACAATATTAAAAAAGTATAAAGATAGGTGGAGAAGTTAAACACAGTTCAAAATTTATTATAGTAATTTATTATAAAAGCAATACAATGTATCATTGTATCATACCCCAATCGTACTAAAAATAACAATTACACTAGAAGCAAATTATTAATTAAAATAGACACCAAATACAATTAATACATTAAATGCTGATTTACGATCGTTTCATCCCCATCCTGGGACTTTTCAAAATAATAAAGCCTCATTATAATCTCACCAAAGCAATCAACAGCCAGCAGTAACAGAAAATATTTTTTTAATTTTTTATTTGAAATGACACCATTATTTATGGAAAAGCGATGTTGTTCAACTACAGAAATACGTCAAACCACCCTAGCACATTACTATAGAAACTAATTTTTGAAAAAAATATTTTATATAAGAGAAAAATATAGACTTAATAAAAATTGAAAAAAAAAATTATAAAAGACAAAGAAAAAATAAAGACATAAACGTATACATAAATACGCACACACACACACACACACACACACACACACGTATATATACAAATATAGATATATACATACATGAACATACATAAAAACATACATAACCACATACAAATACATACGCTTATATACACATATGTACAAATACACACACACACACACACATACATACATACACACACACACACACACACATATATATATATATATATATATATATATATATATACACCTAAAAAGGGGTGGGATTCCAAAGAGAACATATTTCTAATCAGGTTCCTTAATTTTATAATAAAAAAAGTAAAGTGTTTTATGTTGACAAAAAAGAATAATAGTTGAAACCTTACATCTATAAATAACATTAGTTTTAAGACATTTGCCTCCAAATGGGCAATTATTAGGAATTCTACAATTACATTTAGTCACTAAAGGTCGACTCTGGTTTGGCAGTATCGGTAGAGGGTCGGACGCCATGCTTTCCAGCATAGTTACGTCCCTTTACGGTCTGAGTTCAAATCCCGTCAAGGTTAACTTTGCCTTTCATCCATACGGGGTCGATAAAATAAAGTACCAGTAATGCATTGGGTAATTGCTGGCCTTGTGCCAAAAGTAGAAACAATTATTATTGAATATACCCACGTTAAGATCACCACCACCAAAGATGTTAGTGGTATACCTAGTTTTATCAAGATCACCAAAATCAGTATCGATTAGGATGTTTACATTATTGTTAACAATATTATCATTATTCCAAGAATCAGTATCACTACCATTGAGAATGTAATTATTACCAAGAATAGTGAGTGTAACTGCTGGCTGTTGATTGCTTTGGTGAAATTATAATGAGGCTTTATTATTAAATAAGGGCGGTGGATTAGCAGTATCAGTAGAGGGTCGGACGCCATGGCGATTGGAGTGCATGCCCTGCTTTCCAGGTTACCCTTCGCCACTGATGTATGTATGTGTGTGTATATATATATATATATATATATATATATATATTAGAATTTGAGAAAGTCGAAAGAAAATTTTAAAAGAATAATAAAGTTTAATAGTGAAACTTAGTAACGTAATCCATTACTCGTAGCCTAATCGTGCAACACTGCTACCCTCACGTTAAGATTTGTGGCTTAGTAGTTACAATTGACGGTCGTAAAATCGTAAGTTCGATTTTCGCGGCAGCACCATGTGTTCTTGAGCAAGATACTTTTTTTCATATTGCTACAGACCGCTCAACTAGAAAAAATGTGTTGTACCAGTAATTCAAAAGGCCGGCTTTGTCACAAACAGTGCCAAGCTAAGAACTATGTTAAGGGTGCACGTGTCTATAGAATATTCAGTCAGCTACTTATACTATAACAGGCATGTCAAACATGCGGCGCGGAGTGGGGGTACATGCGGGCCTTTACAGGCACACCTGCGGCCCGCACAAAGGTTTTTACAGCGCGAGCATGTTTTATCTTCGTAATATAAAATATAAAGAATTAGATGTAGTGGCCTTCAGACAACACATATGTGACCCATGTGGCCCTTGGGGGACTCTCAGTTTGACATGACTGTACTATGATACAAAATGGACTGTACCTGTAATTCAAAAGGCCAGACTTTTCACACAGTGAAACGCTCTGATAATTATGTAAACGGTACACATGTCAGTGGTATTTGTAATTCAAAAGGCTAACTTTATCACACATTGTATCACACGGATTCTCCTTGAAAGCTAAGTTAAGACTGTGTCACGCTGAATCTCCCTGAGAACAACGTTAAGGGAAAACGTGCCTGTGGAATGCTCAGTCACACGGATATAAAATTTATGGGCAGACTTTTCTGTTAATGAAACAACTGCAACACATGTCTGAACCAATGGAAGTCCATCACACACACACACACACACACACACACACACACACACACACACACACACTCATGCACACACACTTACACTCTCACGCAAATACACATGCGTGCACACACGCACATACACATACACATACACACACAACAGCACACAACACACGCACGCCAGCACTCTTACTTACACACACCAACACACAAACACACACTAGCGCCCACATACACACACACATATACACCATCACACAAACACGCACTCACACACACATACTCACACACACACCATCACACAAACACACATGCACGCAAACACACATACACACACAACAGCATTCAAACACACGCGCGCCAGTACTCATACACACACACACCAACACACAAACACACACACGCCCACATACACACACACACACACACATATACACACACACTCACACACACACGCACACACAGACACACACATACACCCCACCCACCCCCACACACACACCATCACAGAAACACACATACACACACAACAGCACACAGACACACGCGCGCCAGGACTCATACACACACGCACACACACACACATACTCACACACATACCATCACACAAACACACATGCACGCAAACACACATACACACACAACAGCATTCAAACACACGCGCGCCAGTACTCATACACACACACACCAACACACAAACACACACACGCCCACATACACACACACACACATATACACACACACTCACACACACACGCACACACAGACACACACATACACCCCACCCACCCCCACACACACACCATCACAGAAACACACATACACACACAACAGCACACAGACACACGCGCGCCAGGACTCATACACACACGCACACACACACACATAGTCACACACACATAGTCACACACACACCATCACACAAACACATGCAAACAGACACTCAACCTCACATACACACACACACCAACACACACACACCAAAATAACGTCAGGTGGTCAAATATAGCCCGTTTACATTCATCGCTTTGTTTGAATAAAAAAAAATTCTCAATTCAACCACCAATAGATTTAATCTAACCATGTATGTATATATGTATTTGTGTGTGGAGGGGTGAGGTGGGGTATTTATGTGTGCACGTACATGTATGTATGCGTGTGTTTGTATGGATGGATGTATGTTTCTATGTATGTATGTATTATGTAGGCATGGATGCATGTTTGTATGTATGTATGCATGTACGTATGTGTGTTTGACTGTATATATGTATGTATATATATATGTATGTATATGTGTGTTTTTTGTATGTATGTATATATACATATGTATGTATGTATGTACGTATGTGTGTATGTATGTATGTGTGTATGCATGTTTCTATGAACGTATGTATGTTCCTATGTATGCATGCATGCATGTATGTATGTATGGATGGATGGAGGTTTGTATGCATATATATATATATATATATATCAATCAATGATATTAATAAATGGAAACTATATTTATAAAACCATATTTATTCTATTATATATATTTCAAAGGTACCAAAACTTTGGCACGCTATCAACATAAAACACAAAGTTTGTTCGTTAAGGTCTGATTCCTGGGTATGTCACTATTTATAAAACAAACTTTGTATTTTATCTGATGAGGGCGTTCCAAAGTTTTGGTACCCTTGAAGTATATATAATAGAATAAATATGGTTTTATAAATATAGTTTCCATTTATTAATATCATTGATGTTATACTCCAGAAAAGCTGTCGAGTGCTTCGAACCTGTTATAAATATATTTGTTGAATTACCAACAAATTAAATATCCCTTTGCTTATATATATATATATATATATATGTGTGTGTGTGTGTGTGTGTGTGTGTGTGTGTGTGTGTGTGTGTGTGTGTGTGTGTGTGTGTGTGTGTGTGTGTGTGTGTGTGTGTGTGTGTGTGTGTGTGTGTGTGTGTGTGTGTGTGTGTGTGTGTGTGTGTGTGTGTGCGTGTGTGTGTGTGTGTGTGTGGATATATGATGTCACAACTATATATTACAGCAACATTTTTGTAACGGTTCACATTTGATTTTGATTATCTTTTTATTTTATTTCTTACGTTTTTCCCACATGTATATTATAGCATATCTGACATCACAATTTGAAAGGTCTATGCCCTAAAGAAAACACCTTAGTGATCTTAATGTATATTTATCTTCTATATATAAATTTGAGCAACTTCCGTCCGTCACACAATGTGTGTGTGTATGTTTATGTGAATGTATGTGTGTGTAAAAGGGGATGATGAAAAATTATAGCAAAAAATTATAGCGTTGCATTTGCTACGCTGTGCGTGTGAATGTATGTGTATGTATGTTTTTGTGTAAATGTATGTGTGTGTGATTGTGTAAATGTATGTGTGTTTTTGTGTGAATGTATGTCTATGCGTGTGTATTTTTGTAAGTGTGTCTGTTTGCATGTTTATATATATATATATATATATATATATATATATATATATATATATATATATATATATATATACTCATACAATAGGAAAAGAGTCAGGACTCCGACGGCTGAGTTCCGGCCGTTTCGACAGCTAGATCCGTACTCAGCCGTCGGGGTCCTGACTCTTTTCCTATTACCCACTCTACTACACTAAGTACTGAGTACTCTGGTGCGTTATGGTCCACCTGGTTTCTTACCACACCATCTGTGTTCCTTATACTCATACATATAAATGTATGCATATGCACATACCTACATGCACACACATATACACATACGCGTCAGCGTGTTGAAAAAAAACCCCTAGAATATATAGAAATGTGAAACAGTCCGAATCTCACAAAGAACATCTTGATTTCAAATCCCGCCGAGATCAGCTTTGCCTTACATCCTATAAAATTAAGTTCCATTCAAATACTGGTGTCGATTTCATCTGTGTCATTAGAATGCTGGGGCACCACAGTTTTAACGTTTTGGACACTAGTCCTTCATCAGAAAATAAAGTTAGAAATAGAAGATAAAATAGAAAGATAAAGAGTGGAACATGAAGGAGCGGGGAAACACGAAAAAAACACACGAGCGTATTTAATCAGTCATTTTGGAGATTTGTTGGTCAAGAGGTATCTTACGCGTTAGAGAGGTTTAGAAAGGGAGGTGATCATTGTATATGTGGGGTGGACATGTGTGTATGCGTGCGCATGTGTGTGTGCGTGCATGTGTGTGTGCGCACGTGTAGGAGTGTTCGAATGTTTGAAGGATGTGTGTTGGACCAAGGTAGACTGGTTAGTGTGAGAACGTGGATGTGTGAGTGAGCATGCGCGCGTGAACTGACCAACATAAGGGAATGTACAAGAATGTATATGAATTTCTACATATACATACATATACACACACATTGTTGCAGATGAGAGGGGCAGTGTAGAAAGAAGGTGGTAGCGAATATGACCGTTGTCTTTCTATTTCATTATATGATATGGTCGTAAGAGAAGCGGCTTAGCTTCGGATACAACGATATGGTGCTGCAACCGTAAACGGCTAAACTACAAAGTATATATACAGGGTGTCCCCTAAATGTATTCACACTTCAACAGCATTTTAAAAGATATGTGTATACATTTTTGGGGACACCCTGATGGTTTCTACACAGTTTCCGTCTAACAAATTTCACTCACATGGCATTTGTCAACCCGAGGCTACAGTAGAAGACACTCGCCGAAGGTGCCATGTAGTGGGACTGAACTTGAAACCACATTGTTACCAAGCAAACTTCGTAAACCGCACACCCATGCCTGTACCCATATGAATAAAATTTCCCTTTTAAAAAAAATCTTAAGTGAATAACGCAATCAAGCTAATTGTAGAATGTAAGTTTTAAAAATATATCGAGGTTAATTCGAGGCCGGATTAAGGTCACTGATCCCCAAAGCACAATGGCGTTCCTCTCAACACATCCATTGTGTCTCTGACAAGACATAATAGGTACTGAATGCAAATTAATAGATTAAAAAAAACAGTTTACTTCCAGATCAGACTCTACAAGTATATTAAGTATAAGCTGTTTTACTTTAATTGTCTTTAAGTAACAATAAATCGTCATTATCAGGTCAAGCTTGTTCATATTGCGTCATATAAAATCATTAGAGTCTTCATGACTTCTATTGTCACCGGGTCTATAGATGTATGTAACAGTAATACACTTGGGGAAATTATTGATCCTGACCATTGACCTCAGAGAGGTACCTCTGACCATGTTAGCATTTATACACTTGTGAAACTTGGTGATCCTGGTCATTGACACCAGAGA
Source organism: Eledone cirrhosa (assembly GCA_964016885.1). Lineage (NCBI taxonomy): Eukaryota > Metazoa > Mollusca > Cephalopoda > Octopoda > Eledonidae > Eledone > Eledone cirrhosa. Next base: position 125,704,999 of record OZ024741.1, read on the forward strand.
AGATCTTTTAAGCAGGTCTATAGCAATAATAACTGGGGGAACCTGATGATCTTGGCCATTGATCTCAAATGGATTCCTCTCTCCGGGTTTATAGATGACTGTAGCAGTAATACACTTGGGTAACTTGGTGATCTGAGCCATTGACTTCAGAAAGGCTCCTCTGCCGATGTCTATAGCAGTAATACACTTGGGGAACTTGGTGATCCTGGTCATTGACTTCAGAAAGGTTCCTCTGTCGAGGTCTATAGCAGTAATACACTAGGGGAACTTGTCGATCCTGACCATTGACTTTAGATAGGTTCCTCTGCCCAGCATCACGCGATTGTCGTTCTAGCTTAAGAACATCCATGGTCACTTTGTCATTGCGAGACAAACTCCTTAAACACTCGCCATGCCTGTGACTATGTCACCTTCGATTATGTCACCTAACATGATGATTCATCAGTAATTTCTTGATATCGATCATCGTCAACCAGATCGATTGCATCTATGCAACGTCTAACAGTTTGGTAACTGTACATTACTGGTTGTAATACTAACTGTAAAAGTCGAATTTTTAGACTATTATTATCATTATTGGCAGTATCGGTAGAGGGTCGGACGCTATGCTTTGCAGCATTGAGTTACGGCCCTTGCCATTCTGAGTTCAAATCCCGCCGAGGTTAACTTTGCGTTTCATCCTTACGGGATCGATAAAATAAAGTACCAGTAATACACTGGGATAATAGCTGGCCTTGTGCCAAAAGTAGAAACAATTATTATTATTAGTAGTAGTAGTATTAGTATTCCTTTACATTCTGGTTCCAAATCCCGCCAAGGTTGACTTTACCTTTCATCCTTACGGGGTCGATAAAATAAAGTACCAGTAATGTACTGAGATCGATTTAATCGACTTTCCCCTCCCTTCAAATTGCTGGCATTGTGCCTAAAGTAGAAACAATTATTATTAATAAGTTGGTAGAATCGGTAGAACGTCGGACAACATACCTTACGGCATACAGTTACGTCATACATTACGTCATACATTATGAGTTGGATAGGCAAAGCGGGTGGGCAGAGTCGGTAGAGGGGTGGAGAAAATGCTTTGCGGTATATAGGTACGACTTTCTGTGTTCTGAGTCAAAATACCACCGATGTTAACTTTGCCTTCCATCCTTACAAGGTCGATAAAATAAAGTAACAGTAACGCACTCGGGTCGATTTAATCGACATTTCACTTCCTTTCAAATTGATGGATTTGTGCCAAATATAGAAACAATTATTATTTGGATTGTCAAGGCGGTGGATTAGCAAAGTCGTACAAAATGCTTTGCGGTATTTGGTTACATTTTTCTATGATCTGAGTTGAACCGGCTCATTATATTCTGCATTCAAATCCCATCGAGGCCATCTTTGTCTTTCATCCTTACGAGATATTTAAAATAAAGTACCAGTAATGCACTAGAGTCAGTTTAATCGGCTTTCCCCTTCCCTTCAAATTTCTGGTCGTAGAACCAATTATTATTTGGATTGCCAGGGCGGTGGATTGGCAGAGTGGGTAAAGCATCAGATACCATGCTTCGCGACATGGAGTTACGGCCATTTACGTTCTGATTTAAAATCATGCAGATGTTAGCTTTGTCTCTCATCCCCACGGGGTCTATAAAATAAAGTACCAGTAACGCACTGGAGTCGATTTAATCGACTTTCCTCTTCCCTTCAAATTGCTGGTCTTGTGTCAAATTTAGAATCAATTGTCATTTGGATTGCAAAATCGTTTGAGCGTCAGATAAGTTACTTTGGAGTATTTCTTACGGCTCTTTGCATTCTGAGTTCAAATCTCGCTGAGGTCAACTTTGCCTTTCACCCTTTCGGGATCAATAAAATAAAGTACGAATGAAATGTTCTTGTTGTTCAAGCAACGAAACAGCTTGTTCATGAAATCAACATGTAAGTGGTTGAAGATTCTACAGACAGGTGCACCCTTAATGTAATTGTCAGGGGGATTCAGTGGGAAATGGTATGTGACAAGGCTGATCCTTTGAATTACTTGTGTAATTCATTGAATGGACTTACAAATAGTTTCCATCACCCCAAGTTCTCCCCCACAAAGCTTGAGTCGATCCGTGGTTATGATAAAGGATTCCACACAGTAGGATCGAAACCTGAATGCCGTGGTAGTGCATTGCTGTGGTGTTCACTCATCCAGCAATAAGATTATACTATTCATCATTTGTTCTTGTAATTTACACTATTGTTGTGATAACTGCAATATAAAAAATAAAGTACAATTGACCCAAGTAAGCCACTTGCTTTCGATATACAATGGGTTCGCACCTTATGCAGTCATTTAGATATAGCTTAGCGCCACACACCCTTTAGGGGCTTCTTCTTCTTCTTCTTCTTCTTCTTCTTCTTCTTCTTCTTCTTCTTCTTCTTCTTCTTCTCACACTCATTGCTGAGAGGGTCGTGGGGGAAAAGTCCTCAAACACTCCTTCCAACGGGTCCTGTCAGAAGCAATCATCTCCAACAGATCCGATTGGATCCTCAAGCTTATGGATGTTATCCAGCCATGTTGCTCGGGGTCAGCCCCTGGGTCTCTTTCCGGCTGGTTTTACCCGTAAAATCTGTCCTGCGATTCTTTCCTGAGACATTCTAACCATTCGGCCAATATGCTGCTGCTGCTGCTTCTGCTGCTGCTGCTGCTGCTGCTACTACTACTACTACTACTACTATTACTACTACTACTACTACTACTACTACTACTACTACTACTACTACTACTACTACTACTACTACCACCACCACTCCCACTAACACCAATAAAATAAAAATACATTTTGGCATGTGGTTAGAATGTCTCAGGAAAGAATCGCAGGTATTTCATACCTCTGCTCAACACAGAGTTTAAGATTTTGGCCAGGGTGTTAGCGAAGAGGTTGGCGCTTGTCGTCGGGGATTTGGTTGGGGAGGCGCAAACTTGCGCAATCCCAACCAGGTCCATACACAACGACCTCCACCTAATGCGATACATCATAGAGAGGGTAGGGTGTAAACCTGGCTTCGGTGGGGCTCTGATCAATTTAGATCAATCGAAAGCATTCGATAGGGTCGACCATCGGTACCTGGAGGCTGTTCTCAAGGTGGCTGGCTTCGGTCCCGTCTTCAGAAGCTGGATCGCTGCAATGCACAGCGGCACCTGCTCGGTGGTCAAAATTAATGGCCACCTCTCGGAACCGTTTCAGGTCTCCCGATCAGTCCGTCAAGGGTACCCTCTCTCCTCCCTTCTGTACGTATTGACTCTCGAGCCTTTACTGCGGAAGCTGGAGCTGTTGCAGGGCATCCCGTTCGAACCGGGACGCGGAAAGGCGGACGACATCACCGTGATGGTGTCGGACACCTCAGAAATCGAGGTGCTCAGTAACTTATTGGAGGAATATGAAAAGTTGACGGGAGCAAAACTTAACCCGGAAAAGTCGGTGGGCTTGCAACTCGGCGCCTGGAGAGGCAAGTCCATGCCGTCCAACAGCGTCGTTAGGCGCTGGACGGACAGACCGGTAAAGTTGCTCGGGGTTTCATTCGAGCCAGACCTCTAGGTGGATAAGAATGGGGACGAGGTGACGGGCAGTGTAGCCAGTCTCACCCAGAAATGGGCTGTGAGGAAGCTATCACTGAAAGGTCGGGCGGAGGTGGCGAACCCGTACATCGCGTCCGTCATCTACTACCGTCTTACCGTCGTCCCTTGCCCCCGTTCGCGCCTCGCCATCTTGGAGCGGCTCCTCTTCAAATTCTTGTGGAGGGGTCAGGTTCCGCTGGTGAGACGGTCCATCTGCTGCCAGCCCCCTCTACGTGGAGGGCTGGGCATGCCGTGGCTAATGATGCGCAGACACGTGCTGAGGCTGTAACATCTCCAGATATTCTGCCTTAACGGTGAACAGGTGTGGTTGCCGTTTGTCAGACGGGCCTTTCCGCAGCTCGTCTCTTTGACTGAGCTGCAGTCCTGGGTCAAGAAGAGACCGAGACTGGGTGACTGGTATCTGGAATGTTGCCAGGCACTCACTGCCCTCTACCAGGCGGGTAATGCGGTCAGTGGAACTTCCACTCTCGAGTTCTATAGAGGATTAGTGGTGGGCAAGTACGACGACGCACTCAGGGAGGCTCTGGGAGTCGACGAAGTTGAACTAACCAGTCTGTTCCGGAGGACTTTCGAGCCGGGGACGATGGATAATTTTCAAAAATCCCTCGCTTGGCAGTGGTACCGGGGGTACTGCCGGTTCGAGATAAACTCTACAGGAACGGAAGGGCTGTCAGACGGACCTGCCCGAGATGCGCGCAGAGCGACGAAACCGTTCTTCACGCACTTGTCCAGTGTCCGTGCATTACCGACTTGTGGAGTTATGTCGAACAGCTGTTGTCGCGTGTAGAACGGATCCGGCTATCGGCTGAGTCCATAGTGAAGATCGACCGCCGCCTTCCTTTGGCCAGGAAGGGTAGGCAATTTTCCTCTGTCTGGTGGCAGTAGCGAAAGAGGTTGTATTGTGGACGAGGTTGAAAGGACTGAAGACAGACACTTTTCTCTTCGGCCAATCCCTCATCAACTTTTTCAAGTTTCACTTGGAAAGGAAGGTGAGGGTGGAGAGAGAAGTGCTGCCCCCCAGTACATTTTCTGAAAGGTGGGTGAATGTGGCGAGAATGGCCCGAGTGAGAGGGCCTACTCTGGTCATGCGGCTGTAGGTGGGTAAATTTGAGGAGGAGAGGGGTACCCTTCCAGGGTGCTCTCGAAGCGTCTGGTCGTTCAGGATTGGTGGGGTACCTGAGCGAACCCTGGGTGGTCAGCCCCCCCCCCTATTGGGGAATTTTTCTTGTTGTATTTTTCTTGTTATTCATATTGTTTACTCGATTTTTCTGTAAAACCCCACTGTCCCAGTCTTTTGTATTGTCCTCTATATGTCGGCCCTTGTGGCCAATAAATGAAATCCTTATTTATCATAGCCTCTGAGTTCAAATCCCGCCGAGTTCAAATCCCGAGGTTAACTTTGCCTTTCATCCTTACGAGGTCGATAAAATAAAGTACCAGTCACGCACTGGGGTCGATTTAATCGACTTCCCACAAAAAGAAAATTGGCGGTCTTGTGCCTATATAAGAAACCATTATGAGTTCAAATCCCGCCGAGGTTAACTTTGCCTTTCATCCGTACGGGGTCGATAAAATAAAGTACCAGTAATGTACTGGGTAGTTGCTGGCCTTGTGCCTAATGTAGAAACAATTATTTATCATCGCCTCGGATCGACCCATGAATTGTGAGTGAAATTAGGTAGATGGAAACTGTTAGGAAACCATCGGATGGACTGTACTTGTAATTCAAATCGCAAGCCTTGCCATACACTGCGTCACGCTGCATTTTAGGTTAAGGCTATATTCGTCTGTGGAATGCTCAGTCACTTAAATGTTAATTTATTTCATGAGCAGGCTGTTACATTGATTGAACAACTGACACACTTGGCATCGAAGCCGACGGAATATCATTCCACATATATATATATATTTACAGAGTGTGTAGCCGAAACTTCCCCAACTATATATATATATATATATATATATATATATATATATATATATATATATATATATATATATACAGCTTCGTATGCAAATGAGGCTAAACAGCCCAACTACACAGGCGAAAAAACTATATATTTTCATCTGTCTCAAAGTCCAACAGTAGGCAGAGAGAAGCGTTGTCCTGATGCGAGCCATTTAAGTTATATACATATACATACATATATATATGTGTGTGTGTGTGTGTGTGTGTGTGTGTGTGTGTGTGTGTGTAGCAATATCCGCATGTGTGAAAAAGGTAAAAGGAAAAACAGTGCTCAATCGAGAAGAGAGCAGAAATATTATATTATTTATTTATTTATAGGGCGGTGAATTGGCAGTATCGGTAGAGGGTTGGATGCCATGCTTTGATGCATAGAGTTACGGCCCTTGCCATTCTGAGTTCAAATCCCGCCGAGGTTAACTTTGCCTTTCATCCTTACGGGGTCGATAAAATAAAGTACCAGTAATGCACTGGGTAATTGCTGGCCTTGTGCCAAAAGTAGAAACAATTATTTATTTATGTCCATACACGGAACAAAAGCACTACGTAAGGTTCCAAGTTTCAGAATGTAAATATAAGTAAGCAGAACGATATATATATATATATATATATATATATATATATACAGGTTGTCTCCAAAAAATGTATACAGACTTTGATTACCTGTGCAGACATATTTATTAGAATGGTATATACATTTTTTAAGACAACCTGTATATTATTGAAGAAACTTCCTCTTGCTTACGTCACTGTTGACCTTGAATGTCACAAATTCATCTCAACCCACCCCCCACAATGCCCCATCTCTTTTTCTAGAAGCCAATATGACAAACAGCTTAGATAACCAACTGATTCATTCCGTTCAAGAAAAGGTCAATTCTATTGTATCAAACTTACGTGGGTTAAAATATTGATTTATTACTTAAACAAACACAACATCGCAATTTTATTAAAGAGAAGAAAATCAGGCTATTTGACAACCAGCTTTTATAGGGGTATTTCCAAATGACAAACCCAGACGCAGTGGAGAGGAGAGGAAAATTGTCAAATACCAGGTTTTTACAGCAGACCGCTTGCTTTTCACGCCGGCTGTCGTCGAGACTCCAGTTGTCCTAAATCTCTGAATTGCCATCTTCCTTCGTAAAATCGGTAAAATGGCCGCCCACCTAAAGAAGGAACCCCGTGAGGCGCTGTAGCTGCTGCAGCGGGTGTTGCTGGCCGTTCTCCGTGACAATGCCTTCGCCATTTTGTCCGCAGGATGCAGCTAGGGTCCATCACTGCCTTCCCGCCTTCCCTTCCTTCCGTTGGTCAATTTCTTCTTTCATTTTATTTCTTTTCTTTTTCTTTTATTCTTTATTTCATTTGGCATTTAATGTTTCAACTTATAATTTCTTATGTATTGTCTATAACTCACAATTGTAAAACCGAGAGGAGAGATGTCTATAACTCACAATTGTAAAACCGAGAGGAGAGATGTCTATAACTCACAATTGTAAAACCGAGAGGAGAGATGTCTATAACTCACAATTGTAAAACCGAGAGGAGAGAATGAGCTTATTTGACAATTGACACCATTTCCAGAGCTATTTCTAAATCTGAAGTCTTTGTACCTTATAAGTGTAAGATTACGAATTAATGATATAGCCCCCTTTCTGGTTTTGTCTGACCATAAGTTTGCACCTAGTAAGTTATTTTACAAAACCCATGCCCAAGTATGCAAGTCTCCCCTCTATACGGCACCAATGCTGCTCAGAGGAAAGGGAAAATCAAAGGCCACTGCATCTTGCTGCCAGTGACGTCGCGGTTAATTCTTTTCGAGCTGAGTGCACTAGAGCAACGTGAAAATAAATGACTTACACAAAGTGCATTTCGGTCTGGGAATCGGATTCAAATCTCATGATATTACGATTGTCAGCCTAACACCTTAATAAATTATCTACGCGCCTCCATCAGCATTTATTATAATATTCATTACACAGGAGCATGAGAGCAGTAGATTGGCTGCATGGTAGAGCGTCGGATAATATGCTTTGTGTCATATAATTACGTCCCTTTACGTTCTGGGTTCAAATGACACCGCGAATAGCTTTACCTTCGATAGAATAAGCTACTAGTAATGGACCGTGGTCGATTTAATCGACTTACCCCTCCACAAACATTGTTGGCCTTGTGCCTACATCAGAAACCATTCCACAAGAGCAGGTATGGCAGTGTTGCTAAAGAGTGATTCTGGGTTCAGTCCCAGAATCACTCTTTACGCTTTATAGCGTAATGATGGTTAATATATTGTGAGTGGAATTAGGTAAGTGGAAAATGCAGAAACCCATCTTATATATATATATATATATATATATTTTTTTTTTTTCTCTATTTGCTAAACCTTGATTATATATGTTCTGGCTCGTTAATTTATTAACCTGCCATAGAACCACATTGGCATACGGTTGGATAATACATGTGTCCATATATGCATCTTTTGCACGTAGGAAAACATACTTTATTATTATTAATCTCCCCTAAGGTCGAGATAACATTTTGGTCGTTTTTACTTCTGCTATTTCTAGTGGCAGGACATTGACCTTTCCACCCTTGCCTTCTGTCTTTACACACGACACTAGACAAGATTGTTTCCTTATCATACATTCTCATCCGGGAACAGTTCTGTTTGGCGCCAGTTCGTGATTTGAACTCGGGAATTTTATATTCTCCGAGTGAGAAGAACCCTCTGACGAAAGTTTCCTTCTCAATGGTGTTCCGCATGGATTATCAATTTATTTTGAGACTTGAAACCGCGCGGTAAGGGTAAATATAGTAAGTACAGTAAACTTTTAAAAATTTATTTTAAAACTTTTTCTCTCTCTCTATATATATATATATATATATTTTTTTTAACTTTCTAAAGGTTTAGCTCCCACCCCACTATCTTGTTCCAATTAACAAAACACTAATCTATGCAAAACTTTAGCTTAAGCGGACAACTGCAAGGCGACCCTCATCGACCGTAAAAGTTTGAAGTTTTCGCCCGGAAAGTCATTTTTTCAGATAAAAATTTTTCATCTTTTATATAATTTTCTCTTAAATTAAAAACTTGTTCAGACTTATTCTTGGTATTAGTGACAATAAATATAATGGGGAAGGCAACTTGCAAAGCTGGGGACAGAGCGCAGCTATAGGGTAAACACCCATTTTTCGCTGTGAGAGCAGTAACATTTTAACTTTCGGAAAATATATCCGTATGTGGTTGACAGCTGAGAGAAATGAATACTTGGTTTTGAGTAATATATATATATATACATATATACATATATATGATATGTATATATATACTCTCCTTACTATCCTTGCTTTCATATTTCTCCTTGCTCCCCTTTTCTCATTGTATTTGTATATAAACAATACGAGGAGAAAGGGAGAGCAAGGAGAGCAAGGATAAAAGGAGGGCAAAGAGAGCGATGAAAAAAGCAGAGCAAGGAGAGCAATGAGAAAAGGAGCGCAAGGAGAACAATGAGAAAAAGAGAGCAAAGAGAGCAACGAGTAAAGGAGAACAAGGAGAGCAATAAGAAAAGAAAAGCAAGGATAGGTTAAGGCAAATATTGCTCAAGTTATGCTGGAAGCAGACAAAGGTGACGAAGAGGAAGAAGAAAACAATCAACTGAAGAGGGACACTCGAGTTTTCCTCTTTTGTAACTCCTGGTACAAACATTTTCAGCTTTTCTGATTTTCTATCAGCACCGATTTCCACGACAAAGACTCTTCAACATGTAAGGATGATCCTTGTTACAAAAGTGGACTTGAAAAACTTGCAGAAAGAGGTGTAAAACTCATTCAGGATTACAATAACATTCTCACAAAAGATGAAACTGAGAAACAATTTGTTTTATACAGATCGTTAAACATACAGATCGTAAAACAGATCGTAAAACATACCCAACTGCCACTAAATCCTCTCTTATGCAAAAATAATTGTTTCTACTTTTGGCACAAGGCCAGCAATTATCCAGTGCATTACTGGTACTTTATTTTATCAACCCCATAAGGATGAAAGGCAAAGTTAACCTCGGCGGGATTTGAGCTCAGATCATAAAGAGCTGTAACTCTATGCGTCAAAGAATGGCGTCCGACCCTCTATCGATACTGCCAATCCAACGCCAATTTCTTACACAAAAATAATGTTCAATATTCAGTGTTCAGTGTTTACTTTGTTTTTGATTCTATAGAAATTATTGTTGTAAATAAAAAAGCGTTTCTCTTTTAGAAGTTGTGTGCTTCATTAAGAAAACCTAATATTTCTTAAGTTTTTCATGTTATTTCAGGAATTTTTAAAATTAACTATTGGTAAATTTGATTCGGAACGTTTTAAAATGTCGCCTAACAGTTGTCCGATTGAACTGAAATTTTACCCCCCGTGTCTTTATGGATTGGAACAGGATTAAGTGGTGGGGCACCCTAATATATATATATATATGTGTGTGTGTGTTTACGACCAAAGTCGGTGGATTATTTGATCAACAAACTTTCCTCAACTGAATTATATATATATATATATATATATATATATATATATATATATATATATATATATATATTGTGTGTGTGTATGTGTGTGTGGTGTGTGGGTGTATACATTTGTATCTGTTTAAATTTGTGTCTCAGTGTTTATGTCCCGATAACATAAGTACCAGACTTTAAAAAAAAAGTTCTGAAGTCGATATGATCGACTAAATGAAGGCTGTGCCTCAGCATGGCCGCAGTCGAATGACTGAAATCAGTAAAAGTATAAAAGAGTATATTCCGATGAGGTGACTATGTTGGTGTATATATATATAAAACATATAATACAAATGCATATATATAAAAGATATGATTCAGCACAGAGATTAAGGTAAGTTTATAATTAAGGTTATCCGAATTAAAGATAATCACGAGATTTTGTGGAGACAAGTGGCTTCTGTGTGGACGGAAAGCAAGCGGGATTATTTATATATGGATAAATATAGCGGTTACGTCAGTTCAGGCTTCTACCTGCTACTGGTGCCATGTAACCCAGTATAACCTGCTCCATGGTCATGTGGTCTGTGACTAAACCGGCTCCCCTACCAGAGTTTGGCCAGGTGAAGAAGGTATGTGGAACCCTAGCAACACAAAAACAAGAACTGTTAAAAGGGCGGATGAACTCCTCAGAGTCAATAACCACCCACCCCAACTATGAATTAAATAGCCTCACCAACCCACAACTGGCTAAGCGTAGTGAGTACAGCTACACGCCTGACATGGCCACAACCAAACAGAAAACGGTGGAAAAAACACTGGATTGAATTTCATTGGTTATATAGTGGTTAATGTGTTCGTCTCATAATCATAACGTCATGTGTTCGATTTCCAGCAGCGCGTTGTGTCCTTGAACAAGGCACATTATGTCACGGTGCTCCAATCCACCCTTTTGGCAATAGTAAATTATACATGTTATACCTTTAAGGTCAGCTTTGTCACATACTGTGTCTCGACGAATCTCCCTAAGAATTGCGCTAAAGGTGCACATGTCTGTGAATAAATTGAACACAATTGAAATAGTGTAATTGAGAAAGTGGCACTGACAAAACATATATAGAATCAAAGGCATAACTAGGGAAAATAGCGCCTATGGCAAGCAGTGAAATTGCGCCCCTGCCCAGCTCTGCATTTTTACCTATGAGCCTAATAATTTATATAAATGGTTTAATGATCCAGTCACCATAGTGTTCTCACACATGATAATCAGAGACAGATCATATGTCTGAAGGAGTTTCTTTTTTCGCTCTCCGACGAGGCTTATAAGACTTTAATAGAACGTGCTCCTAGTCCCAGTGGCGCCCTCTTTATGTGGCGTCCATGGCACGTCCCATGCTTGCCATACCCTAGTTACGCCTGTGCATTGAATATATAAAATATATAGATATATACTAATGAAATCATACAAAATATAATTGTTTCTACTTTTGGCACAAGGCCAGCAATTACCCCAGTACATTACTGGTACTTTATTTTATCGACCCCATAAGGATGAAAGGCAAAGTTAACCTCGACTGGATTTGAACTCAGACCGTAAAGGGACGTAACTATGTTAGAAAGCATGGCGTCCAACCCTCTACCGATACTGCCAATATAATAGTCGTTAGACTGAAAAGGACACACTATTTTAGTACCTTCTTTTTCACCCTCTTTATGTCATTGTTTTATATTTATCCACTTCCTAATCCTTGCAACCCTCTCTGGAAAATGTTTGCCTTCTATGTACTATTTTTTAAAACTATATATATGTGTGTGTGTGTGAATATATATATCAATATATTGACACATACACGTGCATGCGCGCGCGCACGTACACACACACACACATCACGCACACACATATGTATATGTTTGCAAAAGGCAAACAGAAATAACAAAGCAAACGATAGTTTGTTAGTAGGTCCAGAGTTTTAACGTTTCGGACGCTATTCCTTCATCAGAAGATAGAATGTGTGGTCGATAGAGGGAGAGATGTCAAGAAATTGGACTAAAGAGTTGGCGACAAGTGGTGAAGATGAGGGCTGGATGAAAAGACTGGACGAAAGAAAGAAGGGAGTTGAGTTGTTTACGGGAGAGAGAGAGGTAGCGCCGATACAATCGTCAATGTAATGACCGTATATCTCAAGGATCGGACCAGTTTACTGGGAGAAGGTCATCACCACACACCTATTGTGTTGCATAATATTTTAGCTTGATGACGTCAGTGAAATGCTGAGGTGATGTAAACTGGTCTAGAAATAATTTTCAGAACAAATCCCATTATATTGTTATTGTAAACATGGACGGACGCACAGACGTAAATATATGCATATGTGTATATATATATGTGTGTGTGTGTGTGTGTGTGTGTGTGTGTGTGTGTGTGTGTGTGTGTGTGTGTGTGTGTGTGTGTGTACACACACATACACGCAAGAACAGCAGTAATAAGAACAAAGCACAAATCCAAATAGCAGCCATTTGAGCACTGAATGGTAATATTTGGGTCTGGCTACCGATGTCGGATTCAACGTCTGGGGTTTCACCATACAGATATTTATTCTGGCTGCTATTTGAATTTGTGGAATGTTCTTGTTCGAAAATAGATATATTGGTAAATCTACCTAAATACTGACAATCAGATAGGCAGACATATAGAGAAGCAGGTATGTAGATAGATAGATAGATAGATAGATAGATAGATAAATTTCTATTTATTTGCCACGAGGGCACAAAAGAAGGGGACATTTACACAGTGGGGGAGTTTACATAAATCGAGTAAAGAAAAAAGGAATAACAATAATAATATAATAATAAAAAGTCCTCAAAAGGGAGGGGGCGTGTTCGGGATTGCACATACCCCCGAAAAGTGTGCAACCCTTTTCGCGGGGGAAGCCCAGAGAGGAGGCGCTCCCCCTTTCCTCTTCACTTCTTCACCTACAGAACAATGTAGAGAGAAGGCCCATTTACACGAGCCATTCTCGCTTCTTTCACCCACCTTTCATAAAACTGTCTGGGACCAAGCACTTCTCTCTCCATCCTGATCCTTCTTCCGAAGTGGTATCGGAAGAAGTAAACCAGGTGATGGCCGGAGAGAAAGTCACCCGACCTCAGACCTTTCAGGCGCGTCCACCACACAACCTCTTTCATCATGGCTATTACGCACAGAAAGACCGCCTCTGCTTCGTTTCTGAAGGGAGGCGGCGGCTTGATGTTCACCACAGACTCGGCGGTTAATCGAATCGGCGCCACACGCAACAGCAGTCGTTCGACGTAGCCCCACATATCGGCAACGCCCGGGCAGTGTACCAGTGCATGCGCAACGGTTTCCTCGTCGCGCACGCATCTGGGACAGATCTTTTTCGCTGGATCCCTGCCCGGGCGCCCGTGTCTGTAGAGCTTTTCTCGAACGGGCAGAGCCCCCCGGTAACACTGCCAGGCTAGGGACGTCTGGAAGTTGTCCATGGGTCCCGGGCCGAAAGTTCTACCGAACAGGCTGGCCAGTTCGTCCTCCTCCATGCCTAGCGACTCTCCAAGGGTGTCGTCGCCCCTGCTAGCCACCAGCCCTCTATAGAATGTCGAGGTGGATTCTCCACTGACAGTCGGGTCCGCTTGCCAGATAGCCGTGAGCGCCTGGGCACACTCGGTGTGCCAGTTGCCCAGTTTTCTCGGTCTTTGCTTCACCCAGGATTGCAGCTCGGTGAGCGAGACGAGCTGTGGGAAGGCTCGCCTCACAAACGGGGCCCACACCGGCTGACCGGTGAGGAATACCTGTAGATGCCGTAGCCTCAATGCGTGCCTACGCATCAACAGCCACGGCATACCCAGCCCTCCTTTCGGAGGGTGCTGGCAGCAGATGGATCTCCTCACCATGGGAGGCCGCTTCTTCCAGAGGAACTGGAAGAGCATGCGTTCCATGATGGTGATCTTTTCCTTGGGGCAAGGCACGACGGTCAGGCGGTAGCAGATTACGGACGCTATGTAAGCGTTCGTCACCTCCGCCCGACCTTTCAGTGATAGTTTGCAGGTGGCCCACTTCTGGGTCAGCGCAAACACCCTGCTCGTCACCTCGCCCCAATTCTTCTCCACCTGGAGGTCCGGTCCGAACCAGACCCCGAGCAGCTTCACCGGGCCCTCCGTCCACCGCCCGACGACACCGTCTAACGGCATCGGTTTGCCCCTCCACGTTCCGAGTTGCAAACCGACTGACTTGTCCCGGTTCAGCCTAGCCCCCGTCAGCCTTTCGTATTCCTCCAGTAGGGTGGCGATCGCCCCGATTTCCGAGGCGTCCGCCACCATTACTGTTACGTCGTTGGCATAGGCCGAGACCGCTTTGTGCAATCCCGGTTCCAGGGGTATGCTCCGCAGCAACTCCAACTTCCGCAGCAGTGGCTCGAGAGTCAATACGTACAGAAGGGAGGAGAGGGGGCACCCCTGTCTGATGGACCGGGTGATTTTGAACGGCTCCGAGAGGTAGCCGTTTACTTTAATCCTAGAGTAGATGTTGCCACTGTGCATGGCAGAAATCCAGCCCCTGAAAACGGGTCCGAAGCCCGCCGCCGCTAGCATCGCATCCAGGTAACCATGGTCGACCCTATCGAACGCCTTAGATTGATCCAAGTTGATCAGGGCCCCACCAAAGCCGGGTTCGTTGCCAACCATCTCTATGATGTATCGCATGAGGTGGAGGTTGTCGTGAATGGACCTGGACGGGATAGCGCATGTCTGCGCGTCTCCCACCAAACCACCCACCACAAGCGCCAACCTCTTCGCCAACACCTTGGCCAAAATCTGTAACTCAGCATTTAGCAGAGTTATGGGCCTAAAGTTACTTAAGTCGTCCCCCTTGCTCTCGTCCTTCCTCACTAGCGTGACCACGCCCTTGGTCACAGAACAGGGAATTCTCCCGTTCTGTTGCCAGTTGCAATAGACAGCCTCGAGGAGTTCGGAAAACAAGACCGGCATAGCTAAATAAAGTTCGTATGGTAGACCATCGAGACCCGGAGATTTGCGTCTGCTGCATTGGCTGAGCGCTTCCCCGATTTCAGTGGCTGTGATTGGCCTTTCGCAGCACTCCGCTTCGCCGCACGAAAGACGCGGTAGACCGTCGAGGTATGGACCGAAGTCCACATCCCCGTACGGCCCCCCCGCCCCCTCCGAACAGTCGAGCAAAGTGCCTTTGAAAGGCCTCGCACATCCGCTCAGGTTCAAGGATCACCCGTCCATCCTGGTCTCGCAAAGACCGAATGGTGGATTTAATCCCACTCTTGGCTTCTGTCACGCGGGCCCAGCTAACAGCTTTGGTCCCCTCGTTTCCTAAAGCACGTATTTTACTTCGGACAACGCAGCCTTCGTGCTTCGCGTCAAAGAACTGGCTCAACGCCGTTCTCGCCGCTAACACTCTGGCTACGTCTCCGCTCCTAATCGCCTCTTCTAGTTTATCTGTTAACTCCCTTTCCTTCCTATTTCTATTCGCCGCTAGTTCCTTACTGTAACCTATCGAACTTACTCTAATCTCTCTCTTTAGAGATACCCACCACCTACTGTTGACAATCGCTCCCGTCAACCGCATCTTAACTAAGCTACTAATCCGGTTCCTGTAATCTTTCTTTGCCGGCAAGGACAAGTTCATCTTCCAGTAACCGGGACCCTGTCTATGCGTTCTATCAAGGTTGACCACGCAGGTCACTAATTTGTGATCTGAATAGCCAACCATGATCAATTCTGGACAACTAAATACGTCCCTATCCTTACTCCTAACCAAAAACCTATCTAGGTACGATCTAGATTGTCCACTGCGGTTTGCCCAGGTCCAGGTTGGCGCAGTTGGACAATCTAGTCGAAATCTATCGACCAGGTCGAATCGATCGAGTAACCCCTTGAGGCTGCTACACCCCCCTCTATCGGGACATGCCCCTGCATAGTCCCAACGCGCATCTAGGATTCCATTCCAGTCCCCCACTAAAAGCAGGGAACGCGACGTTCCTAGAAAAGTCTCCAGACGCTGGAAGAAGTCGGCTCTTTCAGCCCCGAAAGGGGCATAAAGACCGACCAGTCTGAAAGCCCCGCCTTCACCGCCTCCGACGTCCAGCACCAGTATTCGACCCCCCGGGTCCGAGTGAACAATCTGTACGTCGAGAGCCAGACGTTTATCCAGCAGTACGGCAACCCCCCCCCCCCCCGCCTCCGGGTTGACAGAGAGATGCGTGCATCTCAAAGTCATCGAAGGCGGGAGCCAGCTGTCGCACGCTGCTGATCCGACTCTCGCAAACAACCATCACATCTGTACTTCGTGACCTGAGGTCACTTAGTAGCTTTGCTTGCTTCCAAGCTGAGCCCAGGCCACGCGCGTTCAAACAGCCAACTCTCAATTGATCTATTTTGGTGTTGAAAGCGAAGAAAGAAAAGCACTTACCTCTCCGGGTTGTGTAATTTCCATGGCGTCAGGTGTGTTGGGTGGAGGGATGTTTTGTGGTGGTGTGGGGGTGCCCGAGTGTGGTTGGGTTGGGGTGTTTGGAGTTGTGTCAGGGAGAGGGGAGGTTATGGGGAAATCTTTCAAGAGGACGCGATTTAACGGTTTTAAACAGGGGGGGGGGGCTCACGTCCTGTCTAAATTGTTCTTTTAAGGAACGATAAAGGTCTAGAGGGACCTTTATCATTTTTAAATGGGTGAAGTTCTCTGTTGAGATAAAGTTTGGCCCTTCGGTCTGCACGAAAGGGCTATTGTTTATTAATTTAAACAGTTTTTTGTTTTCTTTATTTATATATGTGTATTGCAATGTCTTTTTTTGTGATGCTGTCAATGTTTCGGAGAGGGGAGGCGCAGATTTATTTTTGTTTGTTGATGGTGGGGTGTTTTTTATTGGAGTTGGTGTTTGTGTGTGGGTTATTTGTGGTGTGCTGGGTGTGTGCTTTCTTTTTTTTCTCTTAACTTGTCTGAAGGCTTCTCCTCCTTCTTCTTCAGAAGTTGGGGGAAACTCTTCAGCGCTAGGTGGGAGGGACGTCGTGTCTGGTTGTTTTTTTTTTGCGGGAGGGGTAGATTTGTTGCTGTTTTTTTTATTATTTGTTTGGAATGCGTTTTGTGGTGGTGGTGGTGCTGTTTGTGTCGTGCTTGTGGTTGGTAATGGTGGTGGTGGTGTTTGTGTTGGTGATGGTGGTGGTGATTTTTGTGTCGTGCTTGTGTTTGGTGCTGGTGGTGGTGATGTTTGTGTTGTGCTTGGTGGTGTTTGTATTTTGTTTGCTGTGTGTGGTATTAGTGTATTTTTGGAGGTGGGTGGTGTTGGTGTACTGTTTGTGATGGGTATGGGCAATAGTCCTTTTTGGGGGATACGTTTCGGGTAGTTAGCCTTAATGTGTCCCCTTTCCGTGCATAAATAGCATGCTGGTCTTCTCCCCTCTACAATTATATCTATTGGGGTGAGGTCATCCAGCCAGATGCGATCCGGGATTTGTGCTATTCTTTCGGGCCTCATTTGGACTAGTAGGTCGAGGCCCATTCCCAGGAACGCATCTCCGGATGCCTTCCTCATTGACAGCACTGTGTCCTCGCCCATGTCTATGAAGCCAGCAATAGCCCACCAGAAGTGCATTTTGGGCAGCATTGTTTGTATTTTTACTCTCTGTGTTCTTCTACCCATGTAGGAGGGATAGAAGCTGTATGTTGTCGATGAGAGTGGGCTTAGGGAAAGCTTCTCCGCCGTTTCCTTGTCTTTTGTTAGGACCGAAATGCTGCCATAGAGTCGGTCCTTTCGTATGAAGAGAATATTCTTCATATAGTCTTTTAGGACCAACTCTATTTCCATTTGGCTGGGCTGTGCTGGCTTTCTTGTTTGGTTTAGGATTGTTCTGAAGAGAACTGTGTTCTCTGTTCTCGCTTTCTTGAATTCTGGGGGGGGGGGGGGTTAATGGAAAACATTCCGTTCTCCCCCAAAACAATGTGTTTCTTTGCTTCTGCCAGTTTTTCTCTGGCGGCCGTTAGGTCAATTGGTGTGTATGTAATGGATTGTTTTGTTTTCTGGGCGAAAGTTGCCCTGTTGTTATTTGTATTATTTTCTGTTTGTTTGTTTTCCGTTTGCTCATTTTCCTTAACATTTGTTTTTTCATTTTCTTTGTTTGTTTCGTTGTCTATTTTTGTTGTAATTATTTTTTGTTCTTCAGACTTGGGGTGCGTGGCAGAGCTAATGGCAGACATGTCTGCCATCTTTTCCGCCATGCTGCCAGGAACGAAATTTTTCGGCAAAAATAGATATTTATTTTACCCCCTAAAAAGGGGGTAAATGCAAAAATGTTTCCCTAAATAACAGGGGTTAGTGTTCCAAATGTGTTGCACTGAAAAATTTATCCGGTACTTACAATAGTAAGGGTAAATCCCGATGGAATAGCGGAGCCGATGTGAAGCGTGTCTTACTCTATCAAGATAGATAGATAGATAGATAGATAACTTTCTATTCGCAACCAGGGCATCAAAGATTGGGACAAATACAAGGGTTGGAGTTTCAAAGGACGTGTAAAAACATATAACAAATAATTTCATTACCGTCTAACGGCATCGGTTTGCCCCTCCACGTTCCGAGTTGCAAACCGACTGACTTGTCCCGGTTCAGCCTAGCCCCCGTCAGCCTTTCGTATTCCTCCAGTAGGGTGGCGATCGCCCCGATTTCCGAGGCGTCCGCCACCATTACTGTTACGTCGTTGGCATAGGCCGAGACCGCTTTGTGCAATCCCGGTTCCAGGGGTAAGCTCCGCAGCAACTCCAACTTCCGCAGCAGTGGTTACGTACAGAAGGGAGGAGAGGGGGCACCCCTGTCTGATGGACCCGGTGATTTGAAACGGCTCTAAAGTTACTTAAGTCGTCCCCCTTGCTCTCGTCCTTCCTCACTAGCGTGACCACGCCCTTGGTCACAGAGCAGGGAATTCTCCCGTTCTGTTGCCAGTTGCAATAGACAGCCTCGAGGAGTTCGGAAAACAAGACCGGCATAGCTAAATAAAGTTCGTATGGTAGACCATCGAGACCCGGAGATTTGCGTCTGCTGCATTGGCTGAGCGCTTCCCCGATTTCAGTGGCTGTGATTGGCCTTTCGCAGCACTCCGCTTCGCCGCTCGAAAGACGCGGTAGACCGTCGAGGTATGGACCGAAGTCCACATCCCCGTACGGCCCCCCGCCCCCCTCCGAACAGTCGAGCAAAGTGCCTTTGAAAGGCCTCGCACATCCGCTCAGGTTCAAGGATCACCCGTCCATCCTGGTCTCGCAAAGACCGAATGGTGGATTTAATCCCACTCTTGGCTTGGGTCACGCGGGCCCAGCTAACAGCTTTGGTCCCCTCGTTTCCTAAAGCACGTATTTTACTTCGGACAACGCAGCCTTCGTGCTTCGCGTCAAAGAACTGGCTCAACGCCGTTCTCGCCGCTAACACTCTGGCCACGTCTCCGCTCCTAATCGCCTCTTCTAGTTTATCTGTTAACTCCCTTCCCCTCCTATTTCTATTCGCCGCTAGTTCCTTACTGTAACCTATCGAACTTACTCTAATCTCTCTCTTTAGAGATACCCACCACCTGCTGTTGACGATCGCTCCCGTCAACCGCATCTTAACTAAGCTACTAATCCGGTTTCTGTAAGCTTCCTTTGCCGGCAAGGACAAGTTCATCTTCCAGTAACCGGGACCCTGTCTATGCGTTTTATCAAGGTTGACCACGCAGGTCACTAATTTGTGATCTGAATAGCCAACCATGATCAATTCTGGACAACAAAAATATCCTTACTCCTAACCAAAAACCTATCTAGGTACGATCTAGATTGACCACTGCGGTTTGCCCAGGTCCAGGTTGGCGCAGTTGGACAATCTAGTCGAAATCTATCGACCAGGTCGAATCGATCGAGTAACCCCTTGAGGCTGCTACACCCCCCTCTATCGGGACATGCCCCTGCATAGTCCCAACGCGCATCTAGGATTCCATTCCAGTCCCCCACTAAAAGCAGGGAACGCGACGTTCCTAGAAAGGTCTCCAGACACTGGAAGAAGTCGGCTCTTTCAGCCCCGAAGGGGGCATAAAGACCGACCAGTCTGAAAGCCCCGCCTTCACCGCCTCCGACGTCCAGCACCAGTAATCAACCCCCCGGGTCCGAGTGAACAATCTGTACGTCGAGAGCCAGACGTTTATCCAGCAGTACGGCAACCCCCCCCCCCCCCCCCCCCCGCCTCCGGGTTGACAGAGAGATGCGTGCATCTCAAAGTCATCGAAGGCGGGAGCCAGCTGTCGCACGCTGCTGATCCGACTCTCGCAAACAACCATCACATCTATACTTCGTGACCAGAGGTCACTTAGAAGCTTTGCTTGCTTCCAAGCTGAGCCCAGGCCACGCGCATTCAAACAGCCAACTCTCAATTGATCTATTTTGGTGTTGAAAGTGAAGAAAGAAAAGCACCTACCTCTCCGGGTTGTGTAATTTCCATGGCGTCGGGTGTGTTGGGTGGAGGGATGTTTTGTGGTGGTGTGGGGTTATCCGAGTGTGGTGGGTTGGGGTATTTGGAGTTGTGTCAGGGAGAGGGGAGGTTATGGGGAAATCTTTCAAGAGGACGCGATTTAAAGGTTTTAAACAGGGGGTGGTGGGGGGCTCACGTCCTGTTTAAATTGTTGTTTTAAGGAACGGTAAAGGTCCAGAGGGACCTTTATCATTTTTAAATGGGTGAAGTTCTCTGATGAGATAAAGTTTGACCTTTCGGTCTGCACGAAAGGGCTATTGTTTATTAATTTAAACAGTTTTTTGTTTTCTTTATTTATATATGTGTATTGCAAAGTCTTTTTTTGTGATGCTGTCAATGTTTCGGAGAGGGGAGGCGCAGATTTATTTTTGTTTGTCGAGGGTGGGTGTTTTTGATTGGAGTTGGTGTTTGTGTGTGGGTTATTTGTGGTGTGCTGGGTGTGTGCTTTCTTTTTTTCTTTTAACTTGTCTGAAGGCTTCTCCTCCTTCTTCTTCAGAAGTTGGGGGGAAACTCTTCAGCGCTAGGTGGGAGGGACGTGGTGTCTGGTTGGTTTTTTTTTTTTGCGGGAGGGGTAGATTTGTTACTGTTTTTTTTATTATTTGTTTGGAATGCGTTTTGTGGTGGTGGTGGTGATGTTTGCTTCGTGCTTGTGGTTGGTGATGGTGGTGGTGATGTTTGTGTTGTGGTTGGTGATGGTGGTGGTGATTTTTGTGTCGTGCTTGTGTTTGGTGCTGGTGGTGGTGATGTTTGTGTTGTGCTTGTGGTTGGTGGTGTCTGTATTTTGTTTGCTGTGTGTGGTATTAGTGTATTTTTGGAGGTGGGTGGTGTTGGTGTACTGTTTGTGGTGGGTGTGGGCAATAGTCCTTTTTGGGGGATACGTTTCGGGCAGTTAGCCTTAACGTGTCCCCTTTCCGTGCATAAATAGCATGCTGGTCTTCTCCCCTCTACAATTATATATATTGGGGTGAGGTCATCCAGCCAGATGCGATCCGGGATTTGTGCTATTCTTTCGGGCCTCATTTGGACTAGTATGTCGAGGCCCATTCCCAGGAACGCATCTCCAGTTGCCTTCCCCATTGACAGCATTGTGTCTTCGCCCATGTCTATGAAGCCAGCAATAGCCCACCAGAAGTCCATTGTGGGCAGCATTGTTTTTACTTTTACTCTCTGTGTTCTTCTACCCATGTAGGAGGGATAGAAGCTGTATGTTGTCGATGAGAGTGTGCTTAGGGAAAGCTTCTCCGCCGTTTCCTTGTCTTTTGTTAAGACCGAAATGCTGCCATAGAGTCGGTCCTTTCGTATGAAGAGAATATTCTTCATATAGTCTTTTAGGACCAACTCTATCTCCATTTGGCTGGGTTGTGCTGGCTTTCTCGTTTGGTTTAGGATTGTTCTGAAGAGAACTGTGCTTTCTGTTCTCGCCTTCTTGAATTCGGGGGGGGGGGGGGGGGGATTAATGGAAAACATTCCGTTCTCCCTCAAGACTATGTGTTTTTTTGCTTCTGCCAGTTTTTCTCTGGCGGCAGTTAAGTCTATTGGTGTATATATTATGGATTGTTTTCTTTTCTGGGCGAAAGTTGCCTTGTTGTTATTTGTATTCTTATTTTCTGTTTGTTTGTTTTCCGTTTGCTCATTTTCCTTAACATTTGTTTTTTCATTTTCCTTGTTTGTTTCGTTGTCTAGTTTTGTTGTTTCTATTTTTTGTTCTTCAGACTTGGGGGGCGTGGCAGAGCTAATGGCAAACATGTCTGCCATCTTTTCCGCCATGCTGCCAAGAAAGAAGTTTTACCGAAAACTAGTTATTTATTTTACCCCCTAAAAAGGGGGTAAATGTAAAAATGTTTCCCTAAATAACAGGGGTAAGTGTTCCAAATGTGTTGCACTGAAAAAATTCTCTGGTACTTACTATAGTAAGGGTAAATTCCGATAGAGTAGCGGGGCCGATGTGAAGCGTGTCTCACTCTATCAAGATAGATTTCTATTTATTTGCCACGAGGGCACAAAAGAAGGGGACATTTACACAGTGGGGGAGTTTACATAAATCGAGTAAAGAAAAAGGAATAACAATAATAATATAACAATAAAAAGTCCTCAAAAGGGAGGGGGCGTGTTCGGGATTGCACATACCCCCGAAAAGTGTGCAACTCTTTTCGCGGGGGAAGCCAAGAGAGGAGGCGCTCCCCCTTTCCTCTTCACTTCTTCACCTACAGAACAATGTAGAGAGAAGGCCCATTTACACGGGTCATTCTCGCTTCTTTCACCCACCTTTCATAAAACTGTCTGGGGCCAAGCACTTCTCTCTCCATCCTGATCCTTCTTCCGAAGTGGTATCGGAAGAAGTAAACCAGGTGATGGCCGGAGAGAAAGTCACCCGACCTCAGACCTTTCAGGCGCGTCCACCACACAACCTCTTGCATAGTCCCAACGCGCATCTAGGATTCCATTCCAGTCCCCCACTAAAAGCAGGGAACGCGACGTTCCTAGAAAAGTCTCCAGACGCTGCAAGAAGTCGGCTCTTTCAGCCCCGAAGGGGGCATAAAGACCGACCAGTCTGAAAGCCCCGCCTACACCGCCTCCGACGTCCAGCACCAGTAATCGACCCCCCGGGTCCGAGTGAACAATCTGTACGTCGAGAGCCAGACGTTTATCCAGCAGTACGGCAACTCCCCCACCCGCCTCCGGGTTGACAGAGAGATGCGTGCATCTCAAAGTCATCGAAGGCGGGCGCCAGCTGTCTCACGCTGCTGATCCGACTCTCGCAAACAACCATCACATCTATACTTTGTGACCTGAGGTCATTTAGAAGCTTTGCTTGCTTCCAAGCTGAGCCCAGGCCACGCGCGTTCAAACAGCCAACTCTCAATTGATCTATTTTGGTGTTGAAAGTGAAGAAAGAAAAGCACCTACCTCTCCGGGTTGTGTAATTTCCATGGCATCAGGTGTGTTGGGTGGAGGGATGTTTTGTGGTGGTGTGGGGGTACCCGTGTGTGGTGGGGTTGGGGTATTTGGAGTTGTGTCAGGGAGAGGGGCGGTTATGGCGAAATCTTTCAAGAGGACGCGATTTAACGGTTTTAAACAGGGGGGGGGGCTCACGTCCCGTCTAAATTGTTCTTTTAAGGAACGATAAAGGTCCAGAGGGACCTTTATCATTTTTAAATGGGTGAAGTTCTCTGTTGAGATAAAGTTTGGTCCTTCGGTCTGCACCATAGGGTTATTGTTTATTAATTTAACCAGTTTTTTGTTTTCTTTATTTATATATGTGTATTGCAACGTCTTTTTTTGTGATGCTGTCAATGTTTCGGAGAGGGGAGGCGCAGATTTATTTTTGTTTGTTGAGGGTGGGGTGTTTTTGATTGGAGTTGGTGTTTGTGTGTGGGTTATTTGTGGTGTGCTGGGTGTGTGTTTTCTTTTTTTTCTTTTAACTTGTCTGAAGGCTTCTCCTCCTTCTTCTTCAGAAGTTGGGGGAAACTCTTCAGCGCTAGGTGGGAGGGACGTGTTGTGTGGTTGTTTTTTTTTGCGGGAGGGGTAGATTTGTTACTGTTTTTTTTATTATTTGTTTGGAATGGGTTTTGTAGTAGTGGTGGTGGTGGTAATGTTTGTGTCGTGCTTGTGGTTGGTGATGGTGGTGGCGATGTTTGTGTTGTGGTTGGTGGTGGTGATTTTTGTGTCGTGCTTGTGTTTGGTGCTGGTGGTGGTGATGTTTGTGTTGTGTTTGTGGTTGGTGGTGTCTGTATTTTGTTTGCTGTGTGTGGTATTAGTATATTTTTGGAGGTGGGTGGTGTTGGTGTACTGTTTGTGGTGGGTGTGGGCAATAGTTTTTTTTGGGGGATATGTTTCGGGCAGTTAGCCTTAACGTGTCCCCTTTCCATGCATAAATAGCATGCTGGTCTTTTCCCCTCTACAATTATATCTATTGGGGTAAGGTCATCCAGCCAGATGCGATCCGGGATTTGTGCTATTCTTTCGGGCCTCATTTGGACTAGTATGTCGAGGCCCATTCCCAGGAACGCATCTCCAGTTGCCTTCCCCATTGACAGCATTGTGTCTTCGCCCATGTCTATGAAGCCAGCAATAGCCCACCAGAAGTCCATTGTGGGCAGCATTGTTTTTACTTTTACTCTCTGTGTTCTTCTACCCATGTAGGAGGGATAGAAGCTGTATGTTGTCGATGAGAGTGTGCTTAGGGAAAGCTTCTCCGCCGTTTCCTTGTCTTTTGTTAAGACCGAAATGCTGCCATAGAGTCGGTCCTTTCGTATGAAGAGAATATTCTTCATATAGTCTTTTAGGACCAACTCTATTTCCATTTGGCTGGGTTGTGCTGGCTTTCTTGTTTGGTTCAGTATAGTTCTGAAGAGAACTGTGCTCTCTGTTCTGGCTTTCTTGAATTCTGGGGGGGGGGGGAGTTAATGGAAAACATTCCGTTCTCCCCCAAGACTATTTGTTTTTTCGCTTCGGCCAGTTTTTCTCTGGCGGCAGTTAAGTCAATTGGTGTGTATGTTATGGATTGTTTTGTTTTCTGGGCGAAAGTTGCCCTGTTGTTATTTGTATTATTTTCTGTTTGTTTGTTTTCCGTTTGCTCATTTTCCTTAACATTTGTTTTTTCATTTTCCTTGTTTGTTTCGTTGTCTAATTTTGTTGTAATTATTTTTTGTTCTTCAGACTTGGGGGGCGTGGCCGAGCTAATGGCAGACATGTCTGCCATCTTTTCCGCCATGCTGCCAATAAAGAAATTTTTCGGCAAAAAAATAGATATTTATTTTACCCCCTAAAAAGGGGGTAAATGCAAAAATGTTTCCCTAAATAACAGGGGCTAGTGTTCCAAATGTGTTGCACTGAAAAATTTATCCGGTACTTACTATAGTAAGGGTAAATCCCGATGGAATAGCGGAGCCGATGTGAAGCGTGTCTTACTCTATCAAGATAGATAGATAGATAGATAGATAGAAGTAGGAAGGTATAAGAAAGGTATATATTCGTAAAGACCTGAAAATTCGCCTCTTCATTGCTGTAGTGCGGTCTGTGCTGCTGTACGGGTCTGAGACTTGGACACTGACCAAGAAACTCACTCAGATGATGGATGGGTGCTACACGAGAATGCTGAGGATGACTCTGAACATTAATCAGTAAACACTGAGGATGAAAAACTCAGAGCTGTATGGGAGCCTCCCAAAAGTCAGCTCAAAAGTGACACAGAGGAGACTGAGGTTAGCTGGACATGCTCACCGACATCCAGAGTTGACATTGCACTCAGTGCCCCTGTGGGAGCCCCTACATGGACACACTGGAAGTGGAAGACCAAGGTTACCGTATGTTGATGCCCTAAGGACAGACACTGGTCTGTTGGAGAAGCAGGACATGGCAGCGATAATGAGGGACAGAGACCGCTGGAGAGAACTCGTCCATGGATCTCGGGAATTTTACCCGCCCTAGATTATATATGTGTGTAATAGGTAAACAGAAATAACAACACAATCGGTACAGTTTATGGAAGGGATATATTAGGTTAACGATTGATATAGGAGGAAGAGGGCCTTAACGTTTCGGACGCTAGTCCTTCATCAGAAGAAAGAATGAGAAATAAGATAGATTGAGGGGACGGGCGGGTTGGAATTGGAAAAATAACAGGTCCGTTCATGTTGAGATCTCTTGTCTCTCTCTCTCTCTCTCTCTCTCTCTCTCTCTCTCTCTCTCTCTCTCTCTCTCTCTCTCTCTCTCTCTCTCTCTATATATATATATATATATATATATATATATATATATATATATATATATATATATATATATATATATATATATATATATATATATAAAAAGAGCGGAGCAAGCGGTTATCAAACAATTTTCTAAATAAATTAAAAAACGATTTAAATAATCACCTGTTCTATTGCTGTTACCGACGGTTTCACCATTCCAAGTATTGGAAATCCAGAGAATTTCCAATGGAAAGAAATGGATCTTCAGACAGCTTATTTCCATACTATAAGGTTGCCAGCCTTACAGAAACTAAATATTTCGCTTCCTGCCCAACGCATGCGGTCAAGCCCTTAAAATGACACACACGCAAAATCAGGTCGCAGATAATAGCTGTTTATTATAAACGCGTTGATACTGCCACTAAAATTAGTAGCATTATTCAACGTTTTGTTCTCTACATAAGGAGAAAAATTATGAAAGTGGATGAATACTTCAACAGGCACTAAGTACTTGTAGAAATATGCAAGGTGTTTATAATATTTGTGGTTCGATGGTACTAATTTGAGATACCAGAACAATATAAAAAGAGCGGAGCAAGCGGTTATCAAACAATTTTCTAAATAACTTAAAAAACGATTTAAATAATCACCTGTTCTATTGCTGTTACCGACGGTTTCACCATTCCAAATATTGGAAATCCAGAGAATTTCCAATGGAAAGAAATGGATCTTCAGACAGCTTATTTCCATACTATAAGGTTGCCAGCCTTTCAGAAAGTAAATATTTCGCTTCCTACTCAACGCATGCGGTCAAGCCGTTAAAATGACACACACGCAAAATCAGGTCGCAGATAATAGCTGTTTATTATAAACGTGTTGATACTGCCACTAAAATGTTTTGTTCTCTACATAAGGAGAACAATTATAAAAGTGAATGAATACTTCAACAGGCACTAAGTACTTGTAGAAATATGCAAGGTGTTTATAATATTTGTGGTTCGATGGTACTAATATATATATATATTAACGAAGACCGCTGGTATAAATACACTGCCCTTCGGCCAGCGTCTAGCTCACTCAACAAATCCAGCGAATTGCAGTTATGCAGCTGCAATCACCTGTTCAGAGTGCGCACATTTAGTTTTACTGTAGAGCGTTGGCTGTGTTTTTAATTAGAGATAGATGTTAAAAACATATATATACATATATAAAGAGAGATAGAGAGAGAGGGAGAGAGAGGGAGAGAGAGGGAGAGAGAGAGAGAGATTGGTAGATAGCTAGGCAAGTAGGTAGGTAGGTTGGTGTGTAGACATGTAGATAGATAAATAGAAAGATAGATAGATAGAAAGAAAGAAAGAAAGAAAGAAAGAAAGAAAGAAAGAAAGATAGAAGGAAAGAAAGACAGATGATGTTGTTAACCCCCGAATGTAGATACTTAGTACCTGTAGATATCTACCCATTTGACTACTGAACATCATGTCAACACTGTTGAGGGAGAGTGGTAGGCAGGAAGATATGAAATTACCATTTTTCTGTCAAAGTTAGCACAAGTTGTTTTCATGTAACTCTTGTGTTTATTCATAAAGATATATACATACATACATACATGATGACTGCCCCCTCGTTATCGAGTATGGCCATTGCATGATATACCATTATTAATAATTATTAATTAATTCTATTGTGCAATGCCTGTGCGTGAAGATATTTTTTAAAGTGAGGAAAGACTGTGCACTGAGCCAATCCCACTCTCTGAGCGACTAGCTATAACCCGAAAAGAAGAAAAGATCAACATCATCGGTAACTACTGAGCCGCAGGTTTTATATCGGAGTTATCCCAGTTTCCTAAGTTGCCATCTCCTAGAAGAATGCCCTGACAAATAGTAAGGGTCCCTTCAATCCCAGTAGTTTTACCGCGCGGTACATGTGTATATACATATTTACACACTTTTGGATGGCCGTTGACTCTTATGAGTTCTTCCGCCGTTTGTCAGGTTTTGTTTTTTGTTCTGCAGGGTGTCCAAAATCACCCTCCTCACCAAGTAAACTTGGTGGGGTTGCCGGTTTAGTCGCCGACGACCCGACTATGCGACAGGTTGTACTGGTTTACATGTTATCAGTAGCACTCAAGAGTGACTCGACATAGATACATACATACTTACATACATATAGGCGTGTGGCTGATTGGTTAGAGAACTGGATTCGCAATCGTGAGGTTGTCAGTTCGATACCTGGGCCGGGCGATGCGTTATGTCCTTCAGCAAGACACTTCATGTAGATAGATAGTATTAGTAATTGGAAAGACCAACGGAAACTTTGTTTCCTCGGTCCGATTTGACGAAAGTCGATCGACTCTTTATATATATATATATATATATATGCGTGTGTGTGTATTACATGTAATCTTCACTGTTTCTCCCCCCCCCCCCCCCCCCCTTATATATATATGCGCCCTCAAACACTACCTCGACCTTCGCCCCTCCCCTATTCCCTCCACCCCACCCTCCTTCGCCTCGCCGAGCTGGTCCTCACCCTCAATTGTTTCTCCTTCTCGGGTGAGTTTTACCAACAGGTCACGGGGGTAGCCATGGGTACAAGAATGGGCCCGAACTATGCCAACCTTTTTGTTGGCCATGTTGAGGCCCAAATCTTTGCCCAGTACACCGGCCCCACCCCCGAACTGTACGGTCGTTACATTGACGACTGTATCGGAGCCACGACCCTCACCCGAGAACAGCTCGACTCCTTTCTCTCCTTCTTCTGCTCCTTCCACCCCTCCCTCCACTTCACCACCTCTATCTCCACCACCCACGTCCACTTCTTAGACATCTCCGTCGCCTTCGACCCCTCCCACCACTCCCTCGTCACCTCCGCCTTCTTCAAACCCACCGACTCTCACTCTTACCTCGACTTCACCTCTTCCCACCCCACCCACACTAAACACTCCATTCCCTACTCCCAACTCCTCAGGATCCGCCGCCTCTGTAGCCGAGATGCTGACTTCGAGTCCCAGGCCCTTTCCCTAGTCAGCCATTTCATCAGCAGAGGTTACCCCCCCCCCCCCTCTCTCGTCCACACCGCTCTCACCCGCGCCCGTGCTGCCCACCGCTCCACCACCCTCACCCCACGCCACCGCACACCCACCCACCGTCTCCCCTTCCCCATCACCTACCACCCCTCCACCTTACCCCTCCACCGCACCATCCGCCGCCTCTTCCGACGCCTCCAGTCCGACCCCTCCACCTCCCACATCTTCCCAACCCCACCACCCCCCTCCTTCAAACGGGCACGCAATCTCCACACCCTCCTCATTCACAGCTCCCTACCCCCAACCCACGCTCTGTTTCCCCCCGGTTCCTTTCCCTGTTCTAGGCCCCTCTGCAACACCTGTCCCCACATCACCAACACCACCACCTTCCAGGGTCCCAACGGCCACTCTCTCTCTGTTCGGCAGGCCTTCCGCTGCAACTCCTTCAACCTAGTCTACGGACCGATTCACTGAGCACCTCCGGGATATTCGTCTCGGTGGTAGTTCCCCCATCGCCCGCCACTTTGGTGGCCCTGGACATTCCGCACGCCATCTCACAGTCTGTGGCCTACTCCAATGCCACGGAACACCCGCCAATCGCCTTAGAGTCGAACAAAGAACTATCTTCATCTTACAGACCCACACTCCCCCCGGCCTGAACTCCCCACCCTTATTCCTTTAGCCTTCGACCGCCCCCTCCCCCCACACTTATCCCCCACTAACACCACTAACACACCCCTCCTTTTCACCGCCCACCCCACAACTAACAATACTAACACCTCCACTCCACCCCTCATCCGACCACCCTTCCCCAACTAACATACTAACATCCCTCCCTTCTTCTCCTCCTCCTCCCCTCCTTATCACACGCACACACCCACCGGCACATATATACACGCGCTCACACTAAACACACACCCTACTACCACCACTAACCCTC
>OZ024741.1:125742746-125757746 GCA_964016885.1 Eledone cirrhosa
AGCAGACGATAATTCTATTCCTGGAGAGTTTGGGAAATGATTGAACAATAACAGAAGTGAAAAATGTGAACAGAAACTGTCACGAATTTGTCGTGGAAGTAGGCATGGGAGTTGACACGCCTGCGTGGTTAGGAAGTTCTTTCACAAAAACCTGGTTCTTGGTGTTCACAGCACAATTAGGAACGTTTCTTTTACCCTTCTGCGAAAACCTACCGTATATGTATATGTTTATATATAACGTTCATGTCTACTCAATGTCACTCACTAGCCACGGGTCAAATGGCGGCTATGGTAAATGACACATGTCCTAAATGTCATGCAATGTGATTCACCCTGGGATCTAATGATAGCAAACCAAACATTTTAATCATTCCGCCTATGCGGCGACCCCACTAGAATCATACGACGTTAACAATTAGCAACAACATCTCAAAATGTAATTATATTAATAAAATAACATGTCCTTTAAATGGAAATTGTTTTGTTAGTTCCAACTTAAGTCACGCAAAGGTGTCATCCAACACTGAACCAAGCGTCAAAGTTCATCGAGTTCAAAATACTATAGATCTAGCTTAGGTGCGCAGGTATGGCTGTGTGGTTAAGGAGTTCTCTACATAACCATGTACTGAGGTTTCGAATTCAGTCCCACAGCATGAAATGTTGGGTGAGTGTCATTTACAATGGCCGCAGGTTGACCAATGCTTTGTGAGTGAAATTTGATAGACGGAAATTCTTTGGAAATCCATCGGATGAACTGTATCTATAATTTAAAGACCAGCCTTTGCCGAGCTGAATCTCCCTGAAAATTACGCTAAGTGTACACGTCTCTGTAGAATGTTCAGCTACTCACACGTTAATTTCATGAGCGCTGGCTGTTCGGTTGATCGAAGAAGTGGAACACTCTTCATCGAAACCGACGGAGGTCCATTCTATAATAGACAGCACCTATTCAAGTTGCCGTGAAATGAGATTAAACCTGTCACCTTATGGTTGTGAAGTGAACTTCTTAACCACACAGCCATCGCAGTTATGACATCACCCACATCGCCTCATTTTACGTATCTTTTGAGATTAGACACTAGGTCAGGTATAAGCAAACTTTTCCGAGCAGCGAGCCGCAGAGTGTGTGGTTCATCATAAAGCGGGTCGCACTACTAAAAAATTCGAGGCAATTTTGAAATTAGACGTGTCATTTAAAAATCCAAATGTGTCGCAGTTTGCCCATGACTACACCAGATCATCTGGGAATGTTATCTGAGATAGATTGGTATCCTATTAAGACCAGGTTTCTCCTTTATCAATTTCAGATCATGAAACCTGCTGCATGGAGGTTAATGGGTTCTAATAAACATTTGGTGGATTGGTAGTAATTGGTAGAGCGTCGAACAACAAGTTTTGCGGCACATAGTTACGGCCCTTTACATTCTTAGTACAACTCCTACCGAAGTTAGCTATACCTTTCATCCTTAAGGGGTCAATAAATTAATGTACCAGTAACAACGCATTAGGGTTGATTTAATTCACTTTCAAATGTGTGGCCTTGTGCCAAATCTAGAAACAATTATTATGTATGAGCGTCGGACAATATGTTTTTCGGCATATAGATACGCCCCTTTATGTTTTGAGTTCAAATCCTGTAGAGGTCAATTTTGCCTTTCATCTTCAGGAAACGATAAAATAAAGCACCAGTAACACACTAGGGTTGATTTAATCGACTTTTCCCTTGCCTTCAAATTGCTGGCCTTGTGCTTCAATCAGAAACCATTATTATGCAAATTATGTGTCTGAGCATAAGAGTTTCTTGATTAGAAATTCATTTCTGTGAGGATGGAGGGTAGGCGGTGACGTGGTAGATCTGTTAGAGTGTAGAAAAAAATACCTTGCTCGATTTCTTCCGGCACTTAGCGCTCTGATTACAAATTCTGCCAAGGTCAAATAAAGGTTAGCAGAATGACATGACTAGAAACTCATCTAAAATATACCAGTATGTCCGTTAGCAAATTTGTTAACAAAATTGTTTATATTTCTGCAGCCAAGAAAGGCGATAAATTTCAACAAGTATTGGCCCAAGTCATGTCTACCTTAATAACACCACTATATATATATATATATATATATATATATATATATATATATATATATATATATATATATATATATATATATATTAAAATAACAGATTAAAGTTTAAGCAAAGAATCGCTGCTTTCACCCTTAATCTGTTATTTTAATAAATATTTGCTCTACGGTTCTTATATATTTGATATATATTTATCCTTATCGAGCCCTCTTTGGATTTTAGTCTTCAAATTTATTACTATTACTATATATATATATATATATATAATATAACTACCTCATTACCAGAGGTTTCCCGAATGAGACGAATACAAGAAACGTCCGCATTCGTTCGTCAGACAAGGCAATTTCTTGTATTGAAATACAGAAGCGAAAATGAACCAAACAGGGAGTGTGTTCTTTTATTATTTCTGGCAATATTATTACAACTATATGACCCTCCCCCAAGTATAACAATATATATATATATATATATATATATATATATATATATATATATATATATATATATTTCATGAAATTCGATGGAAATGCAAGACTGAAGAAGAAGAAGAAGAAGAAGAAGAAGAAGAAGAAGAAGAAGAAGAAGAAGAAGAAGAAGAAGAATGTTGGTTCCATTGTTATTTTGAAGGTGACCGATGTTAAAGAATAAAAGAAAAGCAATTGTTGATTGTTGAACGGTAACAGGAATAATTACCATTGTTTGGTGGGCGATAGCATCACATGTGATAATCTGAAGGAGAAAGGGGAGGGTGACAACAGCAACGACAACAGCATCAAGAAGAAGCAGAAAACAACAACAACAATAACTGCAGCAGCAGCAGCAACAAAATCTTCGTGATCTTTTACTAAATGGATCCTTGTCTCAATCACGTGTTAACCGCATACGACCAATGAGCTTGTTATGATGATGGTAGTGGTTGTTGTTGTGGTGGTGGTGGTTATGGTGTTTGTGGTGGTGCTGCTGATCGAGATGGTGGTTGTGTTAATGGTGATGGTGAAGGTGGTAGTGGTGGTGGTGGTGGATAATGGTGGTGGCGGTAGTGGTAGTGCTGATGGTGGTGGTAGTAGTGGTGGTGATAGTAATGATGGTGGGGGTGTTGATGGTGGTGCTCGTCATAATGCTGGTGGTGGTGGTGTTTAGTTTCGATGCAATGTTAAATGCCGTTGTTAACACTAACTAGCAACAAACCAGCGATACATAGCAATGACCACACAGTGGGATACCAATTGATGTTGAAGGGGGTGGAATGACAAGGAGTGTGTGTGAGGAAGTGGGTCGCAAATGTTGTGGGGGCTGGGGCAAGGAGTGTGTGTGTGAATGTGAGGCTGGATGCGACAGTTACCTCTGTGCGCAAGTATGAAAGAACTTAACATCTCCTCTGTTCTGTCATCTTTGTTCATTAATGTGTGCGGGGGCAGTAGCTGAGGTGTGCCAAAAGTGCATTTGCACCCTCACCTGTGGGCATAGAGAGATCTTGCTACGTTTCTGTGACTACGTGACCTTATTCGTCAGTACAGTAGAGACCGGGCTTTACGAGTTATTCAAAAAAGAACTACGGGTGTTTTCAATACTCTCTGCACTCAGAGTTTAAATCTTGCCCAGAGCAGCTTTGCTTTTCATCTTTTCGGCGTGGACAAATAAAGTTCTATAGTAGTTCATGGGAGGTGGGGAGATTGGTGGGTTTGTTAGACCGTCGGATGGGATGTTTTGCAGTATATATTCCAGCCCTGTGTGATCTGAATTCAAATCTCACTTCCTTTTACCGGAAAAATTGTTACATGATATGACTGGGGGCTATATCCTTAAAACACCCAAGAAATTGCCTATGTGATGCAACCTCGTAAGAGAACTACTGAACCTGCATAGGTGTGGGCTATCTTTTTGTAATAGGACTGGAGTCTTTATCATTAAAATACCCCAAAAAGACCTCCTAGGTCATGCAATCTCGTAAGAGACTAGCTAAGCTTACATAAATGTGAGCTATTTTTTTTTTATAATGGGACTGCGACCCCACCATTAACCCACCCGAAAAAAAAACCTCCTATAATATGGAACTTCATAGAGGGCCAGCTAGACCAGGAAAGGTGTGAGCTGTAAGAACATCAACAACAACTGCCAGTACAAGTTCAAAGAGAGAGTGTCAGAGAAAGAGATAAATAGGAGGGGCGGGGGAATGAGAAGTAGTGAAAAAGGAAGAAGAAAACGAACAAGAAGAGAAATAGAGAGAGAGAGAGAGTGGGGAAGGAAGATTGTTATAGTAGCGACAGATACTTTACAGAAAGGACACAGTTGATAGCCTGCGGGCAAAGTAGTTGAGGTGAAATCTTGTCAATCAAACAAACGGTGTTTAATCATTTATATATTCTGTTGGATTCCATATTGATCTTGATTTATGATGGACAATAGGAAAAAAAGCACAGAAACAACAAAAACAACCAAAAAATCAACAAGAAAATCAGCAACAATAACAACTATTATATGATTGGAGAGTGATATATAAAGGGAGATTATCAAAGGAAATAATTACAGGGAGAAATTAATTTCCTCTGCTGCAGGTTGAACGATATACCAGAGTATGTCGTGTATGTATGAATGTATGCCATGTATGTATGAATCTATGTATTTCTATGTATGTATGAATGTATGTATGTGTATGTATGTCGTGTATTTATGTATGTATATATGTATATATTTATGTATGCATATATATATATATGTATGTATTTATGTCTGTACATATATATATATATATATGTGTGTGTGTGTGTGTGTGTATTTTTCTGGTTTTATAATTTCACAAATGTTTGCCAATAGAGAGAGAGTCGGTTTCTAACACAGAAAAAAAGACTCTCTCATTGGAATTTACACATCAACTAGGTAGATATGTATGCATGTCTGCATGCATGCATCTGTGTGCAGGTATGGATGTTATTGTATGTGTGTATGTTGATATTTTGAGTTGTATGTGTGCATGTGCATATGCTTTGTATCATTACAAGTGTATATGCAGTTATTAGATACAGAATTTTTGGAATGTTTTACATATTTTTACTGTTCCATTAATGGATTGTATTTGTAATTTCCTAACTAGTCGCGTTCTTTCTGTTTCTGTGAAGCCCAGCTTCTCAAGATTTGTACTGAGGCAGTTAGCAACATACCCCAGTCTCACAATAATCACAGCCATAAATCTGAAGGTATAGTCGGGATGGAGTATCTGTAGATTTCTCATTAGTTCTGCATAGATATTCTCCTTTTCGCTAATCTTTGATATTATATTGGCATCTGCTGGCACTACTGTGCATGCTTTCTTCTCCCTGTCCCATATCATTATATCTGGCCTGTTATGCCTGCATTTTATTGGGATTTTTACTGGAACATTCCACCAGTACTCTTTCATATTATGTATGTGTATGTCTTCCACATTGCTGTAGCTTTTAATGTGTTTATTGTCAGGGCTATCTTCTCTCCGGATTGTATTGTACAGTGTTTTGGCCACTACATCATGCCTCATAGGTAGATAGTACCGTGATGACATCTTTGGACAGCTGCTTATTACATCTTCGATGTTAATTCTGCAGAGCCTGCATTTGTTATCATATCTAGGTGTTTTGCCTGCTTCCCTATCTCTTTTGTGAATCAGGTATTTTGTGTTGATTTCCTGTTCTTGGATTGCAAAAACGTATCCTTCAAAGTGGGAGCCAATATAGCGGTTGTTGGTCCAAGATAGACTATATTACTTTCACTCTGGAGCTTCTTGGCAACATATCCATGCATGATTTTTTGCTGATAAGCATGCAGTTTTTCATCTATAGATTCACTGCGGTACTGCTGGGCAATTTCCCTGGGTGTCAGGTTTTGATTATTATGCAGGGAGTATCTTTCAAGGAGTCCCTTCCCAACTCTCATGATCTTGTCTGTCTCATGCAGATAGACTTACACAGTAGATGGTCTCTTACGCTTCGAGGATCGTAAATGTTGTCGGAGGGATATGATGCAACATTCAAATGCTGTCTGGACTGATGTTAGGCCTCTGCCTTCCTGCTTACGTTTCAAGTAGAACCTGTCTATGTCACTGTTGATGTGAAAGTTTCTAGTGTTGTTTAGAATTGTTCGAGTTTTAACATCAATTGCTTGGATTTCGTCTATCCTCCAATCGAGTATTCCAAACGTTGGTGTTAGGACAGGCACAGCAAACACACTGTGAGCCGATGTTTTATTGTGCGCAGAGAGTTCCGATGACCATATTTCTCTTAATCGGATGTAATATTCCCTGGTTACGCGTTCCTTATTACAGATACCATTATAGGATATGTTCTCATCTATCCCCAGGTATCTGTAGCAGTCCTCGTGAGATATTAGTGAAACAGTTAGGCCATTGATAAAAATGTTGCTAGATTGCGTTGTAGTTTTTCTCCGCTTTACAATCATATATTTATCTTGTCAAAACTCCATTCCTATATCCTTTGAGAATGTTGTAACCAAGTCAAGATTTTTCTTCATCCCACTTATGTTCTTGGCATAGAGTCTCAGGTCATCCACAAAGAAATTATGGGTTAAGTTCATATTTCTGTCCTCCTGTGAGCCAATGATCCTTCACATTTCTTGAGCAGAAGGGACAAAAGGTTTAATGAAATATGCCCCTGTGATATTCTATTTTATCAGTGAAATAGAGCCCGCCTCTATCATACAAGAGTGAGGAACAGAATAAAAAAAAAACCCTCCGCCTCCGTGGTATTTTTTGGGGGGTTATAAGGGGCTTAGCTCTGTTTCTTGACCGTTGTATCACGTGACTGACTCCCCCTCCGCCTTTTGGGATTCTATCTCACATCATATAGACGTGTTCTTGAGGCTAGTAAAACGAGGTATCCTCTTGATAAGTCGGCAGACCTCGCAAAAGCTCTATATCTCTATGATGTATTGTTTTTGATTATGCCACGAAACTACGTAGTCGAGGAATCTAGAAGCAGTTTAGGTATGATACATCTTATTACTAATTATATCTAAATGTTTCTTCTCTCTTCATAATGTATATGTATATATATATATATATATATATGTATATATATATATATGAAGTATTTCCGTAGGAAAGGTAAAGGAAAAGAGAGTGCTCTATGTAGGCTACATAGCTTTTTAGTTATGTAATAAACAACATAAGATAATTAATTCATTTACCAGTGGTTTTTTGAAACATTCCATTTTATTCGTTCTGACGACTGAAGACAGACATAAATATCTGTCTTCAAGAAACCACTGGTAAATGAATTAATTATCTTATGTTGTTTATTACATAACTATAACTATATATATATATATATATATATATATATATATATATATATATATATATATATAAATACATATGTTTATATGTTAGTATATATTTATGTAGTTATATATAGGACTAGCAGTAAAGCCCGGCGTTGCTCGGGGTCGCTCAGTAGCTGTGTTAAAGTTACAATGTTAAGTTTCTTTTTTGGCTTAAAGTCTGTCTGCACGACTGTCTGTCTGCACGCCTAACGAAATTTACAGATACATATATTTTAAATAAACTTATATAATTTTTGCTTTTTTTTACGAAATATTTGCTTGTTTTACGTAGTCTTTAAACAGACTTGTTTTCAAGTAAAAATATTGTTTTAAAAGGCTTTTAAATGGAAATGAAGCAAAACGGAAGCTTAGTGTTCGAACTGATGAATTTTGCAGGTCAAAATTTTGCTGGCTCGACAACTGTTCGTGTATTGTGTTAATGTCATTTTAAACGCTGAGAAAGCCAGCGTAATTTTTTTAATTTTTGCACGCAGAAAATGTAAACAACGTAAGACGCTCAATGTAAACAGAACAAAGGGAAATAACTCGTCACTTACGTTCAAAAATCGATACATTAGATTCGATTTCGTCACATAGGGTGGGTCAATTTGAAATATTTTTTTTCCGATGTCTTCGCTAGGGCTCAATGTACAAGTATAGCAATTTCGGTGCAATTCCGTGAGAGATTCTAAGAGGAGATGTGTGCCAAAAATCGATAGACAGACAGACAATCACAGCTTTATATATATACTAGCAGTAAAGCCCGGCGTTGCTCGGGGTCGCTCAGTAGCTGTGTTAAAGTTACAATGTTAAGTTTCTTTCTTGGCTTAAAAACTGTAGTGTCTACTGTGCAGACTTGCATGTGGTGTTTTTGATTAATATTCCCTCAACCAACAATATGCCTTATGAAGTTAAGAAAACATAACGATAACCCGAATGTTATAACAAAAGAGGATGCTGGGGATAGAAACTGCACTGGTTATTTATTAACAAAGATCGAAAATGTAAACACTGCAACGCAGAGAAAAACATTAGCGTAACCAAATTATCAGTTATGTCTGTTTGCACGCCTATATCACCTCTCTGCACGACTGTCTGTCTGCACGCCTATATCACCTCTCTGCACGACTGTCTGTCTGCACGCCTATATCACCTCTCTGCACGACTGTCTGTCTGCACGCCTATATCACCTCTCTGCACGACTGTCTGTCTGCACGCCTAACGACGAAATATTTGCTTGTTTTACGTAGTCTTTAAATAGACTTGTTTTCAAGTAAAAATATTGTTTTAAAATGCTTTTAAATGGAAATGAAGCAAAACGGAAGCTTAGTGTTCGAACTGATGAATTTTGCAGGTCAATATTTTGCTGGCTCGACAACTGTTAAAGCCAGCGTAATTTTTTACGTAAGACGCTCAATGTAAACAGAACAAAGGGAAATAACTGATAACTTACGCTCAAAAATCGATACATTATATTCGATTTCGTCACATAGGGTGGGTCAATTTGACATTTTTTCCGATGTCTTCGCTAGGGCTCAATGTACAAGTATAGCAATTTCGGTGCAATTCCGTGAGAGATTCTAAGAGGAGATGTGTGCCAAAAATCGATAGACAGACAGACAACCACAGTTTTATATATATAGATTACTCTTTTTTCTTTTATCCGTTTCGGAATTAAGAAACTCCATGTGCCCAAAACCGTCTCCTAGTGATGCATATTTCGAAAATCGTTGGAGCCTTTCGAAGACATACACACATACTGTCTTGTGACATTTCCTCTGACTTTTTATGTTCTCAGTTCAAGCCCCACCGACGTCAATTGTGACTTTCATCATTCTGAACCTCGATAAAATAAAGTACCAGTATGTGTATGTTGTATGTATATGTGTGTGTATGTTGTGTGTGTATGTATGTGTATGTTGTTGTGTGTGTGTATGTGCGTATGTGTATGTATGTGTATGTTGTTGTGTGTGTGTATGTGCGTATGTGTATGTCTGTGTATGTTGTCTGTGAATGTTGTATGTGTGTGTGTGCGTTGTATGTTGTATGTGTACGTTGTGTGTATGTGTGTGCGTGTGCGTATGTGTATGTTTGTGTATGTATGTTATGTGTGTATGTATGTGTGTATGTATATGTTATGTGTGTGTGTATGTGTGTGTGCATATGCATGTGTCTGTGTGTGTGTGTGTCTGTGCGTTCGTGCGTGTGTTTTGGCTTAATCCTTTCTTATTTAGTCTTGATATTTACCTCTTCTCAACAATCCTCGTTGTTACCATTATACTTTTATGGGTGGTGGATAGGCAGTATCAGTAGAGGGTCGGACATGCTTTCCAGCATAGAGTTACGTCCATTTACGATCTGAGTTCAAATCCCGCCGAGGTTAACTTTGCCTTTCATCCATACGGGGTCGATAAAATAAAGTACCAGTTATGTACTGAGTAATTGCTGGCCTTGTGCCAAAAGTAGAAACAGTTATTACCATTATACTCTCTACAATCATGGAAATATTTATGTTTATCTACCAAAATAGTTCTATATTCTGTGATAGGAAGATAATTACTGGAAAATTAATCTAAGTGATAATTATCGATTAACATACAAAGAAAAGAAGAATAAACGAAACAACACACAAACATCTACCGATCGATCTAATCAGTGAACGAAAATGTGGAATAAAATATTGTTATCGATTAAGCAATGATAATAACTTTCGGTTAGATTTCCACTTTCTTTTTTGTTTTGTTCTCACGCTTTTGTTGTTGGTGTTGTTGTTGTTGTTGATGGTGGTGGTGGTGGTGGTCTTTTTGTTGTTGTTGTTGTTGTTGTTGTTAGTGGTGTTGTTGTTGGTCTTTTTGTTGTTGGTGTTGTTATTGTTGTTGTTGTTGTTGGTGGTGGTGTTGGTGTTGGTGGTGGTGGTCTTTTTGTTGTTGGTCTTCTTGGTGTTGTTGATAGTGGTCGTGGTCTTTTTGATGTTGGTGTTGTTGGTGTTGTTAGTGGTGGTGGTCTTTTTGTTGTTGTTAGTGGTGTTGTTGTTAGTGGTGGTGGTCTTTTTGTTGTTGGTGTTGGTGGTGTTGTTGTTAGTGGTGGCGGTCTTTTTGTTGTTGGTGTTGTTGGTGTTGTTGTTGTTGGTCTTTTTGTTGTTGGTGTTGGTGGTGTTGTTGTTAGTGGTGGCGGTCTTTTTTTTGTTGGTGTTGTTGGTGTTGTTGTTGTTGGTCTTTTTGTTGTTGGTGTTAGTAGTGTTGTTGTTAGTGGTGGCGGTCTTTTTGTTGTTGGTGTTGTTGGTGTTGTTGTTGTTGGTCTTTTTGTTGTTGGTGTTAGTGGTGTTGTTGTTAGTGGTGGCGGTCTTTTTGTTGTTGTTGTTAGTGGTGTTGTTGTTAGTGGTGGTGGTCTTTTTTTTGTTGGTGTTGGTGTTGTTGTTAGTGGTGGCGGTCTTTTTGTTGTTGTTGTTAGTGGTGGTGGTCTTTTCTTTGTTGGTGTTGTTAGTGGTGGTGGTCTTTTTGTTGTTGTTGTTGTTGTTGTTGTTGTTAGTGGTGTTGTTGTTGGTCTTTTTGTTGTTGGTGTTGTTATTGTTGTTGTTGTTGGTGGTGGTGTTGGTGTTGGTGGTGGTGGTCTTTTTGTTGTTGGTCTTCTTGGTGTTGTTGATAGTGGTCGTGGTCTTTTTGATGTTGGTGTTGTTGGTGTTGTTAGTGGTGGTGGTCTTTTTGTTGTTGTTGTTGTTAGTGGTGTTGTTGTTAGTGGTGGTGGTCTTTTTGTTGTTGGTGTTGGTGGTGTTGTTGTTAGTGGTGGCGGTCTTTTTGTTGTTGGTGTTGTTGGTGTTGTTGTTGTTGGTCTTTTTGTTGTTGGTGTTGGTGGTGTTGTTGGTGTTGTTGTTGTTGGTTTTTTTGTTGTTGGTGTTAGTGGTGTTGTTGTTAGTGGTGGCGGTCTTTTTGTTGTTGGTGTTGTTGGTGTTGTTGTTGTTGGTCTTTTTGTTGTTGGTGTTAGTGGTGTTGTTGTTAGTGGTGGCGGTCTTTTTGTTGTTGTTGGTAGTGGTGTTGTTGTTAGTGGTGGTGGTCTTTTTTTTGTTGGTGTTGGTGTTGTTGTTAGTGGTGGCGGTCTTTTTGTTGTTGTTGTTAGTGGTGTTGTTGTTAGTGGTGGTGGTCTTTTTTTTGTTGGTGTTGTTGGTGTTGTTAGTGGTGGTGGTCTTTTTGTTGTTGGTGTTGTTGGTGTTGTTGTTAGTAGTGGTGGTCTTTTTGTTGTTGGTGTTGTTGGTGTTGTTGTTAGTGGTGGTGGTCTTTTTGTTGTTGGTGTTGTTGGTGTTGTTGTTAGTGGTGGTGGTCTTTTTGTTGTTGATGTTGTTGGTGTTGTTGTTAGTGGTGGTGGTCTTTTGTTGTTGTTGTTAGTGGTGTTGTTGTTAGTGGTGGTGGTCTTTTTGTTGTTGTTGTTGTTGATGTTGTTGTTAGTGGTGGTGGTCTTTTTGTTGTTGGTGTTGTTGGTGTTGTTGTTGTTGGTCTTTTTGTTGTTGGTGTTGTTGGTGTTGTTGTTAGTGGTGGTGGTCTTTTTTTTGTTGGTGTTGTTGTTAGTGGTGGTGGTCTTTTTGTTGTTGGTGTTGTTGGTGTTGTTAGTGGTGGTGGTCTTTTTGTTGTTGGTGTTGTTGGTGTTGTTGTTAGTAGTGGTGGTCTTTTTGGTGTTGGTGTTGTTGGTGTTGTTGTTAGTGGTGGTGGTCTTTTTGTTGTTGGTGTTGTTGGTGTTGTTGTTAGTGGTGGTGGTCTTTTTGTTGTTGGTGTTGTTGGTGTTGTTGTTAGTGGTGGTGGTCTTTTTGTTGTTGGTGTTGTTGGTGTTGTTGTTACTGGTGGTGGTCTTTTTGTTGTTGGTGTTGTTGGTGTTGTTGTTAGTGGTGGTGGTCTTTTTTTTGTTGGTGTT
This sequence comes from Eledone cirrhosa, assembly GCA_964016885.1. Taxonomy (NCBI): domain Eukaryota; kingdom Metazoa; phylum Mollusca; class Cephalopoda; order Octopoda; family Eledonidae; genus Eledone; species Eledone cirrhosa. Next base: position 125,755,039 of record OZ024741.1, read on the forward strand.
GTTGTTAGTGGTGGTGGTCTTTTTGTTGTTGGTGTTGTTGGTGTTGTTAGTGGTGGTGGTCTTTTTGTTGTTGGTATTGTTGGTGTTGTTGTTAGTAGTGGTGGTCTTTTTGTTGTTGGTGTTGTTGGTGTTGTTGTTAGTGGTGGTGGTCTTTTTGTTGTTGGTGTTGTTGGTGTTGTTGTTAGTGGTGGTGATCTTTTTGTTGTTGGTGTTGTTGGTGCTGTTGTTACTGGTGGTGGTCTTTTTGTTGTTGGTGTTGTTGGTGTTGTTGTTAGTGGTGGTGGTCTTTTTTTTGTTGGTGTTGTTGTTAGTGGTGGTGGTCTTTTTGTTGTTGGTGTTGTTGGTGTTGTTAGTGGTGGTGGTCTTTTTGTTGTTGGTGTTGTTGGTGTTGTTGTTAGTAGTGGTGGTCTTTTTGTTGTTGGTGTTGTTGTTAGTAGTAGTGGTCTTTTTGTTGTTGGTGTTGTTGGTGTTGTTGTTAGTAGTGGTGGTCTTTTTGTTGTTGGTGTTGTTGGTGTTGTTGTTAGTGGTGGTGGTCTTTTTGTTGTTGGTGTTGTTGGTGTTGTTGTTAGTGGTGGTGGTCTTTTTGTTGTTGATGTTGTTGGTGTTGTTGTTAGTGGTGGTGGTCTTTTGTTGTTGTTGTTAGTGGTGTTGTTGTTAGTGGTGGTGGTCTTTTTGTTGTTGTTGTTGTTGATGTTGTTGTTAGTGGTGGTGGTCGTTTTGTTGTTGGTGCTGTTGGTGTTGTTGTTGTTTGTCTTTTTGTTGTTGGTGTTGTTGGTGTTGTTGTTAGTGGTGGTGGTCTTTTTGTTGTTGGTGTTGTTGGTGTTGTTGTTAGTGGTGGTGGTCTTTTTGTCGTTGGTGTTGTTGGTGTTGTTGTTAGTGGTGGTGGTGGTGGTCTTTTTGTTGTTGGTGTTGTTGTTGTTGTTGTTTAGTGGTGGTCTTTTTGTTGTTGGTGTTGTTGGTGTTGTTAGTGGTGGTGGTCTTTTTTGTTGTTGGTGTTGCTGGTGTTGTTGTTAGTGGTGGTGGTCTTTTTGTTGTTGTTGTTGTTAGTGGTGTTGTTGTTAGTGGTGGTGGTCTTTTTGTTGTTGGTGTTGTTGATGTTGTTGTTAGTAGTGGTGGTCTTTTTGTTGTTGGTGTTGTTGGTGTTGTTGTTAGTGGTGGTGGTCTTTTTGTTGTTGGTGTTGTTGGTGTTGTTGTTAGTAGTGGTGGTCTTTTTGTTGTTGGTGTTGTTGGTGTTGTTGTTAGTGGTGGTGGTCTTTTTGTTGTTGTTGTTGTTGGTGTTGTTGTTAGTGGTGGTGGTCTTTTTGTTGTTGATGTTGTTGGTGTTGTTGTTAGTGGTGGTGGTCTTTAGTTGTTGTTGTTAGTGGTGTTGTTGTTAGTGGTGGTGGTCTTTTTGTTGTTGTTGTTGATGTTGTTGTTAGTGGTGGTGGTCTTTTTGTTGTTGGTGCTGTTGGTGTTGTTGTTGTTGGTCTTTTTGTTGTTGGTGTTGTTGGTGTTGTTGTTAGTGGTGGTGGTCTTTTTTTTGTTGGTGTTGTTGTTAGTGGTGGTGGTCTTTTTGTTGTTGGTGTTGTTGGTGTTGTTAGTGGTGGTGGTCTTTTTGTTGTTGGTGTTGTTGGTGTTGTTGTTAGTAGTGGTGGTCTTTTTGGTGTTGGTGTTGTTGGTGTTGTTGTTAGTGGTGGTGGTCTTTTTGTTGTTGGTGTTGTTGTTAGTGGTGGTGGTCTTTTTGTTGTTGGTGTTGTTGGTGTTGTTGTTAGTGGTGGTGGTCTTTTTGTTGTTGGTGTTGTTGGTGTTGTTGTTACTGGTGGTGGTCTTTTTGTTGTTGGTGTTGTTGGTGTTGTTGTTAGTGGTGGTGGTCTTTTTTTTGTTGGTGTTGTTGTTAGTGGTGGTGGTCTTTTTGTTGTTGGTGTTGTTGGTGTTGTTAGTGGTGGTGGTCTTTTTGTTGTTGGTGTTGTTGGTGTTGTTGTTAGTAGTGGTGGTCTTTTTGTTGTTGGTGTTGTTGGTGTTGTTGTTAGTGGTGGTGGTCTTTTTGTTGTTGGTGTTGTTGGTGTTGTTGTTAGTGGTGGTGATCTTTTTGTTGTTGGTGTTGTTGATGCTGTTGTTACTGGTGGTGGTCTTTTTGTTGTTGGTGTTGTTGGTGTTGTTGTTAGTGGTGGTGGTCTTTTTTTTGTTGGTGTTGTTGTTAGTGGTGGTGGTCTTTTTGTTGTTGGTGTTGTTGGTGTTGTTAGTGGTGGTGGTCTTTTTGTTGTTGGTGTTGTTGGTGTTGTTGTTAGTAGTGGTGGTCTTTTTGTTGTTGGTGTTGTTGTTAGTAGTAGTGGTCTTTTTGTTGTTGGTGTTGTTGGTGTTGTTGTTAGTAGTGGTGGTCTTTTTGTTGTTGGTGTTGTTGGTGTTGTTGTTAGTGGTGGTGGTCTTTTTGTTGTTGATGTTGTTGGTGTTGTTGTTAGTGGTGGTGGTCTTTTGTTGTTGTTGTTGTTGGTGTTGTTGTTAGTGGTGGTGGTCTTTTTGTTGTTGGTGTTGTTGTTGTTGTTGTTAGTGGTGGTGGTCTTTTTGTTGTTGATGTTGTTGGTGTTGTTGTTAGTGGTGGTGGTCTTTTGTTGTTGGTGTTGTTGGTGTTGTTGTTAGTGGTGGTGGTCTTTTTGTTGTTGGTGTTGTTGTTGTTGTTGTTAGTGGTGGTGGTCTTTTTGTTGTTGATGTTGTTGGTGTTGTTGTTAGTG
>OZ024741.1:125760246-125777746 GCA_964016885.1 Eledone cirrhosa
AACTCTCTTTGTATATAATGTAAATAGAGTTTAATAGAAAAAGAAAAAAGAAAATTTTGATTGGGAAGAATGGAACGTAAAATAGGAAAATATAAACAAAAGAGAGAAGAAAAAAAACAGAAAAGGGAGGGAATGGCAAGGACTCTCGTGTCACAGAAGAATGCGGAGGGGGGAAGAGGAGGATGATTGGGCTCTGGGCCTAGGGCGCAGCGATAAAGAGGCTGGGCCCCGCAGACAAGACCGCAAAAGCATTCCTGCGGACAATGGCCAGTGTCACTCGCTGCAACAGCCACGCCACCTCACGGAGCTCCTTCCTCAGACGGGACACCGACGTTTCCTATCTTGAGGAGGAGCTCGACAATACGGGGTCCAAGTACGTCTGAGGTTTCGACGGCGACCGGTGCGAAGAGAAAGTGGCCGGATAAATAATGATTTCATTGCGCGCTTAAACTTGTCATCTGTTCAAATAATAAATGTTTCTTCCACTGTTATATATGTATATATATATATATATATATTTAACTTTTTATCGAGTTGTCTCACGAGTTTAGTCTTTTGAACTTTGTTCTTATATGCATATTTATTTACATATTATTTGATCTATATATGTGTATAAAGTACTAGCAGTTTTCTCAAATGATATATCCTGTTATATATCGTTTAAACTTGTATGATTGATGCTCTGAACTAATGTTAATGAACTTTTGTACGGCGAAACATTAGAAACATTATTGATATATATTTTATACGTAATGATTAAAACTAAAATTAGCATATATATATATATATATAGAACAAACTTTGTATTTTATTTGATGAGAGCGTACCAAAGTTTTGGTACACTTGAAATATATATAATAGAATAAATATGGTTTTATAAATATAGTTTCCATTTATTAATATCATTGATATTATACTCCAGAAAACTTGTCGACTGCTTCGAATCTGTTATAAATATATATATATTTGTTGAATTACCAACAACTTAAGTATCCCTTTGCTTATATATATATATATATATATATATATATATATATATATATATATATATATATATATATATATATATATATATATATATATACAATATTAAATAAATGGAAAACTATATTTATAAAACCATATTTATTTCATTATATATATTTCGGGGATATCATATTAACAATATGCTATGCCTTCATCAGACAAAATACAATATAAACAGTTTTATAGATAAATATATTCGACATACCGTAATAAACATCAACTTCATTTGAAGAGGTTTACTCTAGCAGTGAAAATACAGAGAGAAAGAAAGAGAGAAAGAAAAGAGGGAAAAACGAAAGAAAGCAAGACAAAACGAAGAGAAGGAAGAAAAAGAAGAAAAAGAAAAAGAAGAAATGCATGGAACAAAATAGAGAGATGGAAAAATAGATAAAGTGAAGAGCTTCATGTAAAGAGACAGAAAGATATATATATATAGAGAGAGAGGAAATAGAGATAGATACATATATATATATAGAAAATTAGGTAGTGGGAGGTCATTTTGAGTAAGTGTATCAATGATACATTTATTTATTTATTTATTTATTTATTTATTTATTTAGCTCAAGTATTAATGTAAGGGAGATATATAGAGAGATATAGAGAGATATATAGAGAGAAAAAAATTTTAAAATATCCAGACATATTCGAGGCGTAGAAAACCCTATGTTTTAATGTATTAGTATTTATATATTTATAAAACTTACACTACACTGTAAATATCAGTATTCCTGAATGAAACAAGTATTCACAATGTGTGAAAATTCATTATCTTATGTTTAGTTTTAAAAATTCATATGTCTATGTGACATCTACAAATCTCAATTTGAATCCAACTGATTCACTCCGCAAACTCTAAGTTATCGGAAAACATTCTCAATGTGGTATAAAAATTTGAGCGTATTATTATTCTTGCGATTATTCTACAAGATTATCTATCAAGCAGAAATAGAGAGCAGATTTCAATATACTAATCGAAAATATATATTATATTATAAACATAATAATAAGTAAAAATAGAGAATAGAAAACTAAAAAAATATTACGAAAGAATATTACATAATAAAAATATTGCATATTAAAATACTACGTATTAAAAAATATTACGTATTAAAGATTTACATATAAAAATTTACATATAAAAATATACATATAAAAATTTACATATAAAAATTTACATATAAAAATATATAAAAATATTTAAAAAAATAAATAAAATAAAAATAAAAATATTATAGAATACTACAATACTAAAAGAATAAAAGTAAAAATAAAATAAAAATAAAAATAAAAATAAAAATGAAAATAAAAATAAAAATAAAAATAAACCACAAAAAAAATAAACCACAAAAAAAAAAAACCACAAAAAAAAAAAAAAAAAAAAAACCCTTCAAAGTTAATTGACAATATATTGCCACGTTCACTACAAGACAAAGCCAAAAATTATCTATCAAATCACATCTAGCAAAGAATATCGTAAAAAAGATTATGATGTCCAATTATGTCTACATATGTTCCTATGTTTAATATAGAAGTTTATCTAGTGTAAGGTTAATTCAAAAAATTTGGAGCATCGGCTTTTAGGGTAGCTTAATTTTTCATGAGGAATGTTTAGATAAAAAATAATAAAAATAAATAAAAGAAAATAAACAATAAAAGGAGTAAAACGAGGGAATCAAAAATTTAGGAATCAAAAGATTTATCGGCTAGTTCTCATATAAATATAAATCAAACTAAATATACTACATTTTAAATTTAAATTTATATTTAAACGTTGAGTTTAATCTATGTTTGCAACAACTGAATAAATTTGTCCGTAGGTTAAGGGAGTTTTTAGATTTTAGTATAAAGAATATCTCCTCTGCACAGAGGTCACATGTCTCAGAGGATGAATTAAAAGGAATCCCTCTTGAGACTATATTCCAAGCCGTCGAATATCTAACGTTATCTAGCTTAAGTTGCCAGAGTACCCCTGATAGTGCCGTTGAAGATTTTTTATTTGGGTCTGTGAAAGAATTCTTGTGGTTATTATAGCGAAGTTTAAATTCCGTCGATGTGGAACCGACGTAGTTAAAAGAATTAGAGTCAGTATTAACATTACAATTGTATACTATATTTTTAACTAAGCAGTTGTTATTTAACGGACATTTAGATCTATCACTACAGTTACATTTGTTAACTTGTATATTATTTATGCTATTATCAGTAGGTTTTAAGTTCCTATTATTTATTCTATTAATATTTTGTGCTAAATTTTTGGTGGATGAGTAGGTTAATTTAATTGTATGCCTATTGAAGATTGAGTGATACCTATGTGTTCTAGGGAAGCGATTATCAAGAGCTTTGAAAAATAATTTAGCGATGTGGGTTTTAATGTTTAGTGAGAAAGGGGGGGCAAACCAAATTATGTTCCTAGTTCTATTTCTTTTTTGTCCTTTGGAATTATTGTAATGCTTTCTATTATAGTTGTTAATGTTGTTGCCGTAATTAAAAAAGTTGTTACTTTGTTTAGTTTGTCTATCATTATCTATGTATACAATCTTATCAGCATACCCTGCCCTAGCTAGTGCATCATTATAGTATTGGGCCTTTTCGTCAAAAATCTTTCTATTCGACGAGATCCTAGAGATACGTTTTTGGACTGAGTTTACTATAGTGTTTTTGACAGATCTGGGGTGGTTAGAGTTAAAGTTGACATAGTTTAAGTTTTCATTCAACTTGTGAAAAGGATAGTGGAGACATGTGTTGAGATTTAATGTTATATCTAGGAAATTGACTATTCTATGGTTGTTCTCAATTTCTATTTTAAGGTTAAAGTAATTAAAAAATTTTGTAATTTGTTTACATTTTCTATTTAGTTCAGGGTTATTATTATTAATAAGTAAAAGCATGTCATCCCTATATAAACCTCCGGTAGTACCAGGTATTTTCCTATGTAGCGAATTGATTAAAAATAAGCCCACAAGGTCAGTTACCTGAGCTGAGTCGGAAGATCCCATAGTTATGTCAAAATTGCTATCTCTATCTGCTCTAGTCCATAATTTTTTTCTCTCTCTATATCTCTCTATATCTCTCTATATATCTCCCTTACATTAATACTTGAGCTAAATAAATAAATAAATAAATAAATAAATAAATGTATCATTGATACACTTACTCAAAATGACCTCCCACTACCTAATTTTCTATATATATATATGTATCTATCTCTATTTCCTCTCTCTATATATATATATATCTTTCTGTCTCTTTACATGAAGCTCTTCACTTTATCTATTTTTCCATCTCTCTATTTTGTTCCATGCATTTCTTCTTTTTCTTTTTCTTCTTTTTCTTCCTTCTCTTCGTTTTGTCTTGCTTTCTTTCGTTTTTCCCTCTTTTCTTTCTCTCTTTCTTTCTCTCTGTATTTTCACTGCTAGAGTAAACCTCTTCAAATGAAGTTGATGTTTATTACGGTATGTCGAATATATTTATCTATAAAACTGTTTATATTGTATTTTGTCTGATGAAGGCATAGCATATTGTTAATATGATATCCCCGAAATATATATAATGAAATAAATATGGTTTTATAAATATAGTTTTCCATTTATTTAATATTTAATATTCTAAATATACTCCAAATATTTGTCGAGTGCTTTTATATCAGTTATAAATATTTACTAGTTGTAACCCAACAATTTTAAATATAACTTTACATGTATATATATATATATATATATATATATATATATATATATATATATATATATATATATATATATATATATATACATATATATACATATATATACTATATATAATAAACACACATATATATATATATATACATATAATAAACATATATATATATATATACATATAATAAACATATTAAAATTGTGTGTGCATGTATATATGAATGTACGTGGGATGTGTACATGTGATACGTATATTATATGCTTAAATACTTTATTAAATAAACAATAAACATACCTACTGTTAGACTGATAGACTGATAGATTAAACAGAAAAATGATTGATGAATGAAGAATTACGTAATTGGAATCTAATGGAAGGTAATGCTGCAGGTGTGCTAAAGTTTCAGGTAACAAAAGAACTAAGAAGGTACCATTTATCTTTGAAGTAATATAGCTGAGAACGGAATCGACGAAATTTTCTCATGACACCGCTTGACTAAGGGTCAGTCTTATTACTATACGTGTATTATTATAGCTGGCAATATCAAATGAATAACACATACAAATACACACACACACACACACACACACACATTATATATTATTTTCATTGAGATCTGACAGATTGGTTCTATTTCGCCCTTTAACGGAACACAATTCTACTATATATATATGTATATATATATATTGTTATACTTTGGGAGGGTCATGTTGCCAATAAGAAATACACGCACCAGTTGCTTTCACTTCAATTTATTATATACTAGCAGTAAAGCCCGGCGTTGCTCGGGGTCGCTCAGTAGCTGTGTTAAAGTTACAATGTTAAGTTTCTTTTTTGGCTTAAAAACTATAGTGTCTACTGTGCAGACTTGCATGTGGTGTTTTTGATTAATATTCCCTCAACCAACAATATGCCTTATGAAGTTAAGAAAACATAACGATAACCCGAATGTTATAACAAAAGAGGATGCTGGGGATAAAAACTGCACTGGTTATTTATTAACAAAGATCGAAAATGTAAACACTGCAACGCAGAGAAAAACAACGTAAGACGCTCAATGTAAACAGAACAAAGGGAAATAACTGATAACTTACGCTCAAAAATCGATACATTATATTCGATTTCGTCACATAGGGTGGGTCAATTTGAAATATTTTTTTTCCGATGTCTTCGCTAGGGCTCAATGTACAAGTATAGCAATTTCGGTGCAATTCCGTGAGAGATTCTAAGAGGAGATGTGTGCCAAAAATCGATAGACAGACAGACAACCACAGTTTTATATATATAGATTTATAAATTTATAAATTTACAAATCTACAAATTTATAAATTTCTGGTTGGTTGGTTGGTTCCACAACCAGATAGTTGTTTATATATAGTCATAGTCCTTTCGTCACACACTCTGCGACCTCTTCAGTGACTGGGGATTCCTTTCTTTGTTTCTGTGCCTTTCCTTTCTTCTGTCCTACGCCATTTTGTTTCTGTGTGTGTGTTGTGTGCTCAGTTTGCACATACGCCACATCCGGGTGTCTGTGTGTGTTTGTGTTCATTTATCTATTTGTTTATTTATTTACATGTTGTTGGTTGGTTGTTTGTTCTATGTGTGTGTGTGTTTTCATTTTGTCCTTAATTGTAAGTTGTGATGTTGCTGTTCCACTCATATTTTCTATTTAATTTTGGTTGTAATTCTTTTATGTTTACTGCCTCTGTAATTTGTCTAAACATTGCATCTTTTCTGTGTGTAGATTCTATTTTTATTTCTATGTTCTCTAATTTACCCTTGTGTTCTATCTTAGCATGTTGGTAGAGTACAGATGATTCTTTATTATCTTGAAGGTCTCGCCAGTGTTCATTTATCCGTTCCCCTATACTACGAGCTGTCTCACCTATGTACACTATATTTTTGTTTCTACATTGTCCTTCAGTACATCTTATGCTATACACTACATTTCTAGTTTTACAGTTAATATGGGGGCTTATTTTACAGGTTATACATTTCTTATCTATACATGAGGGTCTTTGGAACGGGTATGTCTTGCTAATAAGTGTTTTTACGGAGGTACCTGGTCTTTCTACTATCTTAATATTGAGTTTATGTTTATTTAGGGCCCTTCTAAATGTGTAGGCTAGTTCGCCTCTAGGGGTTGTATCGATGAACATTACACTCTGGTATTTATTGCTATCATACCATGAGTTTATTCTATTGGCCTTGTTCCTAGTTCTTTCTATTCTATTCCAAAATTATACGCCCCATCATTGAGATGTCCCCAGATGTATGTGACAGCACGGAGGACCTCCTCAGCAGAATCGGCGTGGGTAACCGATCTGGGGACCTAACAAACTGCATAATAGGCAGTATGGATGTTGTGTCCCTGTATCCATCTATTGACGTGGATTTTGCTGTGGAGAAATGCGTAGAAATGATCAGCGAGGGCAAGGTTGAGTTCCGTGGGATTGATACCAGTGAGCTGGGACTTCTACTTAAGCTTACCCATAGTAATAGTTACCTAGACACTTATGACCTTAGCAACCTGTGACCTACAAGACCAGCAAGAGGCAGACCACCTACCATTACCTCAATGGCCAAGAAAACCCACACAGATAGATGGAACGGGTGGACCAGAGCCATACGGACACCCGAAAACCACGATGAACTGAAGAAAATGATTGCACATGCGGTAGGGGCCAGCATAAAATTAACCCTTAAGGAACATATGTGCAAATTTAATGGAAAAACATATGCCCAAGAGGAAGGAGCAGTCATTGGTGTTAGCATTGCAGGCGACATAGCTAACTTATTCATGGTATGGTGGGACAGTAGACTTAAACTTAAACTTAAAGAACAATTAGAAGACAGCTTAACCCTGATAATGTACTCCCGCTACGTAGATGATATAAACATCGTAGTTAAGACACCCCCACTAGAGAACAGTCAGGAACTAGAGAAAAACACAATGGAAAGCATCCAGCAAATAGCAAACTCCATCCACCAGAGCATTAGAGTTACTATAGACTACCCAAGTAGACACCCCAACCATCGATTACCTGTACTAGACACAGAGCTCTGGTTAGATACCATTAACAACCAAAAACAAATCCTCCATTCCCATTATGCCAAACCCATGACTTCCAAACATCTGATCCACCGAAACTCGGCCATTTCGGACCATACCAAAATCAACATACTGATTGCGGATTTGGTACGGGTGATGAAAAATGTGTCCCGCATGTGCAACCCCGAAGAACTAGAGAGACACATACAACACTTCATCCACCGTATGCAGTTCTCTGGCTACAATCAGAGAGATAGAATCAGAGTGTATAGAGGAGCCAGAACCAAATGGGAAAAAATGGTAAATAATGACATAAATGGGACCTGCCCCTTGTATAGGAGCAAATTTTGGAATAGAATAGAAAGAACTAGGAACAAGGCCAATAGAATAAACTCATGGTATGATAGCAATAAATACCAGAGTGTAATGTTCATCGATACAACCCCTAGAGGCGAACTAGCCTACACATTTAGAAGGGCCCTAAATAAACATAAACTCAATATTAAGATAGTAGAAAGACCAGGTACCTCCGTAAAAACACTTATTAGCAAGACATACCCGTTCCAAAGACCCTCATGTATAGATAAGAAATGTATAACCTGTAAAATAAGCCCCCATATTAACTGTAAAACTAGAAATGTAGTGTATAGCATAAGATGTACTGAAGGACAATGTAGAAACAAAAATATAGTGTACATAGGTGAGACAGCTCGTAGTATAGGGGAACGGATAAATGAACACTGGCGAGACCTTCAAGATAATAAAGAATCATCTGTACTCTACCAACATGCTAAGATAGAACACAAGGGTAAATTAGAGAACATAGAAATAAAAATAGAATCTACACACAGAAAAGATGCAATGTTTAGACAAATTACAGAGGCAGTAAACATAAAAGAATTACAACCAAAATTAAATAGAATATATGAGTGGAACAGCAACATCACAACTTACAATTAAGGACAAAATGAAAACACACACACACATAGAACAAACAACCAACCAACAACATGTAAATAAATAAACAAATAGATAAATGAACACAAACACACACAGACACCCGGATGTGGCGCATGTGCAAATTGAGCACACAACACACACACAGAAACAAAATGGCGTAGGACAGAAGAAAGGAAAGGCACAGAAACAAAGAAAGGAATCCCCAGTCACTGAAGAGGTCGCAGAGTGTGTGACGAAAGGACTATGACTATATATAAACAACTATCTGGTTGTGGAACCAACCAACCAACCAGAAATTTATAAATTTGTAGATTTGTAAATTTATAAATTTATAAATATATAATAAATTGAAGTGAAAGCAACTGGTGCGTGTGTTTCTTATTGGCAACATGACCCTCCCAAAGTATAACAATATCGGTTTCAACACACGATTTCAGATAAAGAATCTTGCTAAACAAATTCAGAAACGAAATATATATATATATATATATATATATATATATATATATATATATATATATATATATAATATATTTAATTATATTATATTATATTATATTATATTATATTATATTATATTATATTATATCATATTTCTTCCATGTACTGTGTTATTTGTTTTGTTATTTTTTTTTACCTTTTACACACACACACACACATATATATACATAATATCTATCTATCTACGGCGGGTAAAATTCCCGAGATCCGTGGACGAGTTCTCTGCAGTGGTCTCTATCCCTCACTATCGCTGCCATCTCCTGCGTCTCCAACAGACCAGTGTCTGTCCTTAGGGCATCAACATACGTTAACCTTGGTCTTCCTCTTCCAGTGTGTCCATGTAGTGGCTCCCACAGGAGCACTGAGTGCAATGTCAACTCTGGATATCGGTGAGCATGTCCAGTTAACCTCAGTCTCCTCTGTGTCACTTTTGACCTGACTTTTATCATATTATATCATTTTATATCATATTTCTTCCATACTGTGTTGTTTGTTTTGTTATTTCTTTTTACCTTTTACACACAGACAGACATATATAATATTAATACATATATATATATATAATATTAATATATATGTGTACGTATATACGTATATATATGTGGAGGTGTGTGGCTTGGTGGTAAGTGTGTTGGACTTACCATCATAATGTCGTGGACTAGGTTGTGTTTATGTTATTGATCAAAACACTTCATTCCACGTTGCTCCAGTATACTCAGCTTAAAACGAGTACCAGCAATAGCTGGGGGTTTAACCCTGCGATGAACTGATGTCCTGTCCAGGGGGGAATCTTAACGCCGCGGAAACCGGGATTGTCATTTGTATAATAAAATGTATATGCCTCTACTCTACTAACGAATTGTGTACTCTTTTTAACTGTGGTCACCGCCCAATTCACATCGATAATCAACATATATGTGTGTGTGTGTGTGTGTGTGTGTGTGTGTGTGTGTGTGTGTGTGTGTGTGTGTGTGTGTGTGTGTGTGTGTGTGTGTGTGTGTGTGTGTGTGTGCGCGCGTGCGTGCGTGTGTGCGTGCGTGCGTGTGTGTGTATGTGTGTGTGTGTGTGTGCATGAACGTATTAAAATTGCATATATTTTTTTTGTTTCGTTTGAACTAATGTATATATTTACTCCTATTTTTTTAATTTAAATATATATTTGGTTTTGCATGTAATTGCATGAATTTGTGTGTTGTTGGACCTTCGGTCTCCAAGTGACATATTTGAGTATTTTAGAAAAAGAAAAAGATTTATTGTCGAGAAAGATTTATTTTATTTGACCTCTTGTGAAAAGAAACATTAAAAAGGTCAGTGTATTAAATAACATTACTCCACAACAAAAATAACGATTTCTGATTTAGACATAAGCCAAACACTGTCCAAAGGAGTAAGAGACGAAAGACAAAACATTAATTTATAGAGCGGTGAACTGGCAGTATCGGTAGAGGGTCGGACGCCATGCTTTCTAGCATAGTTACGTCCCTTAACGATCTGAGTTCAAATCCCGCCGAGGTTAACTTTGCCTTTCATCCTTACGGGGTAGATAAAATAAAGTACCAGTAATGTACTGGGTAATTGCTGGCCTTGTACCTAACGTAGAAACAATTAATTTATAGACGTTAAGCTACAAAACACATAGGGGATGATCATGTTGCCAATATTTTCAATAGAAAGAAACACATGCACTGTATAATTGTCACTTCATCTTTACAAACAGAAAAACCATCCTTCGGGTGGTTTTCTGCTTGCATGTGAAGTGTGCATATTGATATTATACACAAGTATATATACATATAGATGAAATCGTAATTGAAATGAAATCGAAATTGACAATATGCACAGAAATTGAACGAAGTCTGTGTTACACTCTCTTCTGTAATCAATAAAGTAATCCATGATACATTAAAAAAAGACGATATTATATATAAACTGCATTAGGTGAAAATTAGCGACGGAAATATATGAATGTTTATATAAGCGATGTAATAAATGTTATAATATAACGGGCGCTAACCGGAAGTGTTGACATTTGAAAATTTTAAAGAAGTGAATCTTAAAATAAGCAATACCATTATTTATATTTAATCAAAAGTTACGAAATTTGACACATAAATTATGTAATATTCATTCATTAATAATTCAAAGTAATCCTACTTATTTTACAAAAGGGATAAAAATATATATATATATATATATATATATATATATCCCGGACGCAGACCCGCGTTCCTCCCTTTATTATAGTTAAGATTAATTGTTATTCAAACAGTATGGCGCAGAGAACAAAGACAATGGTACTTTTTTATCGACGTCGAAGGGATGAAAGGCAAAGATGATCTCAGTGGAATTTTAACTGTGAGAGCAGAAATCCGAAATGAATACCGTAAAACATTCTATCTGACGTCTTATCGACTTCACTAATTCCCCGCCTTGCCTTAAGAGTGTACGTTTCTGTAAAATGCTCAATCACGTACACGTTAATTTCATGAGCAGACTGGTCTGCGGATCGAGCAATTAATCTTCTCTGATAATTACACACACACACACACACACACACACACACACACACACACACACACACACACATACACACACACACACACACACACACACACACACACACACACATATATATATATATATATATATATATATATATATATATATATATATATATATATATATATATATATATATATGTGCATATATATATTTATACATATATTATATATATATATATATATGTGTGTGTGTGTGTGTGTAACACAAAAGCACCCTTTGTCTTGCATGAAACAACAACTAGCTACTATTTAACACTAGTTATATACAGGAAGGAAAGGAAAAGAAATGATTTAATATTCGATAACAAATGCTTTCTTTTACTCCTCTGTATCTATAGTTTATGTCCAACTATATAATAGGCATGTGTTATGTTAACCTTTGTATATCTCTATGTAATGAGCTTGTGGTATATTGAATTATTTGTAAAAGCAGGATGATTGGCGAAGTTATCCGATTACCGGGTCTATAGTGATTGAATTTTATTCACGAAACAGTGTTTTGTATAAGTGGACACAACATGGCTTTGTGAGAGGATGGAAGATTAGCAGAATGGTTAGAACGTCGGACAATAGGCTTTATAGTATTTAGTTGCGGTTCTTTACGCCCTGAGTTCAATTTCCGCTGAGGTCAACTTGGTCATTGATCCGTCAGAGGCCGATAAAATAAATTATTAGTCATGTACTGGGGTCGATGTAACCGTCTTTTTTTTTTCCCTAAAACTGCTGTCATTGTCCTTAAATTAATAACCATGAGTGAAAGTAAGAGGAAGCGAGAAAGTGATAGTTATAGTGGCAGGCTAGCCGAGAGAAGGTGACTAGCAGAAGGGGTGAGCGAAAGTAAGAGGGAGAAGGAGAGAGAGGATAGCAACAAGGGGAGAGAAAAGAGACGGGTCACAGCGGAGAAGGAAACTTATATGAATAAATTTAACCGCCTCCGTCTCCGATTCTCCTGTCGCTTTTCTAGATATCTCTCTGTCTATTAATAAATGTAATCTGAGATTTTCGAATATTAATAATTGTTTCTACTTTTTGGCACAAGGCCAGCAATTATCCAGTGCATTACTGGTACTTTATTTTATCGACCCCGTAAGGATGAAAGGCAAAGTCAACCTCAGCGGGATTTGAACGTTAAGGGGCGTAACTATGCTAGAAAGCATGGCATCCGACCCTCCACCGATACTGCCAATCCACATTCGATTCGTTTGCAATTATGCAAACAAGCCTCAATTTTATAGCCATGTCAGTAGAATGAACACTTCATTATTGCTCTTGTGTTGGCATGCGAACAGAACTGCAGACACTAATGTTTCTGGGTATCTTTGTTTCTCTTCATCAGTACAGCTCACTGTTCACCTGCCAAACTGTCAGAGCTGGCCAGTCTGCTGATCAGTGGGTCTGCTAATATGCAGATCTGACTGATCAGCCAGTCTGCTAATGTGCAAATCAGGCCGATCAGTCACTGTGTATTTTTGAAAATAGCATATATTTTCACTAGCTCTGACAGTTTGGCAGGTGAACAGTGAGCTGTACTGATGAAGGGTGATACCCAGAGACATTAGTGTCTGCAGTTCTGTTCGCATGTCAACACAAGAGCAAGAATGAAGTGTTCATTCTACTGACATGGCTATAAAATTGAGGCTTGTTTGCATAATTGCAAACGAATCGAATGTTATTATTAATATTCGAAAATCTCAGATTACATTCATTGTATTCAGCCATGTAGAGCGAAATTTTCTTTTTTATTCTCTATCTATTAATCACTCTCATCACACCCTCTCTACTTCTATCTTCATTAAACCAACAGACTCCCAATCTTACCTCGACTTCACCTCCTCCCATCCAACCAGCACCAAACACTCCATACCCTATTCCCAATTCCTCCGTCTTCTTCGACTATGTAGCCAGGATGACGATTTCGAAACCCATTCCCTTCGCATGGCTTCCTGCTTCATCCAGCGTGGATATCCCCCCCCCCCACTCTGATCCAAGCTGCTCTCACCCGCGCCCGTGAAACAGACCGCACCACAGCCCTCTCACCTCACCCCGCCCTCCCAACACCCGTGTTCCTTTCCCTTTCACGTACCACCCCATCACCCTACCTCTCCGGCGACATATCCTCCGTTCCTTCTGTATCCTCTCTTCTGACCCCGTCACTTCTCGCTTTTTTCCAAACCCACCCATTACTGCTTTTAAGCGCGCCCGCAACCTCCGCGACCCCCTGGTTCGCAGTTCCTTTTCGTCCTTTCCTACGACTCCACCCGGCTCTCATCCTTGTTCCCGCTCCCACTGCAACACTTGTCCCTTTATTTCCACCCTCACCACTCTTACAGGCCCTAACGGGTCTTTCCGTATCCGCCATACCTTCACCTGCACATCCATCCATGTTGTCTATGCCCTCCGGTGTTCCCTTTGCGGGTCTTTATATATAGGACAAACGGGACGCCGTATGGCGGACCATTTTGCCCAATATTTGAGGGACATACGACTCAGTTTGGATACTCCTGTCGCCCGTCATTTCTGTTCTCCTGGTCATTCTTCCCTACATGTTTCAGTCCTGGGTGTCCTTTTACATCATGGATCACAGGCCTCAAGCACCAGGACTGAACAAAATCTGATTCACCGCCTTGGGTCCTTTTCCCCTCTTGGACTCAACTCACCTCCCCAATTTCTCTAATACCCCATCCATTATCACACCCCTAGATTCCTATCGCTTTCTCTTGATCATTAGCAGCTTCTCTTACAACTAATACATGCTGACTATATATGCTCACTCCACTTTTCCCTTCACTGCACACCCTTATATTAACATACTTTTGCTCATAGCTTCGTACTTACATGCACACATAATCTTTTACTCACATATACACATATATTTCTTCTTAGCTTCGTACGGACGTATAATAACACACACACACACACGTGCTCAAATATAGCTCTTTTTACAAAACGTTTTTTTTTCCATTTCAGATAGATGCGCTCCATGATTTCACGTTTCTAAAAAGTAAATCATACACCTGATGAAGGACTATCGTCCGAAACGTTAAGACCGTCTTCCTGCTATATCAAGCGTTAACCTAATATATCCCTTCCATATACTGTACCGATTGTGTTGTTATTTCTGTTTACCTTTTACATACATATATCGCATATATATATATATATACGTTATTCCGGGTTGAATCGGAGGTAACCACAGTAAGTAAGGTACTCAATACATTGCAGAGTATAAAAGTTTTAATATAGATGAGATTCTACAGGACTAGAACTGTTTCATTCTTTAGAAATCATCAGGAATCTGGGTATCAAAAGATAAATATGGTATTTATAGGTCTCTACAAGTGGTAGGAGAGGGTGGGGAGTGGGGTGGGTGTAGGTCATTGGTTGATAGAAAAGGGAATTCATTAAAAGCTAATTCTACAAAGCTATAGTTTATTTTTATTAATTTTTGTTTTTAGAGTAACAAAGGCAGACAAAATTCTATAAACAGGTTCCGGATGGCATACCATTCCTTGTCATTAAGTTTCTCTTAAGCTAACAGGTGTCTATAAGATCAGTGGGGGGTCAGTCATGGTAGATAGAATTAAAGGAAATCTCCCTTTCCTTTAATTACCATATTTATTTTTTGATACCCAGATTCCTGATGATTTCTAAAGAATGAAACAGTTCTAGTCCTGTAGAATCTCATCTATATTAAAACTATATATATACATGCTTACGCACGTGCACAAGTATAGATCTTTTTACAAAAGGGTTTTTTTTTCCATTTCAGGTAGACGCGCTCCATCATCCACTTTTCTAAAAAATAAATCATACACAAAACGCCAGCACCAACAGTTTTGCAAGAGATGTCAACATGAATGGACCTGTTATTTTTATCTACAGACATTTTTTCCAATTCCAACCCGCCCGTCCCCTCAATCTATCTTATTTCTCATTCTTTCTTCTGATGAACGACTAGCGTCCGAAACGTTAAGACCCTCTTCCTGCTATATCAAGCGTTAACCTAATATATCCCTTCCATATACTGTACCGATTGTGTTATTATTTCTGTTTACCTTTTACATATATATATATATGTGTGTGTGTGTGTGTGTGTGTGTGTGTGTGTGTGTGTGTGTATATATAAATATGTGTGTGTGTGTGTGTGTATATATAAATATGTGTGTGTGTGTGGGGGGGGGTTATGCGGAGTATGGGGGAATTTTGTAGATTCCAAAATTTTATTAGGAAAAAAGAATCCTTTATAGAGAGTGACAAAATTTTAGAGGAGTTTGTAACAATTTTATATCGATATAAATATTTTACTAAGAGAGCTATTTTACATGGAACAAAAGTTTTTAAGGGAAGAATAAAAATATTATAAGAGAGGAATTAAACAATTAAGAGCAGATCAAACATTTTACAGACGAGTTATTTTGCAACAACACAAACATTTTAAAAGACATAAGTATTTCACAAGTGCATAACATTTTTATATAGAGGGGGGGGGGGGGGGTCAAATTAAGGTGATGGTTAGTATTCGAATGGTAGCAGAAATTTTTCATATAAAAATACATGCAAAAAATATTATTCACAAAATGAGCAGAATAATTAAATGAAATGACTTTGAACACATATGTGGCTATAACCATCTAACAAGCCTGGTGGTAAACTCCTGGGACCGAGGAGAACTGGCGAGATGGCCAACCAACAAGATAGAGGAGGGAGAGTTTTATGAACTCGACATAGTCTTCTCGGGGATCATCTCCAAAAAGCAGTACAGTGAGTAGATATTTAACCATCTCTTCTCTCTTTTGCTTGTAAAAATCTTCCATGGGTTCATCATCGTCCAAACCAATTTGATATGAAACTTATCTGTGGAGTCCCAACGTTCCTGAAACTTTCTGAACAGTGAGAGACCGGGACCAGATGATTGGGGGGGGGGAGGGTCGAAAGTTCAGACACATCATGACCAAGTCTCTTCACAATTGCAATGTAAGAAGTACTTGCTTGTCATATCGATAGTTTCTCCCGTTCCCACGTGGTAACAAATGTGGCGTTGAGAGTCGGATTTAATCGCGGTATTTTCGGCACTGTGCTGACATGAAGATTTTATCATCATCATCATTAATATCTGAGCTGGATGACGATTTTCAAGAACTACTTTTCTCAGGCATCGTCTTGACTTCATCTTGCTTTCTCTTTCTTACTTTTATATCGTGAATCTTCATTTCCTTCTTCTGAATGGCTCCCACATGTTCTGCATTAACACCAGTCATGAATGATCTTTTCGCTGTGTCTCAAGGAAAATATTATCTTTAGATGGGACATCCTTTCGTTCGAGAATGTCCTGACTTTCAATATCAAAAATTTCCTCGAGATCACCTTTCCAAATCTCACACTTTGCAATTGGTTTGTCAGTCATCTTTGATTTTTTTCTTTACAGTCCCAGATACTCCTTATACAATTTCATGATTAAAATGCGGATATTTTTCTTCCATTTTGGTAGGGACATTTGCTTCCCCTACACTTCCTGGATCTTCTGGCTAGTATTTTTTACGGTAAATGAAATTGTTTCATCGAGTCGACATGAAGGTAAGGCAGAGAAAACACAATAGCACTTGTGGGGATGGTGGTAGTGGTAATGTAGGTAATGTAAGTGATGGTGGTGATGTATGTGATTGTGGTGGTGATGTAGGTGACGGTGGTGGTGTATGTGATTGTGGTGGTGGTGTAGGTGACG
>OZ024741.1:125782746-125785246 GCA_964016885.1 Eledone cirrhosa
CCCTCGGAGAAATGGAAAAAGATGAGTATTGACGTACATGTACGTCAATACTCATCTTTTTCGATTTCTCCGAGGGTTCTTAACCCCACTATCAGGCTAAATAATTTCTTTAATTTCTTTAGTCAAAATACGGCGAAAGCTTACATTTCTAATAATTTCAAACCCACTCGCTGTTTCGAAAATATTGTTATTTGATATATATATATAGTGGTGGAACACTGGAAGGTAATATCCGTAGTGGCAGAGCACTCAGTCCATGGGACGAGTTAGGTAGAAGTGGTTACACAACAGTTAGTTCGCCATACCGAGATCAATTGTTTCACCTTAGCGGACCCTCAGCTCGGAATGGGCATGGTTATAGGAACAGGAAGGACAACCGTACGAACGCGCATGCGCAGAAACCCGGTCACTTCACACAGGCAATACTAGATTGCGTGCGAGAGGTGTAAGGGAGATAACTGCGAAAGTACAAAAAGTTTCTAGGTTGAAAATAAAATTACAAAGAATCAGTCCGGAGCCTTGTAGTTATGCAATAGGTGTTTGGCGACGTGTGGACAACGTGTGAAAAATTCATTCCTCGTGTTTAGGCAATCACTATTGCGTAATCTCTTTAGAATAGTTATTGGTTCGTCAATACATAAGCCACACGTCGGATTTCCCCTTGCGTATGGCTTGGACTTAGTGATGGCTTTCCATTGAATGGAGTAGTGTCTATACTTAAGTCCTTGAGGGACAATACGTGGCTCGCGAGTTTCGTAGTTGAACGTCTGTCCGGGTACCTGAAGGTAGACTGGTGGTTCAGGAAACGTTCCTTAAATTGGCCCTCCGCCATGCCTACATAGGATTTGACCTCCTGTGGTTCGTTTGGTCGGTTGGAAGTGACCACAGCTTCATAAATTACAGCTGGTGTGTTGCATTGCTGTTGAAGGGGGAAAGCGTGTGTGTGTGTCTATATATATATATATATATATATATGTGTATATACATACATATATATATATATATATATGCGTATGTGCGTATATGTCTATATATACATATGTGTGTATGTGTGTGTGTTTGGGTGCATACGTGTCTGTATGTACAGAGATAGAGATAGAGAGGAATGAAAGAGTGGGAGGGAGGGAGGAAATTGGGTGTGATGATAAAAAATATAAAAGTTATATTTTCAAAGAAATGGTCACTATTTTCGGTTATATTAACAAACAAAAAAGAACTTTCCACGAAAAGAAACCGGCAATTCCCCCAAAACAACAACAACCATAAGAATTTCGTATGTCTATCAAAGTTATGAAGACACTATATCTATATAGAACATTAAAGTGTTTATTTAAGATAGTCAAAAGTAGCTCTTCTGATAAACCTTCCTTGATACGAATGCGGGACTCTGCAATTTTATGAGATATTCTGATGACCTGCTAATCTTCTGATGACCTGCCACTATTTATTTTCCATTGAGTACTTACCCATTCATCAATCTATCTATCTATTTATCTCCCCCCCCCCTCTCTCTCTCTCTCTCTCTCTCTCTATATATATATATATATATATATATATATATATATATATATATATATGTGTGTCTGTGTGCGTGTGTGTCTGTCTGTCTATCTATTCGCTTGTATTTCTGGCTATTTATGTATCTATCTATTGGGGATTTCGATTGTCATAATTGTTTGTTTCAATATTTTTACACGACTGTATGTAAAATCCCCGGCATGTGTCTTTGTATTGTCCCCTTTTCTTGTGCGCCCTTGTGGCAAATAAAGAAATATATCTATTTATCTATATGTCTGTCTGTCTGTCTGTCTGTCTGTCTGTCTGTCTGTCTATCTTTACCTGTCTGATTATCTATCTATTTCTCTACCTACCTGTCAGTCTGTTTAGAACGTCGAATAGAATGCTTTGCGGTATTAATTTCGGATCTCAGCTCTCTGGTTTAATATCCCGCCGAGATCAAATAGTGTACCAGTCTACCACTGGGGTCGAGTCTTCCTCTCTAAATATATATCTAACTTTCTCTCTTGAATAAATCGGCTGTGGCCAGACCTGTAGAGTAATGTGTCCAAGATACGATGGGCTTCTGCAGTTTTCGCCTACTAAATTCCACTCACAAGACATTGGTCCACTCAAGCCTATATTAGAATATGAGGTAGCAGTAAACTCTCAATATACAGTGGATTCGCATCTTACGCGGTCAAGTGGTTTCACCCTATGCCCCCATTATTCAAAAACCACATATGTTCAAGATCAAGACCTTTATATTAAAGTGTTTATGTGCGAAGATGTTTTGGAAGAGGTGTAACGTCATTCTTTTTGGCGGTTGAGAACATCTATAGAAGAGAAAACTGCTGTAAGAGCTGATGCTTTCCCTTATGAGTTAAATAATTGTTTCTATTTTTGGCACAAGGCCAGCAATTATCCCAGTGCATTACTGGTACTTTATTTTATCGACCACGTAAGGATGACAGGCAAAGTTAACCTCGGCGGGATTTGAACT
>OZ024741.1:125787746-125805246 GCA_964016885.1 Eledone cirrhosa
TATGTCTGTGTTCATCCCTCTCATATATCCAATTATATATATATATATATATATATATATATATACGTAGTTTAGAAAGCCACAACAATGCAGAGGGAAATCTCGAGGTAGGAAGTGAATGATAGATAGAAGAAATAGGAGAAAGTCAACGGGGGAAAGTTCCAAAAGGGGGGGAACAGGCTAAGCGGAGAAAGTTGTGATGTCGTTAAAACAGGAATGCCGTTATGGGGAGAAAATTATTTACAATTTAAATGAGGGAAAGAATGCGCGTGCGCGTGATAGGCTGTGGCAAAAGCTACTGACCAAATGGGTTAAATCAAGAGGGTGCGCTAGCGTGTGAAAGCCGTAAAATATGTGTGTGTAAATATATATGTGTGTGTAACTGTGTGTGTATATGTGTAAGTGTGTATATGTGTGAGTGTGTGTGTGTGTGTGAAAGATAGTGGGCTGTAGAAGCTGGAAATCAAAGGGTGTGAAAGGTGGTAGGTTGTAAAACATGTGTGCGTGTATAAATATAGATGTGTGTGTGTAAGCGTATGGGTATACATGTGTGTGTAACTGTGTGTGTATATGTGTGAGTGCGTGTGTGTGTGAAAGATAGTGGGCTGTAGAAGCTGGAAATCAAAGGGTGTGAAAGGTGGTAGGTTGTAAAAACATGTGTGCGTGTATAAATATAGATGTGTGTGTATGCGTAAGGGTATGCATATACGTGCGTGTGTGTGAAAATAGCAGGCCGTAAGGGCTGTGAATGGTCACTATGGTTAAGTTAGCCATGTCAGCTCATTTCTCTCAGCCCGGTTGTTAAGTGGGGGTCTGAGGTTCTTAATAACAAGTGCTTCCTTTATCCTTAAGGATCCGATGCTGCGTTCAGTCGCTAGGACTGTGACCAAGGGTCTACCCTGTGGGTTTCTGCATTTAAGGATGTGTTTACGGAAGGAAGATGCGTTGGTGTTGATATGTTCCTTGATACGAACATGTAGGGGTCGGATGGTGCTACCTATGTAAAACTTGTTACATTTATCGCATTGAATCTTATATACGACATAGGTGCGTAGGCAATCTGCCCCCCGTATCGGGCAGTTGCTGAGGGAACACGTCCCATCTGACTCGTCGGGTTTGTTGGAGAGGCATCTTCGCAGCGAAGGTCCTGTGTGGACCAAATGTATGTCAAGTCCCTCCGTCCGTATGGCCCTGCGGGTGGCGTTCGTGGTATATTTACTCAGGTGGGGGATTTTAAAGAAGCACCTGCTTTTATTTAAGTTTCTAGTGGGTGTCTGTCTATTGGGTCTGGGGTCTCTAATTCCGTTAATCAGTCGCTTGGGATATCCATTAGACCTGAGTAGATTACGGAATTGCGTGGTATGGGTGAGACCACCCATCGGGTCGCTGCATCTGTTAGTGATCCGTGTCAGTTCATTTAGGACATAGCCTCTCTTAGTGTTGTTGGGGAGGGCTGAGTTGTAATGCACAAATAAGTCCTTGCACGCTGCTTTGCGGTAGAAGGTGGTGTTTATGTCTCCTTCTTCCGAGATGTTGATACGGAAGTCGAGGAGGGCGAGTGACCCGTCTTCTCCTGGGTGTTCGATGGTGAAATCGACGTGATGGTCAGTATCGTTGAAGATTTGGTGAATTTCATTCGCCATCTCCCGGGAAGAAGTAAGTATCAGGATGTCATCAACGTATCTGGAGTAGAAGGCGACGGCGTTGGGTTGGCAGGTATTGAGTGCCTTGCGTTCCGGGTGGTCCATGTACGAGATCGCAAGTATGCCGGACAGACTAGAGCCCATAGGTAGCCCAGAGATTTGTTTGTACGTGTGGCCGAGGAAATTGAAGAGTGCATTATCCACAACGAAGGAGAGGAGTTGGTGGATGTCCGTGTGTGTGAGTCCGAAGCAGTGTAAGTTAGATGCTCGGACTCGTTCGGTCAACAGGTCGACGGCTGGGGATGCTGGTACGGAGGTATAAAGGGCGACCACATCAAGACTGAAGGCATAACCGTTGTCCTATATATATATATATATATATATATATATATATATATATATCACAGAAAAAAGAGAATCAGTGTTGCGACGAATGGAATTTATTGGACATATTACAATCGTTTCTCTGGTGACCAGCTCGAGGCACGATCGATGTGATGATCGAACCTGACTCTGAAAATCGCAAGGTCCTCAGATACGTCTTGATTCTACGAAGCAGATTTTCCAGACAGGAAAATCTGCTTCGTAGAATCGATCGTGCCTCGAGCTGGTCGCCAGAGAAACAATTGTAATATGTCCAATAAATTCCATTCGTCGCAAAACTGATTCTCTTTTTTTTCTGTAATATCATACTCTGCTCTATGAGAGCATTGAGTGCTCATACGGCCTACCGCATACGGACGCTTTAAGCATCCAACACCAATTATATATATATATATGTGTGTGTAAGTTTATCCCAAGTTCAATGGGGGGTAACCACAGTAAGTAAGGTACTCAATACATAGCAGAGTATAAATATTTAATATAGAAATGGCTTCTACAGGACTAGAACTGTTTATATATATATACATAAATGGCAATTTCTGTCTGTTTGATTGTGAACCTAAAACTCAAAAACTACTAAACTGATCTGGATGAAACTTGACACATTTTTTTGCCTGACCAATGCAATCAACAATATTTGTTAGTATTATTGTTTCGTAAATGAATTTGTCTTCGCTTTTGATTATCTGTCCTATATTTTGATTTCATATTAGTCTGTGGGGCATAGGGCCTTTTAATGGGAACTGGGAATACTCCCGCTCCCGGGTAATACCGGGTACCTCAGCTAGTATATATATATATATATGTACTAGACATGAAAAATGCGCAAGCTCAAAAGTGCCACAGAATGTTATAATAAACCTTCAAAAGTGTGGGACTAGAGTTGTTGCTAAAAAATATTGTAATCATTATATATCGTACATTCTGTGGCATCCTTTATAAAAATAGCTTAAACCAACGAAGCCTTTATTTTTACGTTATTTCACTTAGTTAATTCTTAGAGTGTAACATATAAAAATATGATTTACAACTATAAAATAAATTAATTAATATAATAACAGAGCTGCGGAGCTGAAATTTAGGAAATAATTGAGTATCGGATCCTGAGTTGGAGCCAGTCAATTTTTGGCCGACTCCGCAGCCCTGTATAATACATTTCATATTAAAGTTATTAATAAACCTATTTTACACTGCATGCAAATGACCATGAGATATTGATATTAGATATAAGATACAGCACAATATCTACAGCTGTAAAAGTACGAAAGCGAAGTAATAATAAGTGGCTTAAGGTAATTCCAATATGAAAGTTTGTAGTGATAAAAATTTGATAATGCAATACGATTGTTAATATTATAGTTCTATGAAAATGTAACAATAGATAACTAAATTATTTTACTATTAGTATATTTAAGAAATTATCATTATAGATTTGATCGTTCATATAAGCATCATATTAATTTTCAACACAATTATTTTGTTACTATGAGTATATGATAATAATATTACGTAATTATTTATAGCTGTTATTACATTAAACATAGATGTATTTATTTTTATGTTACACTCTAAGAATTAACTAAGTGAAATAGCGTAAAAATAAAGGCTTCGTTGGTTTACGCTATTTTTATAAAGGATGCCACAGAATGTACGATATATAATGATTACAATATTTTTTAGCAACAACTCTAGTCCCACACTTTTGAAGGTTTATTATAACATTCTGTGGCACTTTTGAGCTTGCGCATTTTTCATGTCTAGTTTAATATTTTTTTAAGGCAACGCTTGTAATAACTCTAGTTAAACAGGATATATATTAATAATAAATTATCGTTGTAATGTAATTAGATTATGTAATTGTTATTATAAATTATCTTATAAATATTAGTGTAAGATGTATAAAAATATTTTCAGACTTTTAATATAATGTGTGTATATACAGGATGTCCCCCAAAAATATATACACACTTCAACAGCATTCTAATAACTATTGCCTATACAGGTAATCAAAGTGTCAATCGAATGTTAGTTTCGTGTTTTAACAGTACAAATTTACAATACACACATAAAACCAGTGTATATACATACATGAGTGTGTATACACATACATGAATGTGTATATACAATATATATGTATATATATATAGACACATATATTCACGGTGCAACGGAACATTAAAATATAGATGCGGGGGGGGGTATATATAGGGGCGCTGGGGATAAAGGAGTGTAAAGCGTAAGTGTGTAATTGATATATTGAAGGAGAGGAGCGTGCAGCGATAGAGTAACAAATATATAGAGAGGGGGAGAGATGGTATTGAAGGGGAGGAGTGCAAAGCGAAAGAGTAAGAGAGATATATATAGAGACGGAACAGATAGAGAGAAACAGGCGTAAGTAACAGTGGAAGAGATATAGAGAGAGGGGGTAATAAATAAATGGAAATATAAGTGTAACAGTATAAGAGATATATAGAGAGGGGGAAATGTGTTATTGAAGGGGAGGAGTGTAAAGTGAAAGCGTAAGATATATATAGAGAGAGGGGGAATAGTATATATATATATATATATATATATATATATATATATATATATATATCAACACTTACTCTGATTGGTTGAAAATTAGCCAATGACATACGATCACCACCACCACGGCTATCCCCGGAAAATTTATGAAGAAGTTACGCATATATGTTAGAACACGAAAAGTGAACATTCTGTTGTTTCACACTTTTCGTGTTCTAACAGATATATATATGTGTGTGTAGAGAGAGAGAGAGAGAGAGAGAGAGAGAGAGAGAGAGAGAGAGAGAGAGAGAGAGAGAGAGAAGAGAGAGAGAGAGAGAGAGAGAGAGAGAGAGAGAGAGAGAGAGAGAGAGAGAGAGAGAGAGAGAGATGTTTAACCTCGAGGGCAGAGCTCAAGCCGTTTCGACGGCTATTTCTGGACTCAGAAATAGCCGTCAAAACGGCTTGCGCTCTGCCGTAGGGGTTAAACATTTTTATATTACCCACTCTACTACCCTAGGTATTGAGTACTCTGGTGCATTATGGTCAATCTGGTTCCTTACCACACTTCCTTCGTTATATATATATATATATATATATATCACAAAAAGAAAGAGAATCAGTGTTGCGACGAATGGAATTTATTGGACACATTACAATCGTTTCTCTACCGACCAACTCGGGGCACGATCGTTGTGATGATCGAGGCACGATCGATCTGAAAATCGCAAGGGCCTCAGATACGTCTTGCTTCTACGAAGCAGATTTTCCAAATTTCTTTTTGTGATATCACACTTTGCTCTGTGAGAGCATCGAGTGCTCAAACGGCCTACCGCATACGGACGCTCTAAGCATCCAACACCATATATATATATATATATATATATATATATATATATATATATATATATATATCAAGTAAGTATGTTTTGAAACAGTGAGCGAGTTTGAAATTAGAAAATATATAGCTTTCACCGTATTTTTAACTAAAGGAATTTTAGCTTGATAACGGGGTTTAGAACCCTCAGATAAATGGAAAAAGATGAGTATTGACTAAAAGATGAGTATTAACTAAAATTCCTTTAGTTAAAAATACGGTGAAAGCTGTGAAAGCTATATATTTTCTAATTATATATATATATTCTCCTATGTAGAGTACTTAATATCGAAGTAGAGATTCAATATTCATTTTATCAAGGCATTTTATCAATAGTGAGTCTTGTTTACTCTGGAGTTTCACCTGTTTATCACATCTGGCGAAACTCCAGAGTAATAAGGCTCACTATCCAGCCTTGATAAATTAATATATAATATATCAGTGGCGAAGAGTAGCCTGGAAATCAGGGCATGCAGTCCAATCGCCATGGCGGAAAGTGGGGCTGTGCAGTCTTACACCGCCCCCGCCCCCCGCCCCCCAATTCCCTCTAAATGGCCCTCCCGGTCAAAGCCGCATGTAGTGTTATCTAGTGTGTGTGTGTGTGTGTGTGTGTGTGTGTGTGTGTGTGTATGTGTAAGGGGCTGAGCATGCCTCAGACACGTGTAGCCTTAACGTAATTCTCAGCATGTGACATGAGGACGTAATGACTGCGAGACCAAGCTGCGGCCATACATACACACACATCTATATATATATATATATATATATATATATATATATATATATATATATAGTTTCTACTTTTTGGCACAAGGCCAGCAATTATCCCAGTGCATTACTGGTACTTTATTTTATCGTCCCCGTAAGGATGAAAGGCAAAGCTAACCTTGGCAGGATTTGAACTCAGAACATAAAGGGCCATAACTCTATGCTGCAAATCAAGTTGTCTGACGCGCTACCGATTCTGCCATGTGTGTATGTGTGTGTGTGTACAGGGCGTACAATGATGTAATAGATCAGACATTCACAATATATATATATATATATTATGAATGTATATATATATATATATGTGTGTGTGTGTGTGTGTGTGTGTGTGTGTGTGTGTGTGTGTGTGTGTGTGTGTGTACATATTCATATACTTCTGTAAGTGTCGTGAACAGTACAATTGGCAAGGCCATGTTCTAACGCGTGTGCCAAATTTGGATAGCATTAAGCAACAGCAATAAAATGATGATGGCGATGATGGTGATGATGGTGATGATGATTATGGTGGTATGATAATGTTTATGTAGCTTGTGATGATGACGGTTTGTAGTAGTAGTAGTAGTAGTAGTAGTAGTAGTAGTAGTAGTAGTGGTGGAGGGTGTTACCGCAGAGGAGTAAAGTAAAGATTACTAATTTCACCACCGTAAAATAATAATAAAAATAATCAGAGCAATGCGTTTAGGTAGTAGCCCTGATGTCGCTAATGTCGTTTATATTTTATGCAGTGGACTTAATCGCAAACAAACAAACAAACAAAAACGAAACAGGTCTAGTGGATAACGATTTAGTCTACTCGACTAGCGCATAGTTATGGGCCTGGACATGGGTGAGTGGTTTTAGAAGTTCGCTTCCTAATCATGTGATCCAGGGTTCAATCCCACTGCATGGTATCGTGATGAAGTATCTTTTACCATAGCTTCGTGTCAACCTGAACCTTGTGAGTGAAATTGGCTCGATGAAACTGAACTCATGTAGCGAACTTCTTAACCACTAACATACACATACACGTAAACACACACACAAACATCCATTTCAATCCAATCCAGGGTCTGTTGGAGGAACCCTTCCTTGGTTGACTTACACTGCTTTCTGTTTAGTTTTGGTCATGTCAGGGGTGTAGCCCTACTCAACACGCTTGACCAATTGCGGATGGAGCTCTTGTTTTTTTTTTGCGCTGCTGGTGTTTCACTTACCGTCCTCACCAGACCCTCGGACCAGACTCTCGGTCTATTGAGGAAGCCGGTTTTGTCGCCGACCACTCGACCATGAAGCAGGTTGCACTGTTACCAGTAGCAAGCAGAAGCCTGACCTGACCTACAAACATACACACGCATAATTATATATAATGGAACACATTCACATATACATACATGCACACGCACACACAAATATACATCCATATAATTATATCTAATTGGGCCAAAGAAGGTTCCTCTACGTCAAGGGTGTAAAATCATTTTCAATTCCAAGCCCTGGGGGTTAATTTCAAGTCCAAAAATATACAGCGGGGTGGAGCCCCACGTTGTGTTATCTTTTCTCCCGCTTACAGTAGAGCACGAAACTTGATGATTTATTAGTATTTGAGAAATGTTGATGATCGATATTTTGGAGCTAATTTCTTCCCAAGAGAGGCTTGATTGTTGGTGAAGGGGTAGCATCTCCGCCTTTTCAGTAACAGGAGGCAGGATTTGAACTCAGAACATACAAATCCCGGACAAATGTCACAAGGACCTGTTGGTGTATGTATAAACATTTGGAAAAGGGAGGTTAATGACTCATTAACTGCTTAATGAACACAACCACAAGGATATGGTCCGAACGTGGAAGAGCCGAACTCCCACTGACATCGCCTCCATCTCCAAACCCCCTCTCTGTATGGTGAGCAAATGGGGTCTCACGTGCTGGCCTCCCCACAGCCCCGGCGGACAGAATGGAGAAGGCGTTTCCCCGGAGGATGGTAAGGGAGATGCGCTGGAAGAGCCATTCCAACTCGCGAAGCTGACACCTGCGGCTGGCCGGCTCAGCACCTTTTAATGTCCAACACTAACTACTTCGCTAATCCCACTGCCTATGAGTTATTTACTTGAGGCCCACACGTGTGCTGATAAAAATAATCTAGTTTAGAATTTATGAATTCATAGATAGTTATTTATGCACGTGATTACACTAAGCAATATTAATTAAAATGCTATGTAATACATTATTTAATCAGATAATCATATTGCTTTGAATATTGAAATAACAAAGTCGCCACAGAGTATAATGTTTAAAATTTAAGATTTAATGAGACGCCTTACCTTTCATCTTAATGAGAATGTTGGCCTCTGATTTGCTTAAGAAGGATCAGAGATATTAGATAAAACAGAAGCTGATTTTCAAGATTATTATCTATGAGTCTGTGAGGGTGGTGGATTGACAGAATCAGAACGACTGTCTAACTATTCACCGTCGTTTTAACTGAAAGGCAGGTGGCTTAGTGTTTAGAGAATTAGATTCGCAATCGTGAGGTTGCGAATTCGATTCCCATACCAGGCATTGCGCTATGTCTTTGAGCAACTTTATTTCACATTGCTCCTTCTGCCAGGAGTTGCAGCTAGTATCAGCTATAGAAAGACCAATGGAAACATTATTTCCTTGGTCCGATTTGACGTGCTCCACCTCACTCGGTAAGCGAATAAGGTCCGGGATCTTGTTGTTCGATTCCATTTTCTTTCTACGAAGGAATTAGCTCGCGTTGACATCATATCAAATTGTATACTTTCCTCCTGTTTTCATGACTGTGTCAATGATATAATGAAAATGTAATGTCGCTGTTATTTTTAACGCAATGCGCGAAGCGACAACGTCTATGTTTCTCTCGTTAGCTGGTGTCAATATTTTCATTTGGCATGGTAATAAATTACTCGATAACGTTTAACGGACAACTAAAATGAACTGGATATCATTAACGATCTTTGCCTGTGGCCTATCTCTCATTTACTTCCGTGTTGAAATGTTATAGCTCCAAGCATTTATCTTGTGTCTATATACAGTCACAGTAAATTTATAACAGTAAAGATGCTTAGCCTTGTGGTTAAGGTGTTGAATTCGCTCACGGTCATAAGATCTTGGGTTCGATTCTCAGATCAGGAGAATCATTTTATACTTGAGCAAGTTACTTTAAAAAATATAATTTGCCAACTATCTCCCCAAGATTAAATTATACTGATGTGATTAAAACGAAACGTGATTAACTTCCCCTGACATGGTTTGCCTAGTCTTTTCTCGAACAAACTAGTTTTGAACCGGTCTTGAAATTGCTAGGAGGACACTTGACCGAGATACCATGCTGTGGGATCTAAAAGTCTGTTTCGAGCGCGGGGGCTCATCAGGCTAGCCTTTATCCCAGTTTCCGTGGTGTTAAGCAACTGAGAATACAATACTCCCACACTCGGGACAGGACGCTAGTCTATTGTAGGGTCAAACCCCCAGCCACTGCTGGTACTCATTTTTAGCTGAGTATAGTGGAGCAACGTGAAATGAAGTGTTTTGCTCATGAACATAACGCACAACCCAGTACAGGAATCGAACTCACCATATTATGATCGTAAGTTCAACACTCTTACTTCTGGGCCACGCGCCTTCGCACTCTGTGGAATCGAACCTAAAAATTTATGATTACGAAGTGAACTTCTGAGTCACGGCCATAATGTGTTCACAAATGGCTAAAAGAAGGACAGAAAATAGAAAAATTATTAATGATTATACATACATATTACACACACACACATACATACATACATACATACATACATACATATATATATGCATGTGTATATGTGTGTGTGCGTGTGTGTGCGAAGTGTGTGTGTATATATATATATATATATATGTCTTTGTGTGTGTATGTATGCCTACATACACACGGTCGTATGTATGTGTGTATGTATGTATAATCATTAATAATGTTTTTTTCTACTATCGATACTTTCAATGTACGAGTATGTCCCTTAACCATTACTTTTCCTTCTGACTAGAAAGAGCGGATGTTTGCGTTGACAGTGTGTGTATATATATATATATATATACTGTTGGACAGTAAAGTAAGAGATCTGACATTCGCAGTGTATATATATATATACAGGTGGGGTGGGGCGACAGTGAACTAACAGATCAGACATTCAAATTGTATCATATCATCTAATCTAGACCGCATTGTAACTGTGGCTAAAACCACTTAGCTATAAATATAGTGACTGCAATGGACGACGTAAGGAAATAACTCACCGCTGAAAGCAGTGATAGTGAGTGAGAACGTTGTAAAATCAATGATGTTAATAGTGGTGGCGGTGGTGGTGGTGGTGGCGGTGGTGGTGGAGTTGGTGGCGGCGGCGGCGGTGGTGGTGGTGGTGGTAGTGGTGGTGGTGGTGGTGGTAGTGGTGGCGTTGGTGGTAGCGGTGAAGTTGATGTTGATGGTGGTGTGGTGGCGGTGGTGGCGGTGGAGTTGGTGTTGTTGTTGTTGGTGGTGGTGGTGGCGGTGGCGGTGGCGGTGGCGGTGGCGGTGGTAGCGGTGGAGTTGGTGGTGTTGCTGTTGTCGTTGTTGTTGTTGTTGTAGTTGGTGGTGGTGGTGGTGGTGGTGGTGGCAGTTGTTGGTGGTGTTTTGGTGGTGGTGGTGGTGGTGATTGTGGTGGCGGCGGTGGCGGTTGTTGTTGGTTGTAGTTTGGTGCTGGTAGTGGTGGTAGTGGTGGTAATGGTGGTGGTTGTGGTGGTGGTGGTGGTGATGCTGGTGGTAGTGATGATTGGTAGTGGTTGGTGGTTGTGATGGTTGTTGTTGTTGTTGTTGGTGGTGGTGGTGGTGGTAGTGGTAGTTGCTGTTGGGTTTTTTTTTGTGTGTGGCAGACTCTCTTAGATTGGATTGCGATTCCAGCTTTGTAAAAACCATTCTAAAAACCATAATAAAACCATTGTGTTTCTCTTATGTCATTAATGCCATTGAGAACTGCACGGAATTCATCTCATAGATATGAAAAAACGAAAATACGACCAAGCCCAACAAATAATAATGATTTCTAATTTAGACATAGGCCAACAATTTTGTGACAAGGGAAAGTCGATTAAACTGATCTCAATGCGTCACTGGTACTTCATTCGTCGACCCTGTAAGGATGAAAGGCGAAGTTAACCATGGCGGCTTTTGAACTCAGAACGTAAAGGGCCGTATTTAAATGCCGCAAAGCATTTTGTCCAACACTCAAATGACTCTCCCTATCCATCGCCCAAATCTATAAATAATTTGCAAATTTCCAACAAGAGAAATTCCTCCATGGGAAGGGATGAGATCACCTTGAGTAATTCGAGGTAAAATCTCCACACAACGTCTTGGATTACTCTCGATCACCAAAGGCATGAAAAGTGTCCTCGCCCAGTTTTCCTCCTGTTTTAGAAATGCGTAGGCAGATTACACCCCATTCTGCCACGTCAATTTCACCGCTCTAACACACCTTCCGTGAAACACACTAGAAAGCAAAACGTTCTTCTTTACTTCCACTTTCCACTTCAAGTTGATGAAGGCTTAGCCGGAGAGGAAAATTCCTGTCATCAAACATTTAGATATGTCCATCATACAGCTTCTTTCACCATAGCTACTAGGCAGAGGAAGACTTGCCCTGCTTTCCTTCTAAAGGAAGGTGGCAATCCGATGTTCACTATAGACTCGGCTGATTACCGGATTTGCCCTACACGTGATAGCAACTGTTTGAGACAAGCCCACAAGCCTGCAATACTCGGATGCGGAGTGATAGCATGCAGGACGGTTTCGTCGCCCTATGTGCATCTCAGACAGGTTTAGCTGTTGGTATTTCCCTGCCTGTAGAGCATGTTTCCTGTAACATTACCATGTTTTCCTGTAACATAATCATGACAAGGATTTTTTGGAAAATTTCCATAATCCCTAAAATACAAATCTTCCAGAATAGTCACCTAAGACAGTCTTCTTTGGCACCCAGAGCCGCTACCAGGCCACCATCGCTCATACCATCCACTAACCCTCTATAGAAAACAAGTGATGTATTTTGGAGTGCCGATTGCATTTTCCATCTGGTAAAGTGCCGTGAGTGATCAACATCGGTTTGCGCTTGACTCAAGGTTGGATTTTAGTCAAGAGGTCAAGCTGCAGAAAAACGTATTGCACGGAAGCTGCCCACAATGATTGGCTTTCGTTTTCGATGTCATCGTTGTAATAATTGTCAAAGTAATTCTGCTGATGTATCAGTAGCAGCGCATGCCTGCATATCATTGACAATGACAACCCGAGGCTACGACGGAGTGGGTGTTGGAAGCAGATGGGTTTTCTGATTAGCTGGACTTGCCCTTTTCACACACATGAAAAAAGAAAAACGAAAGAGGATAGTGATAATAACAATTTAAATAAATGTATAAAAATAAACTAGGAAAGATTTTCCAATAAGAGAGGACACCTCCTACAGAACCCCACTGCCACCAGCAAATCCAAATTCTGGGCCTTCTCACTTCTGTTGGAGGAACCCCTTCCTGGTTGACTTCCACTGCTTCCTATCTCTGGCCATACTGGGTCACGTGGGGCCAAGGTATCAAGTCAGATCGTCGTACCATCTTGCCTTTGACCACCCTCCAAGGTCTGCTCCATTACCATGGTGTCATTTTAATAATACACTGGTTGTCTCTGGGACGAGAGACGCCACCAGCCTATCTATGTTTGCCTTTCTTGATGGTCTCGATTATGTCCTTCACCCCAATCTGCTGTTGAATCAAAAACAACCACCACCACCGCCAACAAATTATTATGTCGCATGAAGTGTATTAATAATTGTTTCTACTTTAGGCACAAGGCCAGCAATTTGAAGGGGAGGGGAAAGTCGATTAAATCGACCCTAGTGCATTACTGGTGCTTTATTTTAGCGACCCCGTAAGGATGAAAGGCAAAGCTAACCTCGGCGGGATTTGAACTCTGATGAAGTGTATTAATAATAAGAATCAATTTTTCTTTATTTGATAATTTGATGTATTATGCCATTGACATGGTTGACATCTGTGTATTTAGCACCTTTTCTCCCAGTTAAGCGTCCCATTCTCTCAAGTAAAATAATTTCAACTTACAGTTTGGTAAGCTAACAAACCCAAACTTAGTTCGTGACACATCTTTCTCTAACCACTGGAAGAAAATTACTAATCCTGCATTTCCAGTTAAACAGTCTGCACTCACACACATCAAATCATGTGACAGGTCTTACAACCTTCTCCACCGCTTTGGACACTTCTACAACGGTGCTACGCAGCAAAGATGTTTAGTGATTTATTTATTAGTTGCAAGAAATTATTGTATACTGTATAAGAAATTATTGAAATTATTATATCAATTATACAGATTTGTACAAAACTGTGATCCTTTAAGGATCAGTAATGTCCTTTTTTGAGATGTGCACCCTAGGAGGCTGCTTAGTTGGCCTTTATAGTAGTGCTGGCTCTGGATACTCGACAAAGTGTTTATTCTTTAGTGTTTTATACTTTGATCTCAAGAAAGTATATTTTTTCAATTTAATTATAGGGATTGATATAAAACTGTGATTCTTTAAGGTTCACTATGTCCCTTTGTTGAGGTGTGCGCCCAAGACAGCTACCTAGTTAGCCTAAATGGTTGCACCAGCCCTGATCATTGGAAGAACTTGCTATGTTAGAGCCGTTGGATTACATTGATTCTTTTATCTGCCACAACAGTAAATTGCCTGCAGCTAGATGTTACTTTCTTTTCCCTCAATGAGACTAAAATGTTGAGAGCACTTCCTAGTGAACATTATATATGGTGGATTGGCAGTATCGGTAGAGGGTCTGACGCCATGCTTTGCAGCAAAGTGTTACGGCCTTTTCTGAGTTCAAATCCCGCCGAGGTTAACTTTGCCTTTCATCCTTACGGGGTCGATAAAATAAAGTACCAGTAATACACTGGGATAATTGCTGGCCTTGTGCCAAAAGTAGAAACAATTATATATATATATATATATATATATATATATATATATATGTGCGTGTGTGTGTATGTGTGTGTGTGTGTGTGTGTGTGTGTGTGTGTGTGTGTGTGTGTGTGTGTGTGTGTGTGTGTGTGTGTGTGTGTGTGTGTGTATATATATGTGTATATATATATATATATATATATATATATATATATATATATATATATATATATATATGAAAACAAGGAGAAAGAGACGATTATTAGGAAGAAAAATATATATATATTTTTTCCTTTTTTGTTTCTCTCTCTCTTTTTTCTAGGTTAGAAAATGATTAAAACGAAATGTTTTACTTTGTGTGAAGTGTTAAGGTATTAGTTGATTTAATTATTATTTAACAATGGCATTTATTTATCTATTTATATATTTAATAATTGTCTATTACCGGTTTCAGCATTTTTATGCATTATCAAATGATAGTGAAATGTATTAGTGTGGTGTCGCACATGTTAAACATAAGGTGGAGAAAGAATAATGTTATTTACAAACAAGGTTTATGAAGTGAAAAGAAAAAAGAAAAAGGAAAAAACGTGAATATTGTAGAGCATAAAAAGTCAATGTGGAAGAAAAAATAATGTTATTTACAGGCATATTTCTTGAAGTTAAGCAGATCAAAATGTGTTAATATAGCAAGGGTGATAGTTGTTCCATGATTCCATGATGGGGGCAAATGGTGGAGTAAATAAATAAATGCCATTGTTAAATAATAATTAAATCAACTAATACCTTAACACTTCACACAAAGTAAAACATTTCGTTTTAATCATTTTCTAACCCAGAAAAAAGAGAGAGAGAAACAAAAAAGGAAAAAAAATATATATATATATATATTTCTTCCTAATAATCGTCCCTTTCTCCCTGTTTTCATATATATATATATATATATATATATATATCCTAATTCGTTTGCTTCCTTCCACATTTTATTATATATATATATATATATATATATATATATATATATATATATATATATATATATATATATATATATATATATTGCATCTGTATGTATATATATGTTACTAGATATATTAATTCTTTATAATTATCTCCAAATTATTTGTCGAGCAATATTGGCCAAGACTGCTGCTATGGTAGCAGGTAGGCCGCTGTCTTCTTAACAAACCACTTCCCACTGATTGACCTCGATGTAACATGATTGATTCTTTTTGAATTTGCCACCGACGCAGTAGGCAGTGATTTTTTCAATGGCTAGGAATTCAGTCCACGCTTTGCTATTTTCTATCCACTGAATTATTTTTGTATAAGTTTCCAGAGTCCACGCTTTGCCTGGATACTTAGCTGAGAATAGACTTCCCTGACGACGAAATGATTCTCTATATTTTCTTCGGAAAGTATATTTATTCCATTTCAGAAACTAATTAGTTGGGAGTGAAATTTTAGTAAGTAAGTTAATTTTATAATTTTCTTATTTTACGTCTCTCATATATATATATATATATATATATATATATATATATATATATATATATATATATATATATATATATATATATTAGTAAAAAGGAAAAGAAAATGCTGACAGCTTTTTCCAGTGAAAAGTAGTTTAATTAGGAATAAGTATAAATTAGTAATAAGTAATTGTTTCTACTTTAGGCACAAGGCCAGCAATTACTCACTGAATTACTGGTACTTTATTTTATCGACCCCGTAAGGATGAAAGGCAAAGTCAACCTCGGCGGGATTTGAACTCAGATCGTAAAGGGACGTAACTATGCTGGAAAGCATGGCGTCCGACCCTCTACCGATACTGCCAATTCAGTGTTAGTTTTAAGTTTTTTACCGGTTGCGCATTTCAAATGCTTTTCAAAAATAATTTTGAGATATGTAACTTACATACGTACTACATAACACGAGTGGTGTAGATGTAAATATAACCAACAAGCATTTTTGAACACACAAACCCACACGCACACACACAAACGTACATATATATATATGTTTGAGTGTGTGTGTGTATATACATATATACATACAGACACACACTCACACGCACGCACGCACACACACACACACACACACATACACACATATATATATATTTGTGTGTGTATATATATACAAAGCGTATGGCCTCATGGTTATGTTGGGATTACGATCATAAGTTAGGTGGCGGAATCAATTCCGGTACATGGCGACACACTGTGTCCCTGAGCAAGGCGCTTCATGAGAACTAGGAGCAGCTACAGGAGAGTTAGCAAATCTTTATATATATAAAAGCGAGGATGTGTGTGTGTCTGTGTACAACTTTGGATACCTAAAGCTTTTACAATTACCAACCGAATTTGACCAAATTTTCTGTGCACGTTGCACAGGTCGCTAAGATGGTCACATCACAAACATTTTTCCAATCGACCCACGTTGAGCAATAAAAATTCTATATCAAAATTATCGGTAGCAAAATTGATGTAAGGGAGATAACCAACTTTATTGACAATCCTTATAAAAAGGGAGATAACCAACTTTATTGACAATCCTTATAAAGAGAGTAAGATATGGAGACCTTCATTTTCAATTTTAAAACAACAATCATCGTCGGACGAAATTTCAAAAATATAAACATCAGATTCATTTGAAGATAAATCACTAATATTATCGTTTGTTTCTTGTTTATTCTTTGTTACACTTACAAAGTTAAAAAAAACACTTGTTGTTTTAACTTGTTTCACTATATTAAGTGTTAATTTTCGCGCTAACGGCCTAATCTCGCAATATTCTCAGCATAATTTCAAACCCCGACCAACGCCGGGTAAATCTGCTAGTAATTTATAAACCTAGAGTTATTAAGATATCAGTCTTTTAGAAATGGCATTCCCCGACGATAAACTACGTATTAATAGTTTCCACATGTGGCACAAGGCCAGCAATTTGAAGAGAAGGGGAAAGTCGATGAAATCGACCTCCGTTTGTTACTGGTACTTTATTTTATCGACCCCGTAGGGATTAAAGGCAAAGCTAACCTCGGCGGGATTTGAACACAGAACGTAAAGGGATGTAACTATATGCCGTAAAGCATGTTGTCCGATACTCTATGGATATTGCTAATCCACTGCCCTATGCTACTTATTAATACCAGTTGATTGAATTGAGGTGTGGAGATAGAATATAAAGGCTTATGTATATTTTGAATGGTTGAAATGTGTTCAAACGAGCAAACAGACAATAAACTATTAATGTCATGTCAAAAAAATAAATGAAACAAAGAAATATATCGATGTATTATTCCATGGGATTTTACAAATCCGGTGACACGGTAACAGATATCAAGCCAGTGA
>OZ024741.1:125810246-125827746 GCA_964016885.1 Eledone cirrhosa
AGACATATACAGGCATACACAGACATATACAGGCATACAGAGACATATACAGGCATACACAGACATATACAGGCATACAGAGACATATACAGGCATACAGAGACATATACAGGCATACACAGACATATACAGGTACACACAGACATATACAGGCATACACAGACATATACAGGCATACACAGACACACACAGGCATACACAGACATATAGAGGCATACACAGACGCACACACAGGCATACACAGACATATACAGGCACACACAGACATATACAGGCAAACACTGACATATACAGGCATATACAGACACACACAGGCATACAGAGACATATACAGGCATACACAGACATATACAGGCATACACAGACATATACAGGCATACACAGACATATACAGGCATACACAGACATATACAGGCATACACAGACACACAGGCACACACATACATATACAGAGGCATACACAGACATATACAGGCATACACAGACATATACAGGCACACACAGACATATACAGGCATACACAGACATATACAGGCACACACAGACATATACAGGCATACACAGACATATACAGGCACACACAGACATATACAGGCACACACGGACATATACAGGCATACACAGACATATAGAGGCACACGCAGACATATACATGCATACACAGACATATAAAGGCACACACAGACATATACAGGCACACACAGACATATACAGGTATACACAGACATATACAGGCACACACAGACATAGACAGAGGCATACAGAGACATATACAGGCATATACAGACAGATACAGGCATACACAGACATATACAGGCACACACAGACATATACAGGCACACACAGACATATACAGAGGCATACAGAGACATATACAGGCATATACAGACATATACAGGCATACACAGACATATACAGGCACAGACAGACATATACAGGCACACACAGACATATACAGAGGCATACACAGACATATACAGGTATACACAGACACACACAGGCATACACGGAAATATACAGGCATACACAGACATATACAGGCATACACAGACATATACAGGCATACACAGACACACACAGGCACACACAGACATTTACAGAAGCATACACAGACATATACAGGCATACACAGACATATACAGACATACACAAACATATACAGAGGCATACACAGACATATACAGGCATACACAGACATATACAGGCATACAGAGACATATACAGGCATACACAGACATATACAGGCATACACAGACATATACAGGCATACACAGACATATACAGGCATACACAGACATATACAGGCATACACAGACACACACAGGCACACACAGACATATACAGAGGCATAGACAGACACACACAGGCATACACAGACATATACAGGCATACACAGACATATACAGAGGCATACACAGACATTTACAGGCATACACAGACATATACAGGCATACAGAGACATATACAGGCATACACAGAGATATACAGGCATACAGAGACATATACAGGCATACAGAGACATATACAGGCATACACAGACATATACAAGCATACACAGACATATAGAGGCACACACAGACATATACAGGCACACACAGACATATACAGGCATACACAGACATATACAGGCATACAGAGACATATACAGGCATACAGAGACATATACAGGCATACACAGACATATACAAGCATACACAGACATATAGAGGCACACACAGACATATACAGGCACACACAGACATATACAGCCATACACAGACATATACAGGCATACACAGACATATACAGGCATACAGAGACATATACAGACATACACAGACATATACAGGCACACACAGACATATACAGGCATACACAGACACACACAGGCATACACAGACATATACAGGCATACACAGACGCACACACAGGCATACACAGACATATACAGGCACACACAGACATATACAGGCACACACAGACATATACAGGCATATACAGACACACACAGGTATACAGAGACATATACAGGCATACACAGACATATACAGGCATATACAGACACACACAGGCATACACAGACATATACAGGCATACACAGACGCACACACAGGCATACACAGACATATACAGGCACACACAGACATATACAGGCACACACAGACATATACAGGCATATACAGACACACACAGGTATACAGAGACATATACAGGCATACACAGACATATACAGGCATACAC
Source organism: Eledone cirrhosa (assembly GCA_964016885.1). NCBI lineage: Eukaryota > Metazoa > Mollusca > Cephalopoda > Octopoda > Eledonidae > Eledone > Eledone cirrhosa. The sequence continues at coordinate 125,812,467 of OZ024741.1, forward strand.
AGACATATACAGGCACACACAGACATATACAGGCATACACAGACATATACAGGCATACAGAGACATATACAGGCATACACAGATATATACAGGCATACACAGACATATACAGGCACACACAGACATATACAGGCACACACAGACATATACAGGCAGATGCAGACATATACAGGCATACACAGACATATACAGGCATACACAGACATATACAGGCACACACAGACATATTCTGGCATACACAGACATATACAGGCAGATGCAGACATATACAGGCATACACAGACATATACAGGCATACAGAGACATATACAGGCACACACAGACATATACAGGCATACACAGACATATACAGGCACACACAGACATATACAGGCACACACAGACATATACAGGCATGCACAGACATATACAGGCATACACAAACATATACAGGCATACACAGACATATACAGGCATACACAGACATATACATACATACACAGACATATACAGGCATACACAGACATATACAGGCATACACAGACATATACAGGCATACACAGACACACAGGCACACATATACATATACAGAGGCATACACAGACATATACAGGCATACACAGACATATACAGGCACACACAGACATATACAGACATATACAGACATACACAGACATATACAGGCACACAGACATATACAGGCATACACAGACATATACAGGCACACACAGACATATACAGGCACACACAGACATATACAGGCATACACAGACATATACAGGCACACACAGACATATACAGGCACACACAGACATATACAGGCATACACAGACATATACAGGCACACACAGACATATACAGAGGCATACAGAGACATATACAGGCATATACAGACATATACAGGCATACACAGACATATACAGGCACAGACAGACATATACAGGCACACACAGACATATACAGAGGCATACACAGACATATACAGGCATACACAGACACACACAGGCATACACGGAAATATACAGGCATACACAGACATATACAGGCATACACAGACATATACAGGCATACACAGACACACACAGGCACACACAGACATATACAGAAGCATACACAGACATATACAGGCATACACAGACATATACAGACATACACAGACATATACAGGCACACACAGACATAGATAGGCATACACAGACATATACAGGCACACACAGACATATACAGGCACACACAGACATATACAGGCATACACAGACATATAGAGGCACACACAGACATATACAGGCATACACAGACATATACAGGCATACACAGACATATACAGGCACACACAGACATATACAGAGGCATACAGAGACATATACAGGCATATACAGACATATACAGGCATACACAGACATATACAGGCACAGACAGACATATACAGGCACACACAGACATATACAGAGGCATACACAGACATATACAGGTATACACAGACACACACAGGCATACACGGAAATATACAGGCATACACAGACATATACAGGCATACACAGACATATACAGGCATACACAGACACACACAGGCACACACAGACATTTACAGAAGCATACACAGACATATACAGGCATACACAGACATATACAGACATACACAAACATATACAGAGGCATACACAGACATATACAGGCATACACAGACATATACAGGCATACAGAGACATATACAGGCATACACAGACATATACAGGCATACACAGACATATACAGGCATACACAGACATATACAGGCATACACAGACATATACAGGCATACACAGACACACACAGGCACACACAGACATATACAGAGGCATAGACAGACACACACAGGCATACACAGACATATACAGGCATACACAGACATATACAGAGGCATACACAGACATTTACAGGCATACACAGACATATACAGGCATACAGAGACATATACAGGCATACACAGAGATATACAGGCATACAGAGACATATACAGGCATACAGAGACATATACAGGCATACACAGACATATACAAGCATACACAGACATATAGAGGCACACACAGACATATACAGGCACACACAGACATATACAGGCATACACAGACATATACAGGCATACAGAGACATATACAGGCATACAGAGACATATACAGGCATACACAGACATATACAAGCATACACAGACATATAGAGGCACACACAGACATATACAGGCACACACAGACATATACAGCCATACACAGACATATACAGGCATACACAGACATATACAGGCATACAGAGACATATACAGACATACACAGACATATACAGGCACACACAGACATATACAGGCATACACAGACACACACAGGCATACACAGACATATACAGGCATACACAGACGCACACACAGGCATACACAGACATATACAGGCACACACAGACATATACAGGCACACACAGACATATACAGGCATATACAGACACACACAGGTATACAGAGACATATACAGGCATACACAGACATATACAGGCATATACAGACACACACAGGCATACACAGACATATACAGGCATACACAGACGCACACACAGGCATACACAGACATATACAGGCACACACAGACATATACAGGCACACACAGACATATACAGGCATATACAGACACACACAGGTATACAGAGACATATACAGGCATACACAGACATATACAGGCATACACAGACATATACAGGCACACACAGACATATACAGGCATACACAGACATATACAGGCATACAGAGACATATACAGGCATACACAGATATATACAGGCATACACAGACATATACAGGCACACACAGACATATACAGGCACACACAGACATATACAGGCAGATGCAGACATATACAGGCATACACAGACATATACAGGCATACACAGACATATACAGGCACACACAGACATATTCTGGCATACACAGACATATACAGGCAGATGCAGACATATACAGGCATACACAGACATATACAGGCATACAGAGACATATACAGGCACACACAGACATATACAGGCATACACAGACATATACAGGCACACACAGACATATACAGGCACACACAGACATATACAGGCATGCACAGACATATACAGGCATACACAAACATATACAGGCATACACAGACATATACAGGCATACACAGACATATACATACATACACAGACATATACAGGCATACACAGACATATACAGGCATACACAGACATATACAGGCATACACAGACACACAGGCACACATATACATATACAGAGGCATACACAGACATATACAGGCATACACAGACATATACAGGCACACACAGACATATACAGACATATACAGACATACACAGACATATACAGGCACACAGACATATACAGGCATACACAGACATATACAGGCACACACAGACATATACAGGCACACACAGACATATACAGGCATACACAGACATATACAGGCACACACAGACATATACAGGCACACACAGACATATACAGGCATACACAGACATATACAGGCACACACAGACATATACAGAGGCATACAGAGACATATACAGGCATATACAGACATATACAGGCATACACAGACATATACAGGCACAGACAGACATATACAGGCACACACAGACATATACAGAGGCATACACAGACATATACAGGCATACACAGACACACACAGGCATACACGGAAATATACAGGCATACACAGACATATACAGGCATACACAGACATATACAGGCATACACAGACACACACAGGCACACACAGACATATACAGAAGCATACACAGACATATACAGGCATACACAGACATATACAGACATACACAGACATATACAGGCACACACAGACATAGATAGGCATACACAGACATATACAGGCACACACAGACATATACAGGCACACACAGACATATACAGGCATACACAGACATATAGAGGCACACACAGACATATACAGGCATACACAGACATATACAGGCATACACAGACATATACAGGCACACACAGACATATACAGAGGCATACAGAGACATATACAGGCATATACAGACATATACAGGCATACACAGACATATACAGGCACACACAGACATATACAGGCATACACAGACATATACAGAGGCATACACAGACATATACAGGCCTACACAGACACACACAGGCATACACGGAAATATACAGGAATACACAGACATATACAGGCATACACAGACATATACAGGCATACACAGACATATACAGGCATACACAGACATATACAGAGGCATACACAGACATATACAGGCATACACAGACATATACAGGCATACACAGACATATACAGGCATACACAGACACATACAAGCACACACAGACATATACAGGCATACACAGACATATACAGGCATACACAGACGCACACACAGGCATACACAGACATATACAGGCACACACAGACATATACAGGCACACACAGACATATACAGGCATACACACACATATACAGGCATACAGAGACATATACAGGCATACACAGACATATACAGGCATACACAGACATATACAGGCACACACAGACATATACAGGCATACACAGACATATACAGGCATACACAGACATATACAGGCATACACAGACATATACAGGCATACACAGACATATACAGGCACATGCAGACATATACAGGCATACACAGACATATACAGGCATACAGAGACATATACAGGCACACACAGAGATATACAGGCACACACAGACATATACTGGCATACACAGACATATACATGCACACACAGATATATACAGGCATACAGAGACATATACAGGCACACACAGACATATACAGGCATACACAGACACACACAGGCATACACAGACATATACAGGTATACACAGACATATACAGGCATGCACAGACATATACAGGCATACACAAACATATACAGGCATACACAGACATATACAGGCATACACAGACATATACATACATACACAGACATATACAGGCATACACAGACATATACAGGCATACACAGACATATACAGGCATACACAGACACACAGGCACACACATACATATACAGAGGCATACACAGACATATACAGGCATACACAGACATATACAGGCACACACAGACATATACAGACATACACAGACATATACAGGCACACAGACATATACAGGCATACACAGACATATACAGGCACACACAGACATATACAGGCACACACAGACATATACAGGCATACACAGACATATACAGGCACACACAGACATATACAGGCACGCACAGACATATACAGGCATACACAGACATATACAGGCACACACAGACATATACAGAGGCATACAGAGACATATACAGGCATATACAGACATATACAGGCATACACAGACATATACAGGCACAGACAGACATATACAGGCACACACAGACATATACAGAGGCATACACAGACATATACAGGCATACACAGACACACACAGGCATACACGGAAATATACAGGCATACACAGACATATACAGGCATACACAGACATATACAGGCATACACAGACACACACAGGCACACACAGACATATACAGAAGCATACACAGACATATACAGGCATGCACAGACATATACAGACATACACAGACATATACAGGCATACACAGACATATACAGGCACACACAGACATATACAGGCACACACAGACATATACAGGCATACACAGACATATACAGGCACACACAGACATATACAGAGGCATACAGAGACATATACAGGCATATACAGACATATACAGACATATACAGGCATACACAGACATATACAGGCACACACAGACATATACAGGCACACACAGACATATACAGAAGCATACACAGACATATACAGGCCTACACAGACACACACAGGCATACACGGAAATATACAGGCATACACAGACATATACAGGCATACACAGACATATACAGGCATACACAGACATATACAGGCATACACAGACATATACAGAGGCATACACAGACATATACAGGCATACACAGACATATACAGAGGCATACACAGACACACACAGGCATACACAGACATATACAGGCATACACAGACATATACAGAGGCATACACAGACATATACAGGCATACACAGACATATACAGGCATACAGAGACATATACAGGCATACACAGACATATACAGGCATACACAGACATATACAGGCATACACAGACATATACAGGCATACACAGACACATACAAGCACACACAGACATATACAGGCATACACAGACATATACAGGCATACACAGACGCACACACAGGCATACACAGACATATACAGGCACACACAGACATATACAGGCACACACAGACATATACAGGCATACACAGACATATACAGGCATACAGAGACATATACAGGCATACACAGACATATACAGGCATACACAGACATATACAGGCACACACAAACATATACAGGCATACACAGATATATACAGGCATACACAGACATATACAGGCATACACAGACATATACAGGCATACACAGACATATACAGGCACATGCAGACATATACAGGCATACACAGACATATACAGGCATACAGAGACATATACAGGCACACACAGAGATATACAGGCACACACAGACATATACTGGCATACACAGACATATACATGCACACACAGATATATACAGGCATACAGAGACATATACAGGCACACACAGACATATACATACATACACAGACATATACAGGCATACACAGACATATACAGGCATACACAGACATATACAGGCATACACAGACACACAGGCACACACATACATATACAGAGGCATACACAGACATATACAGGCATACACAGACATATACAGGCACACACAGACATATACAGACATACACAGACATATACAGGCACACAGACATATACAGGCATACACAGACATATACAGGCACACACAGACATATACAGGCACACACAGACATATACAGGCATACACAGACATATACAGGCACACACAGACATATACAGGCACACACAGACATATACAGGCATACACAGACATATACAGGCACACACAGACATATACAGAGGCATACAGAGACATATACAGGCATATACAGACATATACAGGCATACACAGACATATACAGGCACAGACAGACATATACAGGCACACACAGACATATACAGAGGCATACACAGACATATACAGGTATACACAGACACACACAGGCATACACGGAAATATACAGGCATACACAGACATATACAGGCATACACAGACATATACAGGCATACACAGACACACACAGGCACACACAGACATTTACAGAAGCATACACAGACATATACAGGCATACACAGACATATACAGACATACACAAACATATACAGAGGCATACACAGACATATACAGGCATACACAGACATATACAGGCATACAGAGACATATACAGGCATACACAGACATATACAGGCATACACAGACATATACAGGCATACACAGACATATACAGGCATACACAGACATATACAGGCATACACAGACACACACAGGCACACACAGACATATACAGAGGCATAGACAGACACACACAGGCATACACAGACATATACAGGCATACACAGACATATACAGAGGCATACACAGACATTTACAGGCATACACAGACATATACAGGCATACAGAGACATATACAGGCATACACAGAGATATACAGGCATACAGAGACATATACAGGCATACACAGAGATATACAGGCATACAGAGACATATACAGGCATACAGAGACATATACAGGCATACACAGACATATACAAGCATACACAGACATATAGAGGCACACACAGACATATACAGGCACACACAGACATATACAGGCATACACAGACATATACAGGCATACAGAGACATATACAGGCATACAGAGACATATACAGGCATACACAGACATATACAAGCATACACAGACATATAGAGGCACACACAGACATATACAGGCACACACAGACATATACAGCCATACACAGACATATACAGGCATACACAGACATATACAGGCATACAGAGACATATACAGACATACACAGACATATACAGGCACACACAGACATATACAGGCATACACAGACACACACAGGCATACACAGACATATACAGGCATACACAGACGCACACACAGGCATACACAGACATATACAGGCACACACAGACATATACAGGCACACACAGACATATACAGGCATATACAGACACACACAGGTATACAGAGACATATACAGGCATACACAGACATATACAGGCATATACAGACACACACAGGCATACACAGACATATACAGGCATACACAGACGCACACACAGGCATACACAGACATATACAGGCACACACAGACATATACAGGCACACACAGACATATACAGGCATATACAGACACACACAGGTATACAGAGACATATACAGGCATACACAGACATATACAGGCATACACAGACATATACAGGCACACACAGACATATACAGGCATACACAGACATATACAGGCATACAGAGACATATACAGGCATACACAGATATATACAGGCATACACAGACATATACAGGCACACACAGACATATACAGGCACACACAGACATATACAGGCAGATGCAGACATATACAGGCATACACAGACATATACAGGCATACACAGACATATACAGGCACACACAGACATATTCTGGCATACACAGACATATACAGGCAGATGCAGACATATACAGGCATACACAGACATATACAGGCATACAGAGACATATACAGGCACACACAGGCATATACAGGCATACACAGACATATACAGGCATACACAGACATATACAGGCATACACAGACATATACAGGCATACACAGACGCACACACAGGCATACACAGACATATACAGGCACACACAGACATATACAGGCATATACAGACACACACAGGTATACAGAGACATATACAGGCATACACAGACATATACAGGCATATACAGACACACACAGGCATACACAGACATATACAGGCATACACAGACGCACACACAGGCATACACAGACATATACAGGCACACACAGACATATACAGGCACACACAGACATATACAGGCATATACAGACACACACAGGTATACAGAGACATATACAGGCATACACAGACATATACAGGCATACACAGACATATACATGCACACACAGACATATACAGGCATACACAGACATATACAGGCATACAGAGACATATACAGGCATACACAGATAAATACAGGCATACAGAGACATATACAGGCACACACAGACATATACAGGCATACACAGACATATACAGGCAGATGCAGACATATACAGGCATACACAGACATATACAGGCATACACAGACATATACAGGCACACACAGACATATTCAGGCATACACAGACATATACAGGCAGATGCAGACATATACAGGCATACACAGACATATACAGGCATACAGAGACATATACAGGCACACACAGACATATACAGGCATACACAGACATATACAGGCACACACAGACATATACAGGCACACACAGACATATACAGGCATACAGAGACATATACAGGCACACACAGACTTATACAGGCATACACAGACACACACAGGCATACGCAGACATATACAGGCATACACAGACATATACAGGCATGCACAGACATATACAGGCATACACAGACATATACAGGCATACACAGACATATACAGGCATACACAGACATATACAGGCATACACAGACATATACAGGCACACACAGGCATATACAGGCATACACAGACATATACAGGCATACACAGACATATACAGGCATACACAGACATATACAGGCATACACAGACGCACACACAGGCATACACAGACATATACAGGCACACACAGACATATACAGGCACACACAGACATATACAGAGGCATACACAGACATATACAGGCATACACAGACATATACAGGCACACACAGGCATATACAGGCATACACAGACATATACAGGCATACACAGACATATACAGGCATACACAGACATATACAAGCATACACAGACGCACACACAGGCCTACACAGACATATACAGGCACACACAGACATATACAGGCATACACAGACATATACAGGCACACACAGACATATACAGACATACACATACATACATCTATACATAAACATACACACTGAGACACACAGACATTCACATACATACTAAGACACACACAAAAGCACAGACAGTCATACACATATAAATATGTACATACACACCAACACACTCACACATTAACACAGTGACACACACACACACACACAGTCATACACATATAGATATGTACATACACACCAACACACTCACACATTAACACCGTGACACACACACACACACACACACAGTCATACACATATAGATATGTACATACACACCAACACACTCACACATTAACACAGTGACACACACACACACACACACACAGTCATACACATATAGATATGTACATACACACCAACACACTCACACATTAACACAGTGACACACACACACAGTCATACACATATAGATATGTACATACACACCAACACACTCACACATTAACACAGTGACACCCCTCCTTCACACACACATGATGATAGCACGTTTTAATCCACACAGACAGACACATACACACAGACACAAACAAAATACAGACACAGTTACACATACACTGACATGCACATACATATAAAGAAACAAATACAAACATACACAAATTATAATAGCTCATGTTTTAAATCACACACATATACACACACACACTCACATACACGCAATAAGACATGCACAAACATACTTGCACACACAAACGCACACCCGCATTTACATACATACACAAAACACATGCACAATACGCCACACTGACATTCACACACACACACTGACATACACACACACACTGACATACACACACACACACACACACATACATACACACACTCTGGCATGCACACAGATACACACAAACGATAACGGCTCATGTTTAAAATCATACAAATACTAACACACATACATACAAATTGTTATTGTTATTATATCATGACTCATACACTGTTTATTTTCCTGACATTTGTACATTATTCTATGTACTATACATGCACCTTTGATGAGTTGTAGTGCACCTGAGCACTGTACACAATAATTTCATTATTTCAAATAGGTGATCACACCCGCATACAGTCAGATATACAGGCACACACATATATACACTCACAGAGACAGACACATGTACACACACACACATAATAGGTGATGTTTTACATCATATGCATACAGACACACACACACATACACATACACACGCACGCACACACCCACTGGCACACGAAAATAGGTGATGTTTTAAATCAAACACACAGACATACACACAAACACCAAACACAGACATACACAGACACAGGCAGAGAGAGAGGGGGTGGAGAGGGGGTGGAAGAGAGAGACACACACAACCAAAGGCACACACACAATAATAGGTGATGTCTTAAATCACACGCACAAACAGACAGACACACACACACACACACAAGCACTCACACAGGCACACATACACATGCATAAAGAGACACAGGCACTCACACACAGAGATACAGACAAATACAGGCAGACACAGGCACACTCACACACACAGACATACACAAACACACACACAGGCAGACACAGGCACACATACACACACAGACATACAGACAAACACAGGCAAACACAGGCAAACACAGGCAGACACACAGAGACAGACACAGGCAGACACACAGAGACAGACACACACAAACACAGGCAGACACACAGAGACAGACACACACACAGAGGCCTACGCAGGCACACACACACACACACACATACACACAACGTCAGGTATACACAGACACACACGATAATAGGTGATGTTTTAAATCGCACACACACAGACATACAGACAAACACAGGCAAACACAGGCAGACACACACAGACATACACACACACACACACACACAGACAGACATACAGACAAACACAGGCAGACACACACAGACAGACACACAGAGACAGACACACAAACACAGGCAGATACAGGCAGACACAGGCAGACACACACACACAGACATTCACACACACACACAGAGGCAGACGCAGGCACACACACACACTCACAGACATACACACAAACACAGGCAGACACACACAGACAGACACACAGAGACAGACACACAAACACAGGCAGACACACAGAGACAGACACACACAAACACAGGCAGACACAGGCAGACACACAGAGACAGACACACATAAACACAGGCTTACACAGGCAGACACACACAGACATACACACACACAGAGGCCTACGCAGGCACACACACACACACACACACACACACACACACACACAACGTCAGGTATACACAGACACACACGATAATAGGTGATGTTTTAAATCGCACACACACACACAGACATACACACGACAGGCACACACATACACACACAGAAATATACACAAACACAAGCAGACAGAGACACACACACACATACACACACACACACATACAGACATACGCACAACGACAGGTATACACAGACACAGGATAATAGGTGATGTTTTAAAAAGCTCCATCAAGGTGTGATATTGATACAGCTGCTTTAACGGAAAGTCAATGTGAAGGTGAAGGTGAAAGGTGAAAGGTGAAAGGTCAGATATTGAGTAACAGCCGGATGTCTAATTCTGGCAAATGGAATTGACTAGCGATTGTAGTAAGTTACATCATCATTATCATCATCATCATCATCACCATCATCATCATCATCACCATCATCATCACCATTATTATCATCATAACAACCACCATCTTTATTTGTTGTTATTTTTTTTCCAATACGATCAGAATAATATACATATGGATTAGAATTAATGTAACAAAGGAATAATGGTTTCTAAATTAGGCATGGGGTGGGGTGGGGTGGGGTGGGGGAAATTGATTGTATCGACTTTAGTATCAGTCTACTCCTTTATTTTATTGACCTCCCAGAAAGATCAAAGGTGAAGTTGACATTGGCGAAATTTGAACTCAGATCGTAAAGAGCGGAAACAAATACTTCAAAGAATTCTGTCTGACGCTTTAACGGTTTTACCAATCCACTGTCCTCGAGATAATGGTTTCTGATTCAGGCACAAGGCCAACAATTTTTGCGGGAGGGGAAAGTCGATTAAATCGACCACAGTGCGTTACTGGTGTTTTGTTTTATCGACCCCGTAATGATGAAAAGCAAAGTTAACCTTGGCGGGATTTGAACTTAGAATGTAAAGATTCGAAATAAATACTGCAAAACGGTTTTTCCAAGATTCTATCGATTCAGCCTTCAATCAGATATTTCCCATAATGCAGATTTTTTCAGAGAATCTTAGGATTGTAAAAATCTATGGAATCTAAGATGATATCTTAATTGGAAAACAGAATTTCACACTGAAACATATGTCTCTAAAATGATCTTTGGTTGATTCCTTGGGAGTTCTCGGTAGTAAAGAAGCCGAAATATTATAATCATTTTAAGTTAGAAAGGACTTCCGTCGATTTCGAAGACGATTGTTTCAGTTGCCCTATCAACGGAACAGCATGATTATGAAATGAACGTGCAGACATGTAATTCTCGGGGAGATTCAACGTGACACAGTGTGTGACAAGACTAGCCCTTTGAATTACAGTTACAATCTTACCATCTTACGGGCTTCCACATAGCTTCTGTCTACCCAATTTCATTCATAAGATTTGAGTTGACTTGGGGTTATGATAAATGAAACTACACTTGCTACGCTGAGATTGAACTCGGAGCTTAATGATTGTCAAACAAACATCTTAATTATGCAATAATGCTGCGTCCATAATTTTCCGCTACATCCTTATTCGAACATAACAGGAATATTGCTGCTCTTTAGGCCACTCTACACCAGGCATGGGCAACATTTTTCGAGCAATGAACCACATAGGATGTGGTTCATCATAAAGCGGGCCGCACTGCTAAAAGATTCAAAGGAATTTTAAATTAGGTGAGCCATTCAGGAAGCAGACCTTCCAAACCTCTAAAAACCCAAATGGGGAGTACCATGAAAAAAAGTCCCTCAAAACGGGGAGAAATGAGGCAAAATGGAGATTTTACATAATAAAAGCTATACCCATTTTCACGGGAGAAGACATCTCTCATCCACCCCAAAGTGGGTGGGAGATCTTCCCGTCTGACGGGGAGAGTTGACAGGTCTGAGAAAGCCAAACGAGCTGCATGCGGCTCACGAGCCACAGTTTGCCCATGACTGCTCTATACCAAGAAAGATATAAAGAATATCGAGAATAAATGCGTACAAAGACCTAACCACTCAGCCATTCTTCAATGCACCAATTCATAAATAGCATTAGTTTGAATATCTTATTATTAACGTCCTTTGCGTCCCTTTTATTCAATATCTTTTAAATCATTGAAGCAATATAAAATCACTACCCATCCACCGATCAACCAAACAAGTCAAAGATAAATATCTTCACATATTTTCCGAATATTAGTTTTATAAATATTAATAGATCTCCAAACCAAAAAATTGGATGGGCAGATGTATTTAGTTTTAGTATAATATTCACTGGTGAGGTTGCAAGACGTAGTGCATAACATTATCAAGAACTAGATTCTGTTGAAAACACACACACACACACACACACACACACACACACACACACACACACACACACACACACATATATATATATATATATATATATATATATATATATATATATATATATATATATATATACATATATATATATATTCAATATAGAAATGCTTCTACAGGACTAGAACCGTTTCATCCGGGAGAAATCATCAGGAAGCCCTGATAAAACAGTTCTAGTCCTGTAGAAGCCATTTCTATATTAAATATTTATACTCTGCTATGTATTGAGTACTTTACTTACTGTAGTTACCCTCGATTGAACCCGGGATTAACTTATTTATATATATATACAGTATATCAGTATATATATATATATATATATATATATATATATATATATATATATATATATATATATATATATATATATATATATATATATAACGAATAAGGAAAAGCGAAGTAGTTTCAGATGTTCAAGTCCTTTAATAATAATGCTGTGATATATATTTCAGTGACGACACTGGCCACACTGTTCTGTGTGCGAGTGTCGTGTCATCATCAGACAGCTTGTTACATAATAAGGTTATGTTTCCGAGGCAATCCAAA
>OZ024741.1:125832746-125967746 GCA_964016885.1 Eledone cirrhosa
TCTTGATAAGTCGGCAGACCTCGCAGGGACTCTATATCTTTATGATGTATTGTTTTTGTTTATGCCACGAAACTACGTAGTCGAGGAATCTAGGAGCAGTTTAGGTATGATACATTTTATTACTAATTATATCTAAATGTTTCTTCTCTCTTCATAATGTATTTTTAACTCTGATACTGTTTCAGTCTGGTTCAACCGGATTGGTCTGTCCCGGTCATTCATTGAGTAATATCGGTGAGGTTGGCACCCTTAACTCACGGTTGGGTGTGGATGCATTCATGTATATGTGTGTGTCCGCATGTATCTGTGTGTTTCTAAATATATTATATATATATATATATATATATGTATATATGTATATATATATGTATATATATCAATGATATTAATAAATGGAAACTATATTTATAAAACTATATTTATTTTATTATATATATTTCAATGGCACCATAATCGTCTCTTTCTACCTGTTTATATATATATATATATATATATATATATATATCCTAACTCGTGTGCCGCCTCTCCACATTTTATTATATATATATATATATATATATATATATATATATATATATATATATATATATATATATATATATATATTTGTGAAATGGGTGGTGGTTGAAATTCAGATGTGCACGGTTAAATGGTAGTAGACGTGGTCGGACGAATATGAAAATTTACACACCTATGTAAAAAGTGCCAAGGAAGCAAATAGACGAGGTTTCAAATCTCTAACTTGAAAAATGTCGTCCCTAGGGTCCCCAAACGGTCATTAACTATCGCGTTCGGTGAGTTATTTCCCCCTGTTCTAATACTTGGCTGAGTTATTTACAATTTCATACACATTTTTAAACTCATCAACGTTCTTTCGCTGTTAACATACAGTACCAATAATTTGAAAAATATTATTGAAAGTTTATTATAAAGAAGCAGTTTCAGGAAAAAGTGTAAACTATCATACAAACCTTCATAATATGCATTTTTAAACTTGCATATCATCGACATTGCTATTTCGCTGTTAATAAACTATCATCCTTCTACATTTAACGATCATACAGTGCCGTTTTATGAAATCGATTCTGCAGTATGGTCACTGTTTTTCATCAAAAGAAATAAAACCCTTAAATTGTGAAGAAGGGACGCGTGTTTTTATTTTAATTCTAATACATGTTAACCACCACTAACAGTAAGTAGTATTTTTCAAATTACATATAATTGACATTGCTATTTCGTTGTTAATAAACAACGCTTTTCACGTCGCTCCACTTCTCATTGTACGCCGTGCAAGTGCATATTTCTTTTTTTCCCTGAAACTGCTTCTTTATAATAAACTTTCAATAATATTTTTCAAATTATTAACTTAATAAAAAGTGGTCCCGGGTGCAACCGGGCTCAGCTGCTAGTATATATATATAAATGAAAATAGAGAAATTAATGTGAGCAAGAAGCCAAGAGTATTTCATAATATATAAGTGACTATATATATATATATACATATATATATATATATATATATATATATATATATATATATATATATATATATATATATATATATATAACGAAGGAAGTGTAGTAAGGAACCAGAGTCCAGAGTACTCAATACTTAGGGTAGTAGAGTGGGTAATAGGAAAAGGTATAACCCCGACGGCAGAGCTCAAGCTGTTTCGACGGGTGGTTTTCTGCTAGCATGTGTAGTGTGTATATTGATATTATACGCAAGTATATATACATGTAGATATGATACATCAAATAAAATCGTAATCAGTAACGTAATCCATGATACATTTTAAAAAGACGATATTATATATAAACTGCATTAGTAGAAAATTAGTGACAAAAAATTAGTATGTTTATTTAAGTGATCGCCACCGGAAGTGTTGACATCACACACTCTCTCTCATTCTATATATATGGTAGTTGAAATGGTGGTGGCAACGATATACCGGAAGTGCAACTTTGAAAAGAAGTCAATTTTAAATTATTTATTTTTACGAAATTATTTTTGTTTACGAAATTTAGTAGCGATAAAATAAAGTACCAGTAATACACTGCTAAATTGCTGGCCTTGTGCCAAAAGTAGAAACAATTATTTATTCAAAGTAATCCAACTTATTTTACTAACGGGATAAAAAAAAATAAACCGTGCGCAGTCCCGCAGACCTTCCTTTATTATAGTATATATGTATATATATATATTATAGTATATATGTATATATATATATATATATATATATATATATATATATATATATATATATATATATATATATATATATATATATATATATATATATATATATATAGGAACCAGTAAGACCCCGACGGCTGAGCTCAAGCCGTTTCGACGGCTAATTCTGGACTAAATGAAAATTTATCCTGGTATTTAAATAGCCGAGCTTCTCAAAGGGTAATTCCATATATGGTCAAAGTGATTGTCACAAGGATTGGTCACAAGTTAGTAGTAATTCTGTGATGGCAAATTAATGGGGGAAGGGGTAGCTAAACCTGCCAGTAGGAGAAAAGGAGGAGGGGTGGAGTAGACCCATTCATGCGTTGGTGGTGCCGGCTACAGCTGGGCGTGAGGTCAAAGAAGATACTAGGGAGGGGGAGGGGGAGGGGGAGGAAGTCGAAACGGTAAGTAGAACAATGAAGGGTAAAAATATACTGAGAGTGAAGCGAATAAATGTAAAGAAAAAAAAAAGCAATTTCTACGACCTAAGTCTCTCGCTATTGCTAGGCTAAATAAATAAATAAATAAATAAATAAATAAATAAATAAATAAATGAATAAATAGATAAAGAAATAAAAAAATAATAAATAAATAAACTAGGTGGGACGGAATAGGAAAGGACCCTCTTAAGAGGTATAAGTACGTATATCATACAGTGACGGGTCAACAAAGGGGGGCCAAAATACTAAAGAAACTACCACGAAATAATTAATAAAGGTTTCTATCCCGGGCACAAGGCCAGCAACCACCCAGTGCAGAAAAGTAAACTAGTACGAAATAATAATTCAGAGTCCCGAAAAAAATATACTAATGCTAACTCTAAGGGTACCGCCACGCTACAAAAGTTCTTATACAAGCTACATGAAAGTTCATACGAAGTAAAAGTGGAATACGGAAAATTAATTCAGAATCCACCCCGCCCAAATATATATATATATATATATAAATTAATAAAAATAATGAATAAAAACAAAGAAACAGTTCCTTATATTAAAAAATTCATCATTTTACGATCGTTTCTAGGATATATATGTGTGTGTTGTATGTATATCATATAGATCTATGTAAAAGTTTTACAAACTATCAGAGGGAATATACATACCTACACATATATATGCTGTTTTTATTCATTATTTTTATTAATTTATCTTGACTCTGTTTTCCTGTGTTTTTCATCGAAAAGATTTTGAATACATCTTCTCTTTTCCTGATATTTGGATTACATTGAGTTCTTCATACGGATTGGACACTACCGTATATTTTGGTAGATTTATCTACGTACACACACACATATATATATATATATATATATATATATATATATATATATATATATATATATATATATATATATATAGTTAAAAGAATAGAGGTGTAACACACAAGTTATTATATATTGGTAAACGGAATAGAAAATGCTGACAAATTGTTCACAGTTGAAAAATGGTTTAATTAGGAATAAAAGAGTATTAGTGATTGTATGGGTTAGTATTCAGTTGTGGTTTTAAGTTTTTAAGTTTTTACCGGTTGCGCATTTTTAAATGCTTTTCAAAAATAATTTTGAGATAGAGTGTCCGTGTTGTTTGCTCTGATCTGATTAGTTTTGGGAATTCTACCTGTTTTTATGTTAAAAAAGTGGCTCCAGCGTTACTTTGGTGTTGCAAAAATTCTTGTGGTCAAAACAATTTTGATTGGTCGGTAGAGGTCATGTGAATGTAAAAAATTGATTTTGCGCCAAGACTGTTTTTATGTTAAAAAAGTGGCTCCAGCGCTAGCCACTTTTTAAACATAAAAACAGTCTTGGCGCAACATCAATTTTTTACATTCACATGACCTCTACCGACCAATCAAAATTGTTTTGACCACAAGAATTTTTGCAAATTGGAGCCACTTTTTTAACATAAAAACAGGTAGAATTCCAAAAACTAATCAGATCAGAGCAAACAACACGGACACTCTATCTCAAAATTATTTTTGAAAAGCATTTAGAAATGCGCAACCGGTAAAAACTTCAAAACTTAAAACCACAACTGAATAACCCATACAATCACTAATACTCTTTTATTCCTAATTAAACCATTTTTCAACTGTGAACAATTTGTCAGCATTTTCTATTCCGTTTACCAATATATATATATATATATATATCATAAAACATGTCTATAGAATCACAAGATAAAATATATACTATTTCCTCTCCCAATTAGCATAATTAACTAAATAAAAAATCGAATAGACCAGACTATACGAATGAGGCTTCTATGAAGGAATCTCCGACAAATAACCGAAACTAGCGCTTCACGTCGGCCGTAGCGGAATATTTATCGAATATTTCGACAGCGTAATCGCCTAGATATAGTCAACTAAACAGAATTAGGTTTAAAATAAACTAGGAGAAAATAGAATACATTTAAATACCTCTACCATGGTTTCGTCCGTGTTTTGAGTTTTCCAATAATTATGTAATAATTATATTAACTCGAGCGCCGGATTCTTCAGGAAGCTCGCTCATATCTAGACATTAAACTTTCCAAAGCGATATATATATATATATATATATATATATATATATATTGGTAAACGGAATAGAAAATGCTGACAAATTGTTCACAGTTGAAAAATGGTTTAATTAGGAATAAAAGAGTATTAGTGATTGTATGGGTTAGTATTCAGTTGTGGTTTTAAGTTTTTAAGTTTTTACCGGTTGCGCATTTCTAAATGCTTTTCAAAAATAATTTTGAGATAGAGTGTCCGTGTTGTTTGCTCTGATCTGATTAGTTTTGGGAATTCTACCTGTTTTTATGTTAAAAAAGTGGCTCCAATTTGCAAAAATTCTTGTGGTCAAAACAATTTTGATTGGTCGGTAGAGGTCATGTGAATAAAAAATTGTGTGTGTGTGTGTGTGTGTGTGTGTGTAGTAGTAGTAGTAGTAGTAAGGTGTTCGATATTGTGATAATGGTTAGCAGCGATGTGTGTCAAATGGCTATTAAGATAAGTGTGTGTGTGTGTGTGTGTGTGTGTGTGTGTGTGTGTGTGTGTGTGTAGCAGAGTAATTCGTGGTGGCAGGGATGGTCAGTAAGAATGTGTCTGAAAGCAATGGGGGGTATTTTTGCATGTCAAAAGATATTTTTCAGCTTTTGTCTTATACGGAGAAGTGCGTGTGTGTGTGTGTATATATAAGTCTCTTTGTATGTTGATGTACGCGTGTGTATGTGTGTGTGTATATATATATATATGTGTGTGTGTGTGTGTGTGTGTGTGTGGGTGGGTGGACCAGTATTTTTCCCCCTGGTAAAATGGTGTACATTATTCGATTTTTTCAGTAAAATCGGTTCTCTTAATAGAACATCAAAAATCTTAACAATAAAAGGTGTGAAATGATATTCACTATATATATATACACACACATATATTCACTATATATATATATATATATATATATATATATATATATATATATATATATATATATATATATATATATATATATATATATATATATATATATATATATATATATATATATATATATATATATATATATACATATATACACATATATACATATATATATGCACATATATTTTTTTGTGTTGCACCATAGAGCATGTGTGTTTACGTATGTCATTGTGTTTATATGTGGGTAGAGATGTGTGCTGATGTAGGTATGTATGTTGACGTGTGTATGTTGTGGGTTCGTCTTAGGGAGAAGTGTTTAGACGGGGTCCGTATTTGTTAATGAAGTAAGATTCCTTGCTGATGCGCTGGGTGTGGGTGGCATTATCTTTAAATTTGTAGAGGGGAAAGATTCTGAAGTTGGGATGATTTTGGGCGGCACAGGTATCAATGTGTTCACTCAGTGGTATTTTCCTGTATTCCCGTATTTTGATTTGGGATCTATGGACAGTCATGCGTTGGCGGAGGCTGTTTTTGGTCTGGCCTATGTATTGTTCTCGACAACCTGAACAAGTTAATACATATATTAGATTTTCCGATGCACATGTGAGATTGTGTTTTACTATAAAACGTTGTCCATCTTTGAAATAGAATTCCGAACCCTCTATTAGGTTGATGCAAATGCCACAGTTGGGTCTATCGCATTTTTTTACTGTGGGTTTCGTTGTTGTGGTTGGCAGTACTTTGGCATGTGTTAAGATGTTATTCATTGACTTGGATTGTCTTTTGCTCTTTATGATATCGTGTGTTCGTAGAATTTGGTTCATTCTATGGTCCCTTTTCAATACAGGGGTGTTCTGGAGGATGGTGTCAAAGGCCTCATTGTTGAGGGGGTTGTGTGTGGAGATGTATGGAAGAGCTTTTAGTTTTGGTTGATTTACTTTAGGGTGTCTAAGGTCCTGGGTACTGAGTTTTAGGGCACGTTGGATTCCATTGTCAATTAGTGATGCAGGGTAGTCCCTGCCTATGAGTGTGTCCTTTAGTTCTTGTAGCCGTAAGTAGCAGATGTTTTTATTGGAGACTATAGTACAGATTCTCTTGGCTAAGTTGTAGGGAATATTAATTTTAACGTGTCTAGGGTGGCAAGAGTTGAAGGGGAGATATTGCTTGGAGTCTGTAAGCTTGTAGTATATGTCTGTTTCTATTTTTTTGTTATGGATCTTAATGAGGATGTCGAGGAAGGGGAGTTGTTGATGGCTGTATTCCATCGTGAAGTTAATATTTGTGTTGAGCCCATTTATAAGGGTGTGAAATTCTTTAAGTTTTTCGATGTTTTCGTGCCAAAGGGTGAAGCAGTCATCTAGATATCGCTTCCAGTTCCTTTCAATGTGTAAGTGGAGGGTGTTTCCAAATTTGTTTAGGACTTTAGTGTAGAGGGTGATTTCCAGGTATCCCATGACTAGGTTGGCATAAGTGGGGGCTGTTTTCGTTCCCATAGCGGTCCCAGATTTCTGCCTGTAGGGTTTGTTATTGAAAACGAAGTAATTGTTCTCCAAGATAAATTTGAGTCCCTCTATCACGAATTCTTTTTTGATGCGTTGTGGGAGTTCATTGTGGAAATTATCCAGCCAGAATTGGATAGCTTCTATTCCTAGGTTGTGGGGGATATTGGAGTATAGTTGACTACATCGAACGTCACTAGTAGGGTTTGTTCAGAAAGTGGCATATTAGGGAGGTGATTGAGCATATGTAGGTCGTCCCTTATATAGCTTTTGATGTGCTTGAGGAAGGGTTTGAGAAGGGTATCAATGAAGTTGCTAAGACGGTGCGTTTCGCAAGCGGGGCCTGCTATTATAGGTCTTAATTTGAGATCATTGGGTGAGGGGACATTGATGACTATGTCTGTGGCTTCCTTGCATGCCTTACTTATTGATTCGCTTTTATGTACTTTAGGGATACCGTAGAAAAGGCTGGATTTACTTGTGAAGTCTGTGATGAAGCTGAATTCCTTGTTAGTGAGTCCTTCTTTGTATTGGTTGATTAGAGTTTTTAGGTTTCTCATAATTTTCTGTTGATTGTAGTGTTCAGCCTTTTCGTAGTATGTTTCGTTTTCCAAAATGGAGAGCGCTAAGTTGATATAGAATTCTGTCTCCATTAGGACTACTGTACTCCCTTTATCAGCCTCTTTAATTGTAATGGTTCTGTCGGTTTTTAATCTATTTAATACTTCCCATTCTTTCTTGTTGAGGTTTGGCTTGTGTTTTTGTCTGTGCAAGTGTTGGTAAGGGAAGTTTGTGATGTGTTCACAGAATTCGTCCAGGATTTTATTTCTACCTTTTGAAGGGGTGTAATTGCTTCTATTTCTGGCTAATGATTCATCCTCATTGTACTGGTCGAATAGTTGTTCACTAAGTCGTAACTTTCTACAGAAGTCTGTGATGTCTTCCTTCATTTCATAGTAGTTAGGACGTAGTGGGGTCGGTGTGAATTTAAGACCTTTGGAGAGTAAGTTGATAAGGTTGGGTGTTGGTTCTGCACTAGTAAGATTGATAATTTTTATTACTATCGGTTTCTCCTCCCTGTCTTGTGTTATTTTGTTTGCCTGTATCTGTGTGCTGTGTCTAAAAAAATGGTTGGGGTAGAGGGGTTGTCTGCTGATGTTAAGTGGTCTCCTGTGTTTGTTATATTCCTTGTTGTTGTAAAATGTGGTTCGGGTTGGTGGTTGTAGATTGAATGGGGTGTTCCTGTACTGCGAGTATGGGTGTGTGTTTCTATGTGCCATGTTGTATTGTGGTGTTATAAGTGGCCTACGTTGTTGGTTGTATCGTGTGGTGTGGGTTTGTTGTGTATTGTGGAAGCGAGAGTTGAGAAAATGGTAATTACCTTGCTGTCCCCTTGAAGCGGGGAAGTTGTTACATCTATCATGGCGGTGGTATCTTTTCCCTATGTTTGACGATGAGGCATCCGCGTAGTAGTTGAGTGATTTGGTATGGTGTCTCCTTGAAGGGGGAAAGTTGTAAATGTCATTCTGGGGGAGATGATTTCTTGGGTTTTTGTTCCTTCTTATGGTAGCGAGGTTGGGAAGTTCATCTTCGGTGTGGTGCTTCCTTCTTCGTTTGTTAGAGGCTTGGGGGTTTGAGAAGTTGTTGTGCGGTTCAGTTATGGGTTTTCCTATTTTTATGAACGGGTTATTGGAGGTGTAATCCGTTTGAAAAGTTGATTCTTAGTGTAGGAACCAAGCGGCACTTTTTTCCCAGCGTTGAAGGGATTTCAGTTCTTCTCTGTTGTAGTCCCCTTTCCATAATTTGGAGATCTTCTCTACCTTGGGGCCTTCAGTCTTGTTGTTGATTTCCAGGAGGATCTCTTCATCGATGGTTTTGATTTTTTCCTCATTTGTCTGGGCCCTCAGTTTAAGAAGTTCAATTTCTGTCTTCATTTTTTCCAATGCCATTCTTTCCCTAAGGTGTCTTTGAGGTTCGGGTTCATTTGGAATGGACTTTATTTGTAGTTTACGGGGTAGAGTTAGAGGGGTTGAGTTAAGCCATTTTTCATATATCTCTGCTTTGTTGTGATTTTGTATCATCTTCCAGAATGAGAACTTTCTGTCTCTGAGGGATTTGTTCCATTTTGGAATTGTTCGAATTTTCATTTTGTGTGAATCAATCTCACATGGTTCTTGTTGTGAAAGAGTCATTTCTCAATCTTGGCGCAAAACCAATTTTTTTATTCACATGACCTCTACCGACCAATCAAAATTGTTTTGACCACAAGAATTTTTGCTGGAGCCACTTTTTTAACATAAAAACAGTCTTGGCGCAAAATCAATTTTTTACATTCACATGACCTCTACCGACCAATCAAAATTGTTTTGACCACAAGAATTTTTGCAAATTGGAGCCACTTTTTTAACATAAAAACAGGTAGAATTCCCAAAACTAATCAGATCAGAACAAACAACACGGACACTCTATCTCAAAATTATTTTTGAAAAGCATTTAGAAATGCGCAACCGGTAAAAACTTAAAAACTTAAAACCACAACTGAATACTAACCCATATAATCACTAATACTCTTTTATTCCTAATTAAACCATTTTTCAACTGTGAACAATTTGTCAGCATTTTCTATTCCGTTTACCAATATATATATATATATATATCGCTTTGGAAAGTTTAATGTCTAGATATGAGCGAGCTTCCTGAAGAATCCGGCGCTCGAGTTAATATAATTATTACTAAACTTATTTAAAAATTGTATCCCAGTCGTCGGTATTTTTCAACGCATTGTTGATATATACCGTATATATATTGTATATATATACTCACACGCACATACAAATACCAACATACACTAACACATATGTATGCATATATATATATATATATATATATATATATATATATATATATATATATATATATATATATATATATATATATATATATATATATATATATATATATATATATATATATGCATACATATGTGTTAGTGTATGTTGGTATTTGTATGTGCGTGTGAGTATATATATAGGTTGTCAATCATTGTATGGGACATGACGTCCACTTTGCTTCCCCGCTCCGTGTTGTGGTTTCATATTTGACACTTTTTCTTCAGATCTTCTCACTTGTTTGTTCTGATGCCATTTCACAACCAAGTACAACATTTTTGTGTTGCAGCCATAAATAAAAAAAATGTACTCTCCGATACTCTCGAAGTCCCCAACAACTCTCTTGACATATATTAGGAATAATATGTATATACAAGGTAACAAAATCACTTGTTTCTCGTTTTCCTTTCCTTCTTCATTCTGTTCATCCTTTCCTTAAAATTTACAATGCCTTTTGCATTTCGGCACCATCCAAACATACCTCTTCTTCTTCTTCTTGGGGGTCTTGGAGCAGAGTCCTCAAACACACCTTCTACCAGGTCCTATCAGAAGCAGCCGTCTCAAATTGATCCGGCTGGATCCGATCCTCAAGCGAGACAAGCCGAGCTCATGGATGTTATCCAACCATGTTACTCGAGGTTTACCCCCAGGCCTCCTGCCGGTTGGTTTTGCCCGGAAAATCTGTCCACCGGTTCTTTCCTGAGACATTCTAACCACATATCTAATTTTTATATATAACAATGCGTTGAAAAATACCGACGACTGGGATACAATTTTTAAATAAGTTTTAAAAAATGGCATTTATTTACCAAGTCGGGTAGGTAATTAATATTCATGATAACAAACGAAACCAACAAAAAATATAATAAAGTGTAATGTGATTTAACTGTCATTAAAATTGTTAAATCAATTTTTCAGAAATATTTAGAGGAACGGAAACCAAAGACGACAGGATATCGTGTGAAATAGAATATATTTTAATTTGAAGCCAATATAAACACACACACATATATATTTAACACATACACACATATACACGTACATACTCTTACACATACCCATATAACACACACATACACATATATATATATATATATATTTAACATATACACACATATACACGTACATACTCTTACACATACCCATATAACACACATATCCATATGCACACATACATACACGCAATTACAAACACAAATACACATTTATACATACATACACACACACTATCTCCATCTTTGTCGCTCACACACATACATATATACCGACACACACATACTCTCTCTCCCTCTCATATAAATCTACATCCACACTGGAATACACACATATGCGCACACATATACAAACATATATACCTACACGCTCATACTCTCTCCCACACATACACCTACACACGCATATGCGCACACATACACACGCACAAATATATCCCTACACGCACATACTCTCTCACACACACATACACACACATACGTATACATACGCACATACATAGACAAACGCACGCATACTCACACACACATATACACCTACACGTAATCTCACTTATACATACACCTATATACAGACACATACGCACACATACTCACGTATGTACATATACATGCACACACAAACACACACATGCACACTTGTGTCCAATCACCATCTCAGAGCCCACACGCACGCAAACCTCGTGGTGGGCCCTTGAAATTAATCACTGATCTCAATCAGGCGTATGACTACAACATGAGATCAACTCAAACGTAAGATATGTATATATATATATACGGTGGCTGCCAACTCGTTTTCGAGTACGGCCACTACCTTATATCCATGTAGGAGAACCCCTACCGATGCGTTGAACGAGTGTGACTTTTTACTCCAGCCAGCGACTTGAAAACTCTGGTACAAACATTACACTTGTGACAATTATTGACATATAGTGCTGGGCCGATGGTACCATGGGACGCAAGTGCAGAGAGATCTCCAGATATAAAGCAATGCCTGTGCTGTGAAGCTTTTATAGTGAGCAAAGGCACTGCACAAAGCCAGTCCCACTCTCTTAACCAAGATGATATTTACCAAAAAGAAGAACAAGTCAACATCATTAGATACCATCAGGGTTGCAGGTGTTATATCAGAGTTTTCCTTCTCCTAGAATTCTGCCTTCACAAAGGCTAAGAGGTCATCTCTCCCGGTGATTTTGGATGGCCATTGACTCTTAAGAGCTCCTTTGCCCTTTGACAGGTTTTGTTTTTAGTCCTGCAGGATGTCCAAAGTCACCCTCCTCACCAAGAAACCTTGGTGGGGTTGTCAGTTTAGTCACCAACGACCCGACCGCGAGACAGGTTGTACTGGAATACATGTTACCAGTAGCACCAACTGGTGACCTGACACCACTATATATATATATATATATATATATATATATATATATATATATATATATATATATATATATATATATATATATATATATATATATATATACATACATATATAACTACATACATATATACGCACATTAAAATATTGGTCAATTCTGCTATAAAACCTGTCTGGTGTGTATTTTTAATAGTTACATTAAATAGTGTCTTATCAAGTGTGTTTGTGGGTTCAGATATTTTCTCTTTCACTCACTGCCTCGCTCTCTCTCGCTCTCTCCACCTCTCACTTTTATGTACAAATGGTAGCTCACGCGCTGGCCGCTCCACGATCCCTGTGGACAGAATAGAGAAAGCGTTTCCCCGGAGGATGGTGAGGGAGACGCGTTGGAAGAGCCATTCCAGCTCACGAGGCTCAAACATGCGGGTAGCCAACTCCATGCCGATGGTGGTGAATAGGGAGGTGGTCCTAGAGCCAAGGACACCAGAAGTTACCACTGCTACGAGTAAGTTACTTATCATTTTTGGGGGGGTTTTCATCAGAAAGTCCCAAACATGACGATTGAGAAATTATGACAAAAGGAATGAATTTACTTAGACTTGAAAGAGTTCAGGTCATAAGAAGGAGGAAAACAATGAGATGGAAGAGAGTTCCAAAGTCTGGCAGTTTGAGGGGAAAAGCTACGCCCGTTATGTCATGGCTGCTGTTCTCTATATAACAACTAGAATGAACCCAAGAATCGATCAACGATTTGCTATATTTTGAGAGGGTATGTCTAGAGGAAGGGGCAGTGGTCTTAGCCTTCACAGGGCCTCAAAGTCCGGAGAGATGAATGCAGTTGATGTTTTGCTTAAACTGTGGCATGTAGATTATTTTTGTAAAGAATTGAGCCGGGAGGAAATTCCACAGACCTAACAATCTAGACAAGAAGAACTGGGTGCAATGGTTAGTGTGGGCTCTGAAATGGTGGCTGGACACAAGTATGATGAGAGGTGGAGAGAGGGGGTCTGGACACAAGTATGATGGGAGGTGGAGAGAGGGGGTCTGGACACAAGTATGATGAGAGGTGGAGAGAGGGGGTCTGGACACAAGTATGATGGGAGGTGGAGAGAGGGGGTCTGGACACAAGTATGATGAGAGGTGGAGAGAGGGGGTCTGGACACAAGTATGATGGGAGGTGGAGAGAGGGGGTCTGGACACAAGTATGATGGGAGGTGGAGAGAGGGGGTCTGGACACAAGTATGATGGGAGGTGGAGAGAGGGGGTCTGGACACAAGTATGATGGGAGGTGGAGAGAGGGGGTCTGGACACAAGTATGATGGGAGGTGGAGAGAGGGGGTCTGGACACAAGTATGATGGGAGGTGGAGAGAGGGGGTCTGGACACAAGTATGATGGGAGGTGGAGAGAGGGGGTCTGGACACAAGTATGATGGGAGGTGGAGAGAGGGGGTCTGGACACAAGTATGATGGGAGGTGGAGAGAGGGGGTCTGGACACAAGTATGATGAGAGGTGGAGAGAGGGGGTCTGGACACAAGTATGATGAGAGGTGGAGAGAGGGGGTCTGGACACAAGTATGATGGGAGGTGAACACAACTTAAGTTATGATAAGTGGAGAAACAAGTAATTTGGGATTGCTCAAGTGGACGTAGCATGAGACCAGCAGGTTTAGAATAGCAAAGAACATTGTAGTATCTGTAGACAGGAAAGAAGAGGGAGACCGCAACTCTTTTGGTCAGAGGCCGGAGAGTGTCAGTGAGTGACTGATTGGCTTTTCCGTTTGCTGTCTAGGATGGCAACACCGTCCTAGATATGAGAGCAGTACTCCATTCTGGGTCTCACTTGGAAAGTTCATTAATTTGAAGAAATTATTTCGCAATAGAAGAGAATACTAGCTTTTGAGTATGACCGTTTAGGGGGTTCTTTGGATGTGGAATGTAGTATTCGGAATATATATGTTAGGAGAGGAGCGTGGGGAGGATCTTTCTTTTAAATCCGTATAGGTATGGAAGTGGTAAGGTTGAAGATCAGCTTCTTCGCTGTATTTTCAGAGGAAGCTGGGGTAGCTAAAACATTCACGCGTTTCAAAATACAAGAGGTCCTTTTTTAGGGGATAAGTGAGAAGCCATAAGCAATTTAACGACCGAAGTTATCATTCATAAATAAGACAGCTGAAAGCCTGATTTGCGTGCTAAGTCCTGGAACAGCAGTTTCAGAGGTTTAGTTGACCGTATCAACTCCAAGTATTTATTTCGTCGACCTTTACGTTAACGAAGGTAAACAGCACCGGTTGTTAAAATGGTGTAAATGTAAACACACGCACACATACATATATATATATATATATATACATACACATATACATATATACATACATTCATACATACATATATATATATATATATATATATATCGTGAGCTCAGCCATCGGGCACTACCTTTTAATTATACATACATTCTACTTTCCCAAGTATCTAGTACTTAGCTGAATATAGTTTTAGTAGTCTAACCGGTAACTCCTAATCTATCTATCTATCTATCTATCTTGATAGAGTAAGACACGCTTCGCATCGGCTCCGCTATTCCATCGGGATTTACCCTTACTATTGTAAGTACCGGATAAATTGTTTAGTGCAACACATTTGGAACACTAACCCCTGTTATTTAGGGAAACATTTTTGCATTTACCCCCTTTTTAGGGGGTAAAATAAATATCTATTTTTGCCGAAAAATTTCTTTCTTGGCAGCATGGCGGAAAAGATGGCAGACATGTCTGCCATTAGTTCTGCCACATCCCCCAAGTCTGAAGAACAAAAAATAATTACACCAAAATTAGACATTGAAACAAACAAACAAAATGAAAAAACAAATGTTAAGGAAAATGAGCAAACAGAAAACAAACAAACAGAAAATAATACAAATAACGACAGGGCAACTTTCGCCCAGAAAACAAAACAATCCATTACATACACACCAATTGACCTAACTGCCGCCAGAGAAAAACTGGCAGAAGCAAAGAAACACATTGTTTTGGGGGAGAACGGAATGTTTTCCATTAACTCCCCCCCAGAATTCAAGAAAGCCAGAGCAGAAAACACAGTTCTCTACAGAACTATACTGAACCAGACAAGAAAGCCAGCACAGCCCAGCCAAATGGAAATAGAGTTAGTCCTAAAAGACTATATGAAGAATATTCTCTTCATACGAAAGGACCGACTCTATGGCAGCATTTCGGTCCTAACAAGAGACAAAGAAACGGCGGAGAAGCTTTCCCTAAGCCCACTCTCGTCGACAACATATAGCTTCTATCCCTCCTACATGGGTAGAAGAACACAGAGAGTAAAAGTAAAAACAATGCTGCCCACAATGGACTTCTGGTGGGCTATTGCTGGCTTCATTGATATGGGCGAAGACACAATGCTGTCAATGGGGAAGGCAACTGGAGATGCGTTCCTGGGAATGGGCCTCGACATACTAGTCCAAATGAGGCCCGAAAGAATAGCACAAATCCCGGATCGCATCTGGCTGGATGACCTTACCCCAATAGACATAATTGTAGAGGGGAGAAGACCAGCATGCTATTTATGCATGGAAAGGGGACACGTTAAGGCTAACTGCCCGAAACGTATCCCCCAAAAAGGACTATTGCCCACACCCACCACAAACAGTACACCAAAACCACCCACCTCCAAAAATACACTAATACCACACACAGCAAACAAAATACAGACACCACCAACCACAAACACAACACAAACATCACCACCACCAGCACCAAACACAAGCACGACACAAAAATCACCACCACCAACCACAACACAAACATCACCACCACCATCACCAACCACAAGCACGACACAAACATTACCACCACCACCACAAAACCCATTCCAAACAAATAATAAAAAAAACAGTAACAAATCTACCCCTCCCGCAAAAAAAAAACAACCACACAACACGTCCCTCCCACCTAGCGCTGAAGAGTTTCCCCCAACTTCTGAAGAAGAAGGAGGAGAAGCCTTCAGACAAGTTAAAAGAAAAAAAAGAAAACACACACCCAGCACACCACAAATAACCCACACACAAACACCAACTCCAATCAAAAACACCCCACCCTCAACAAACAAAAATAAATCTGCGCCTCCCCTCTCCGAAACATTGACAGCATCACAAAAAAAGACGTTGCAATACACATATATAAATAAAGAAAACAAAAAACTGGTTAAATTAATAAACAATAACCCTATGGTGCAGACCGAAGGGCCAAACTTTATCTCAACAGAGAACTTCACCCATTTAAAAATGATAAAGGTCCCTCTGGACCTTTATCGTTCCTTAAAAGAACAATTTAGACGGGACGTGAGCCCCCCCTGTTTAAAACCGTTGAATCGCGTCCTCTTGAAAGATTTCCCCATAACCGCCCCTCTCCCTGACACAACTCCAAATACCCCAACCCCACCACACACGTGTACCCCCACACCACCACAAAACATCCCTCCACCCAACACACCTGATGCCATGGAAATTACGCAACCCGGAGAGGTAAGTGCTTTTCTTTCTTCACTTTCAACACCAAAATAGATCAATTGAGAGTTGGCTGTTTGAACGCGCGTGGCCTGGGCTCAGCTTGGAAGCAAGCAAAGCTTCTAAGTGACCTCAGGTCACAAAGTATAGATGTGATGGTTGTTTGCGAGAGTCGGATCAGCAGCGTGAGACAGCTGGCGCCCGCCTTCGATGACTTTGAGATGCACGCATCTCTCTGTCAACCCGGAGGCGGGGGGGGGGGGAGTTGCCGTACTGCTGGATAAACGTCTGACTCTCGACGTACAGATTGTTCACTCGGACCCGGGGGGTCGATTACTGGTGCTGGACGTCGGAGGCGGTGAAGGCGGGGCTTTCAGACAGGTCGGTCTTTATGCTCCCTTCGGGGCGGAAAGAGCCGACTTCTTCCAGCGTCTGGAGACTTTTCTAGGAACGTCGCGTTCCCTGCTTTTAGTGGGGGACTGGAATGGAATCCTAGATGCGCGTTGGGACTATGCAGGGGCATGTCCCGATAGAGGGGGGTGTAGCAGCCTCAAGGGGTTACTCGATCGATTCGACCTGGTCGATAGATTTCGACTAGATTGTCCAACTGCGCCAACCTGGACCTGGGCAAACCGCAGTGGACAATCTAGATCGTACCTAGATAGGTTTTTGGTTAGGAGTAAGGATAGGGACGTATTTAGTTGTCCAGAACTGATCATGGTTGGCTATTCAGATCACAAATTAGTGACCTGCGTGGTCAACCTTGATAGAACGCATAGACAGGGTCCCGGTTACTGGAAGATGAACTTGTCCTTACCGACAAAGAAAGATTACAGAAACCGGATTAGTAGCTTAGTTAAGATGCGGTTGACGGGAGCGATCGTCAACAGTAGGTGGTGGATATCTCTAAAGAGAGAGATTAGAGTAAGTTCGATAGGTTACAGTAAGGAACTAGCGGCGAATAGAAATAGGAGGGAAAGGGAGTTAACAGATAAACTAGAAGAGGCGATTAGGAGCGGAGACGTAGCCAGAGTGTTAGCGACGAGAACGGCATTGAGCCAGTTCTTTGACGCGAAGCACGAAGGCTGCGTTGTCCGAAGTAAAATACGTGCTTTAGGAAACGAGGGGACCAAAGCTGTTAGCTGGGCCCGCGTGACAGAAGCCAAGAGTGGGATTAAATCCACCATTCGGTCTTTGCGAGACCAGGATGGACGGGTGATCCTTGAACCTGAGCGAATGTGCGAGACCTTTCAAAGGCACTTTGCTCGACTGTTCGGAGGTGGCGGGGGGCCGGACGGGGATGTGGACTTCGGTCCATACCTCGACGGTCTACCGCGTCTTTCGAGCGGCGAAGCGGAGTGCTGCGAAAGGCCAATCACAGCCACTGAAATCGGGGAAGCGCTCAGCCAATGCAGCAGACGCAAATCCCCGGGTCTCGATGGTCTACCATACGAACTTTATTTAGCTATGCCGGTCTTGTTCTCCGAACTCCTCGAGGCTGTCTATTGCAACTGGCAACAGAACGGGAGAATTCCCTGTTCTGTGACCAAGGGCGTGGTCACGCTAGTGAGGAAGGACGAGAGCAAGGGGGACGACTTAAGTAACTTTAGGCCCATAACTCTGCTGAATGCAGAGTTACAGATTTTGGCCAAGGTGTTGGCGAAGAGGTTGGCGCTTGTGATGGGTGGTTTGGTGGGAGACGCGCAGACATGCGCTATCCCGTCCAGGTCCATTCACGACAACCTCCACCTCATGCGATACATCATAGAGAGGGTTGGCTACGAACCCGGCTTTGGTGGGGCCCTGATCAACTTGGATCAATCTAAGGCGTTCGATAGGGTCGACCATGGTTACCTGGATGCGGCGCTAGCGGCGGCGGGCTTCGGACCCGTTTTCAGGGGCTGGATTTCTGCCATGCACAGTGGCAACATCTACTCTAGGATTAAAGTAAACGGCTACCTCTCGGAGCCGTTTCAAATCACCCGATCCATCAGACAGGGGTGCCCCCTCTCCTCCCTTCTGTACGTATTGACTCTCGAGTCACTGCTGCGGAAGTTGGAGTTGCTGCGGGGCATACCCCTGGAACCGGGATTGCACAAAGCGGTCTCGGCCTATGCCGACGACGTAACAGTAATGGTGGCGGACGCCTCGGAAATCGGGGCGATCGCCACCCTACTGGAGGAATACGAAAGGCTGACGGGGGCTAAGCTGAACCAGGACAAGTCAGTCGGTTTGCAACTCGGAACGTGGAGGGGCAAACCGATGCCGTTAGACGGTGCCGTCGGGCGGTGGACGGAGGGCCCGGTGAAGCTGCTCGGGGTCTGGTTCGGACCGGACCTCCAGGTGGAGAAGAATTGGGGCGAGGTGACGAGCAGGGTGTTTGCGCTGACCCAGAAGTGGGCCAAGTGCAAACTATCACTGAAAGGTCGGGCGGAGGTGACGAACGCTTACATAGCGTCCGTCATCTACTACCGCCTGACCGTCGTGCCTTGCCCCAAGGAAAAGCTCACCATCATGGAACGCATGCTCTTCCAGTTCCTCTGGAAGAAGCGGCCTCCCATGGTGAGGAGATCCATCTGCTGCCAGCACCCTTCGAAAGGAGGGCTGGGTATGCCGTGGCTGTTGATGCGTAGGCACGCATTGAGGCTACGGCATCTACAGGTATTCCTCAACGGTCAGCCGGTGTGGGCCCCGTTTGTGAGGCGAGCCTTCCCACAGCTCGTCTCGCTCACCGAACTGCAATCCTGGGTGAAGCAAAGACCGAGAAAACTGGGCAACTGGCACACCGAGTGTGCCCAGGCGCTCACGGCTATCTGGCAAGCGGACCCGACTGTCAGTGGAGAATCCACCTCGACATTCTATAGAGGGTTGGTGGCTAGCAGGGGCGACGACACCCTTGGAGAGTCGCTAGGCATGGAGGAGGACGAACTGGCCAGCCTGTTCGGTAGAACTTTCGGCCCGGGACCCATGGACAACTTCCAGAGGTCCCTAGCCTGGCAGTGTTACCGGGGGGCTCTGCCCGTTCGAGAAAAGCTCTACAGACACGGGCGCCCGGGCAGGGATCCCGCGAAAAAGATCTGTCCCAGATGCGTGCGCGACGAGGAAACCGTTGCGCATGCACTGGTACACTGCCCGGGCGTTGCCGATCTGTGGGGCTACGTCGAACGACTGCTG
Source organism: Eledone cirrhosa (assembly GCA_964016885.1). NCBI lineage: Eukaryota > Metazoa > Mollusca > Cephalopoda > Octopoda > Eledonidae > Eledone > Eledone cirrhosa. The sequence goes on from OZ024741.1 coordinate 125,852,835, forward strand.
TCGCGTGTGGCGCCGATTCGATTAACCGCCGAGTCTGTGGTGAACATCAAGCCACCTCCTCCCTTCAGAAATGAAGCAGAGGCGGTCTTTCTGTGCGTAATAGCCATGATGAAAGAGGTTGTGTGGTGGACGCGCCTGAAAGGTCTGAGGTCGGGTGACTTTCTCTCCGGCCATCACCTGGTTTACTTCTTCCGATACCACTTCGGAAGAAGAATCAGGATGGAGAGAGAAGTGCTTGGTCCCAGACAGTTTTATGAAAGGTGGGTGAAAGAAGCGAGAATGGCCCGTGTAAATGGGCCTTCTCTCTACATTGTTCTGTAGGTGAAGAAGTGAAGAGGAAAGGGGGAGCGCCTCCTCTCTGGGCTTCCCCCGCGAAAAGAGTTGCACACTTTTCGGGGGTATGTGCAATCCCCAACACGCCCCCTCCCTTTTGAGGACTTTTTATTGTTATATTATTATTGTTATTCCTTTTTTCTTTACTCGATTTATGTAAACTCCCCCACTGTGTAAATGTCCCCTTCTTTTGTGCCCTCGTGGCAAATAAATAGAAATTTATCTATCTATCTATCTATTTATCTATCTCTCTCTCTATCTATCTATCTATCTATCTATCTATCTATCCATTTCCACCCCGCCAGAGACCACCACCCGACCAAACAACCCCTCCAACACCCCATGGAAATTGTGAAGCCTGGTCCCCAGGAGACGATGAGGTGAGCGATTTCTTTTCCTCTTCTTTTAATTGTTTAGCACCAACATGGCCAATATAAGAGTTGGATGTGTGAATGTACGCGGCCTTGGGATGCCCTGGAAACAGGGTAAACTCTTAAACGACCTCAGGTCGCACAGTATGGATGTAGTAGCCATTTGCGAGTCCAGGATCCACAGCGAGCGACAACTGGCCCCCATCTTCGACGACTTTGAGATCTACGCATCTCTCTGTTAGCCGGGAGGTGGGGGTGGCGTTGCCGTTTGGCTGCGGAAACACCTGGAGCTCGTAACACAGACGGTACATCTAGACCCGGAGGATCGACTGGTGGTCCTAGACGCTGACGGTAGTGAAGGTGGAGCCTTCAGGCTGGTGGCCGCATATGCCCCATCCGGGACACCGCGGCCAGACTTCTTCAAACGTCTAGAGACTTTTCTGGGAACGTCTCTCTCCCTGCTGTTAGTGGGGGACTGGAATGGAATCCTAGATGCACGTTGGGACTATGTGGGAGCATGTCCCGATAGAGGGGGGTGTAACAGCCTCAAACAGTTAATCGGCCGATTTGACCTGGCCGATAGATATCGACTAGATTTTCCGACTGCGCCACTGTAGACGTGGACTAATCGTAGCGGAACATCTAGATCGTACCTAGATAGGGTTCTAGTTAGAAAGAAGGATAGGGACATGTTAAGCTGTCCACAAATGTTCGTGGGTGCCTATTCAGATTACAAATTAGTGACCTGCTTAGTCAACCTTGACAAAACCCATAGACAAAGACCCGGCTACTGGAAGCTGAACTTGTCGTTACCGACATGCAAAGCCTACAGTAGACGGATTAGCACTTTAGTTAAGCAGTACTTGACGGAGGCCATTGTCAACAACAGATGGTGGTACTCTCTCAAGAGGGCAGTTAGATTAGACTCGATAGGTTTTAGTAAAGAATTAGTGTTAGATAGAAATAAGACCGAAAAGGAACAGGTAGATAAAGTAGAAGAGGCACTTAGGAGTGGCAACGTAGCCAGCGTGCTAGCGACGAGACCGGCCTTGGACCAGTTCTTCGACACAAAGCATGAAGGCTGCGTTGTCAGAAGCAAAATACGTGCTCTGGGAAACGAGGGAGCCAAAGCTGTTAGCTGAGTCCGAGTGACGGAGGCGAAAAGTGGCAACAAGTCCACGATTCGGTCTTTGAAGGACCAAGACGGATGCGTGATACGTGAGCCGAAGCAGATGTGCGCGGCCTTTCAGCGGCACTTTGCTCAACTGTTTGGGCAGGGCGGCGCGCCGGTAGGGGCTATGGATTTCGGTCCATACCTCGACGGCCTACCGCGACTCTCGGACAGCGAGGCGAAGTTCTGCGAAAGGCCGATTTCGGCCGCTGAGATAGGGGACGCGCTGAGCCAATGCGGCAAACGCAAATCTCCAGGTCTCGACGGTCTACCCTACGAATGTTACGTAGCAATGCCGGACTTGTTCTCCGGTCTCCTGGAAGCGGTCTACTGCAACTGGCAGCAGAACGGGAGAATTCCCAGTTCTGTGACCAAGGGCGTAATCACGTTAGTCAGGAAGGACGAGAACAAGGGGGAAAACATAGGCAACTTCCGGCTATAACTCTGCTCAACACAGAGTTACAGATTTTGGCCAAGATGTTGGCAAAGAGGCTGGCGCTTGTCGTCGAAAACCTGGTGGGAGAAGCGCAGACATGCGCAATCCCGACCAGGTCTATACACGACAACCTCCACCTCATGCGATACATCATAGAGAGGGTAGGGTGTAAACCCGGCTTCGGTGGGGCCCTGATCAACTTGGATCAGTCTAAGGCTTTCGATAGCGTTGACCATCGTTATCTGGACGGTGCTCAAGGGTCAAGGTGAACGGCTACCTCTCGGAGCCATTCCATATCACGCGATCCATCCGACAGGGATGCCTTCTCTCCTCCCTTCTGTACATACTGATTCTCGAGCCACTACTGCGGAAGTTGGAGCTATTGCCGACGACGTGACAGTAATGGTGTCGAGCACCTCGCAAATAGGGGAAGTCGGCACCTTACTGGAGGAATACGAAAGGTTCACAGGAGCGAAGCTGAACCGGGACAAATCCGTCGGTTTGCAACTCGGAACGTGGAGAGGCAAACCGATGCCTTCCGATGGCGTCGTCGGACGCTGGACGGAAGGACCGGTAGAGCTGCTCGGGGTCTGGTTTGGTCCGGACCTCCAGGTGGAGAAGAACTGGAACGAGGTAACGGCCAAGGTGTTTGCACTCACCCAGAAGTGGGCCGAGTGCAAACTATCCTTGAAAAGTCGAGCGGAGGTGGCGAACACTTTTATAGCGTCCGTCATCTACTACCGCTTGACCGTCGTGCCTTGTCCAGCCAAAACGCTCACCAAAATGGAGCGCGCGCTCTTCCAATTCCTTTGGAAGAAACGGGCTCCTTTGGTGAGAAGATCCATCTGCTGCCAACACCCTTCAAACGGAGGGCTGGGGTTGCCGTGGCTGACGATGCGCAAACACGCGCTCAGGCTGCGGCACCTCCACGTATTCCTCACCAGACAACCGGTGTGGGCCCCGTTCGTGAGGCGAGCCTTCCCACGACTCGTCTCGCTGACCGAGCTGCAGTCCTGGGTCAAGCAAAGACCGAGGAAAATGGGCGACTGGCACATCGAATGTGCTCAGGCGCTCACAGTCCTCTGGCAAACGAACCCAGCGATCAGTGGAGACTCCACTTCGACATTCTATAGAGGGTTGGTCCGCAGCAAGTGCGACGACACGCTAGGAGAAACTCTAGGCGTAGAGGAGGACGAACTGCCAGTCTGTTCGGTAGGACCTTCCGCCCGGGACCAATGGACAACTTCCAAAAGTCCCTGGCCTGGCAGTGCTACCGAAAAGCTCTATCAGTTCGAGACAAGCTCTACAGACACGGGCGCCCGGGTAGGGACCCTTCGAAAAAGATCTGTCCGAGATGCGTGCGCGACGAGGAAACCGTCGCGCACGCATTTGTACACTGCCCGGGCGTTACCGACCTGTGGGCTATGTAGAACGACTATTGTCGCGGGTGGGACCAATCCGGTTGACCACCGAGTCCATTGTCATGATCAAACCGCCACCCTCCTTCAAAAACGAGGGAGAGGCGGTTTTCCTATGTGTTATGGCTATGGTGAAAGAGGTTATATGGTGGACGAGGTTAAAAGGGCTGAGGTCAGACACCTTTCTCTCCGGCGAGCAACTGATTCGTTTTTTCAAATATTATTTTGGAAGAAGAATCAGGATGGAGAGAGAGGTGCTGTACCCCAGAACATTTTATAAAAGGTGGGTGAATGTGGCAAAAATGGCCCGAGTGGTTGGGCCTTCTCTCTATATAAACCTGTAGGTTGAGGAAAAAGAGGAAGAGAGGAAAGGAGTACTCACTCTTGGTTCTCCTGGAGATGAGGGTTGTACATTTTTTCGGTTTGTGTACAACCCCTGTGTAACACCTCCCCTCTATTGGGGATATCAATTGTTATTTGTTATTTTATTAATAGTTTTATTTTCATATACCTGTATGTAAACTCCCCATTTGTATTTGTTCCCTTCTTTTGTGCCCTTGTGGCTAATAAAGAAATTTATCTATCTATTTATCTATCTGTCTATATCTATCTATCTATCCATCTATCTACCTACCTAAATATATGTGGCTGAGTGGTTAGAGAATTGGATTCGCAATCGTAAGGTTGTGAGTTCGATTCCTGGACCAGGCGATGCGTTATGTCCTTGAGCAAGACACTTTATTTCACGTTGCTCCTTATACCTGGAGTTGCGACCGATAGATAGTATTAGCAATTGGAAAGACCAACGGAAACATTGTTCCCTCGGTCCGATTTGACGAAAGTCGATCGTTCCTATATAATATATATATATATATATATATATATATATATATAGCTGTTGGTTTTAAAGTATAAAAGAACACAAACTGCAGAAGTGTTAATATATAATTGTTTCTACTTATGGCACAAGGCCAGCAATTACCCAGTACATTACTGGTACTTTATTTTATCGACCCCGTAAGGATGAAAGGCAAAGTTAACCTCGACAGGATTTGAACTCAGACCGTAATGGGACGTAACTATGCTAGAAAGCATGGCGTCCAACCCTCTACCGATAACGTATGCAAGTATTTTGTTAACTACATTCAGGCTAAAGAAGAAACATAGAACATAAAACATTTTTGTTGGTGGGGAAGAAGAGAAAGAGAAAGTGGCGATCTTCATTAACAGTAACTTTATACATGGTTACACCATTCACAAAAACTTTATATGTACATACATCAAGAGTGATAAAAATCTCTTTTTAAAAGTCATACCTATAAAACTATGCACCATTGTGTAGCTGGTTATTTAAATATATGCGTATTTAATCACTGCAAATATTAGCAAGACTTTTCAGAATTTTGTCAAAGAACTGTAAACAGTGCTGTGACTTATGTAATTCTAGAAAATCACGGAGTCCTTCAGTTATGTTGATATATGAGATCCATCGATTGTTATTCTAAACACAGGTAAACCATTATACCTTAGCGTTTCACGTGTGACATTTCCAAACTACTTGCATGCTGATTCCAAATACACAGCATATACAATCATAATAGCTTCTCTGTGTAGAAATTTAAAGATCAACTGACTGTTTATTCTCAAGTGACACAAAAGCTGTTCTCTGCGTCGACAATAAATATATTTTACAGTTTTTAAAAAAAATGTTTGTGGACGTTACCTACAAGGTGAAAAGTGTATTAAACATGCATTATCAATAAAATTTGAACATGTTAACGGTGGCTTCTGTTAGCAAATGGCAATTCAGTTCAATGAGAAGGTGAAGTATGTTAATATGCCGTGAGGGCAAGAAACTTCTGACCTTCATTTGGTGTCTTTCATTTTAAACGAATAACTCTTCCTGTGATGTTACCTACACATGCTTCTCAAAACACACTAAGCAGTGAACTGGCAGAGTCGTGAGACGGTTGGATAGAATGCTTTGTTGTATCCGTTCCGGTTCTCTGCGCTCTGAGTTTAAATCCCGTCGAGGTCAACTTTGCCTTTCATTTTTCTGAAGTCGATAAATGAAGTACCAGTCCAGTACTGGGATCAACTTTTCTTCTATATTTCTTTCCCCACTTCTCTCTCTCGTTCTGCCTCTCCGGAATATACCAGCTGCGTTCAGACTTGGTGAGAGATGGGCTCAGCCAGGTTTAAATGCTAGAGACAAGCCGCGTGCCACAACAGCGCTTCTGCAACTCTACCATGAGCTAAAATCCCATGAGTAGATGGATGAAGTAAAAAAAGAAATGCCTTTCAATGTCAGTTTCATCTCACTTCAATATTATTTGAAAGTATCATTTCAAGTAAATTGACAGACTTGTTAGAGTTAAATAAGATGCAGTGTTTATTTATGTGGTTTCCTCATTGGGTTTGTGAAATGGGTAATGTTTACCGGCTATAAGCTTTAAAATTATATATAGGAAGTTAGCTATTTTTAGATTTGTGTTAATTGTTTTTTCAAGGTTCGGTTGGTTGAATATGCGAATACACTTCTTTCTAATTTTGTCCATCTCATGTCCGATCCTATTATACACAATTCCAAGCCTCTCATCTCTATGTAATCCCATATTCGCCTCTCCTACTTTCTTTCATAGATTTTATAAAACCTATAGGCCTACTAGTTTTGCTATTTCTATTCCGTTAAAACTCCCCATTGCTATGTCAAAGTATTCTTCGTTTTATTATTCGTAGGAACGATCGTAAACTGACAGCGATTTCTAGTAATCTAGTAATACCAATGTCCGGCTCTATGATTGTGGTGAAAGTTCGAGAAAACTCTTTTTATTTCATTGTTCTCAAAACATACTCATATGGTGTACAGTTTTTTTCCAGATGGTATTCTGATGTAGTGGAGCTTGTATTTGAGCAACCTGGGATGCTCTTGTGATTGACCTCTGACCTTACCCACAAAAAACACAACACAATACACACCAAAATTGACTAAAGTTGTAGCTCTCCAAGAAGTACTACCCGGGGTGGACCACAACCTCGTCTTGCTCTATTTAGGTAGGTTACTGTATTTCTAGAAAGTTAAGCGGTGGTCATATAGACAGAAGTTGCCTGGTTGGCTAACGTCGTCGTCATTGTTGTTGCTGTTGCAGTCTGTCTGCTTGGCTGTTTATTACAAGAAGAAGAAGAAGAAGAAGAAGAACAACAACAACAGCAACAGCAACAGCAACAGCAACAATAGCAATAGCAAGCTTTCAACAATGGCATCACTTATAATCTAAAATAATAAATAAGTATAAGATAAAAACAAAACAAGAAACACAAAAGTGCCATGATTTGTCTACAACTTAAGGGGCTTATCAAACAACGAATCAATGAACATTAGGAATTTCTTGCATATCATTATTATTTTTATTATTTATCATTATTATGATTTTTTTTTTTTTTTTGTAGCTATGTTATTTTTCCCCGGACAAGCACATTTGCTGGATTTATCGAGTTTTATTGCCTCAAATGATGGAATTATCTCAGTGTTACAAAATAAATGAATAAATAAAAATAAAAACATAAAATAAAAATAAAGATAAAGATAAATAAAAATCGATAAAAAAATAAAGACATAGAATAAAGGTAAATAAAAATAAATAAATAAATAAAAGAAAGAGGAAAATAATAACAAAATAAAAAATAAAAGTAATAATCTAAAATTAAAAAAAAACAACATCTGTTCATGACTTTCTGTGTATGGAATCTGTGAATGGTGGAGACAAGCAGATATTTTGTTTGTGGCACGAAACATTCAGATATATTTGTACTGTACTGAGACGGACAGAATTCTTTCCTGTTTGTTCTAGAAGCTTCCAATCAATCAATACCAATTTAATCTGCATTACTTTTTTCATTATTTGTTAACGAAAAGGGAATCTAATCTAATTATGGTTTTAGGGTTTGTTAACGCCATTTTGAAACAAGTGAAAAATAAAATATGAAAAATAAAAAATAAAAATAAAACTGGTGAGACGGAAGTAGAAGAAAGATAATAGAACATTTCTGTAAATAGTCATGTTCTTCTTGTTTATATAGCCTTATGTTATTGCTGTTGTATGCAGGCGCGTAGTTTAGTAGTTAGGGTATTCAACTCTCGATCGAATGGTCGTGAGTTCGATTTCTGATGACTCTTTGTATAATTGAACCAGTCACTTTATTTCGCGTTAGCAAAGTTGGTCTCGGCGTGATTTAAACTCAGAGTATAAGAAATACTGCAATGCATATGTTTTATGTTTTAATAACTCTGCTAATTCGCCACCTTTCCACGGTGAAAGAGGCTTCGGCAGGGTTTTAAATCAGAACATAAAGGGCTGTAACGAAACACCCACCACAGTAGGAATTTTGTCCCACAGCTCTATTCTGACAACCCGATATTATTTGAGGATTGGTAGTATCGGAAAAGGGTCGGACGCCATGGGTTGCCGCACAGAGTTATATCCCTTTACGTTCTGAGTTCAAATTCCGCTGAGATTAACTTTGTCTTTCATCCTTACGAGGTTGATAAAATAAAGTACCAGTAATGCACTGGGTAATTGCCTGCCTTGTGCCAAAAGTAGAAACAATTATTTGAGAGAGTTTTGGGCTGTTATTTCTCGCAGTATGACGAACTGTCAATCATCCCATGTTTGTTTTTTTAATAAGAATTATTAATGAATGGTTGAAGGAATAGCTGCCATGTTGAATTCCTAAATGTAGCAACATATTTATGTAACATTCATATCTTTTGCAACATTATATCACCCATGTCTGTTTGTCTATCAGTCTGTCTGTATGTATGTATGAATATATGTATGTATGTGTGTATGTATGCATGCATGTATGCATGTATATATATATATATGTATGCATGCTTGTATGCATGTATGAATGAATATATATATATATATATTATAAAGAGCCGGTACCCCGACATACATATATATATATATATATATATATATATATATATGTGTGTGTGTGTGTGTGTGTTCTATCTGTTTGTACACATACCACAATACATGTGTAGGCAGTTGTTTAAATGCATACACAATGGCTTGACTTAAATGTTACCTCACCAAACACAAACAGATAATACAGCTTCATAACACACACCATATAAGACAGGAAAGAAAAAGATTGGGAAAAAAACAAATGGACACAAAAAACATACTAATAATAAATATATAACTGAATAAACGTAAATATTGTTGTTGTTCTTGCTGTTGCAGTTGTTGTCTTTGAGTTGTTTTTTTTTTAAGCAATCACTCATTCTAATTTATCTAATGAATTTCTGTGAAAATAACACTGACTTAACGTGACCAAATAGACTCCAGAGAAAGCTATTTTGAAAATTGTTTTCACACCATTTTGAATAATAAAATATCTCTTTCATTTTGCAGGCGATGCCGTGTCATCTGCTGATAGGAATAAGAGGTTCGTTCATTTGTTGAGGTTATTTTATATACCATTTTTTTTTTTTGCTTAAATCTACATTTATTTATTTATTTATTTATTTATTTATTTATTTAATCATTTATTTATTTATTTATTTGCTTCGGCAGAAATAAATTGAATCATCCATTTCAGAAGTCGATCAACTGTGAAATGATATAATGATGTATTTTCACTATATCTCTCCCACACTCACTCACTCGAGGACATTTTACATTGTTAATCGTGGATTATATTTTTTCTTTTATCCAATCTGATGAAATATTCAAATTTTACCATTTTCAATACAATTCATTTTCGTTAAGCTTTTAAAAAAATTTCTATTTTTTTTTTTCGAAGAAATTATTCTCAGGAGAAAAAGAAAGAAAAAATACACAAAAGAAACAAAAACAAAAACAAGTCCGTGGATAAAAAAAAAAAAGCGATAAAAAAATTTGAATCAGATCTTTACCAAAATATCTATCATTAACTAAGGAGATATTTTAAATTATTTATTATGCTTGTTCCTGTTCTTTTTAAAATAAATTTCCAGTTAACAAAGCCCGGATTATAATATTTATTTGAAGGAAAATAAGAAAATAGACAGGGAAATATTTTTTCTCTCTTTTTTTTTCCGTTTTACAATTCTTAAAGAGATTTTATCTGAAAAAAATTCACCTCAAAAGTTTTCTGCTATAAACTTTTATTGTACGTGGACATTTGTAAATGAATTATCTATTTTATGTTGTCTTCACGAATTCGTAATTACCTTGGAGCAAATGGCAAGAAATGGACGTGAACAATTCAGATAAAGGGAATATTGGATAAAAAATTATTACATATCCCTTTAATTCTCTTATCCTCTTTCAAACACACATACACAAACACACGCACACACACACACAAATATATACATACACACACACACACACACACACACACACACACACACACACACACACACACACACACACACACACACACACACACACACACACACACACACACACACACATATATGCATGAATGTATATATGCATGTATGTATGAATACAAAATCTTTTCAGTGTTTAATTCCAATACCAGTTGAAGGAAACATCTTAAAGAAAATCCAAAACTAAAGCGAAAATTAAAAAAAAGAGGTTTATTTATCTATTTATTTATTTATTTATTTATTTATGATTACAGGAGAATGTTCACAGCTTTGGAATGAATAATTTAAAAGTAACTCAGACGAGGATTATTTAACACATACATGTATGTATGTATGTATGTATGTATGTATGTATGTATGTATGTATGTATGCGTGTGTGTGTGTATGTGTGTATGTATGTATGTATGTATGTATGTATGTTCTTCTGGTTTTAGAATTTTAGAATTGTTTACCAAACAGAGAGACTCTGTTTCCAACATAGACACAAGACTCTCTCTTTGGAATTTACACAACATCAACTAGGTAGATATGTATGCATGTCTGCATACGTGCATGTGTGTGCAAGTATGGATGGTATTGTATGTCTGGATGTGTATGTTTTGAGTTGTATGTGTGCATATGCATATGTTTTGTATCTGTACATGCGTACACGCAGTTATTAGAAGCAGAATTTTTGGAATGTTTTACATATTTTTACTGTTCCATTAACGGATTGTACTTGTATTTCTTAACTAGTCGTGTTCTTTCTGTTTTCTGTGAAGCTCAGCTTCTCAAGATTTGTACTGACGCAGTTACTAACATATCTTACTTCCCCAATAATCACAGGTATAAATCTGAAAGTATAGTCAGGATATGTGTGTGTGTCTATGTATGTATGTATGTATGTTCTTCTGGTTTTATAATTTCACAAATTATGTATGTATGTATGTTTATATGTATGTATGTTATAAAATAATACTGTTGTCAAATATACAAAACCTGCCTACAAAATTAATACCTACTAAAAATATATAAATTTAATAAAATCTACCTTTGCCTAATATAAAAATCTATTAAAAATATTAGTAAAACGAAACTATCAGAGGTACGCCGTATATCTTATAAAATAAGATTAATTTAGAAGACATATTATACCTACTTAGAAAATTAATGGCTACTCTAAATATATTCTTTTATTAAATCATTTTACATTTTACCAATATCAAAATAAATAGGAATGAATTAATTTAAAGATTAAAAGTTTGTGTTAATTGTTCACTTTCTTTGTCTGAAAATCTCCACAAGGCGCGTAGTTCAGTTGTTAGTGTGTTCGGCTCACGTTCATAAGGTCACGAGATTAATCCTGGCTGCGTATTGTGTCCTTGAGCAAGATACTTTATTTCACGTTGCTTTAGTCCATTCAACTAGAAAAAAAATTAGATGTACCTATGACTCACAGAGCCAGCCTTGCTACACGCTTGTGTCACGCTGAATCTCCCCGAGAACTACTTCAACGGTACCCGTGTCAGTGGAGTGCTCAGCCATTTACATGTTAATTTTATGAGCAAGCTGTTTCGTTGGTCGAACAACTAAAACACTCATCGTCAAAACCGACAGAGGTCCAATAAACTGTGTGTCCGGTGTGGGGGTGGCGAAAAGGGGAAGAAATATAGATTTACATTTGTGCATGATGGGAAAGGGTCATCAAGAGATTTATTGACGAAAATACAAATATTTTGTTCCAACAGAGATTGGACAAATGGCACGATTCTGTCGATAGCCGTGGAATTGGGATTTGTTAGCAATAAATTCTTCATTAATAGACAAAGCTGTGTGTACTTAATACCAGAAGTAACCTGAAATGACTACATACACAACAAATCAACATGATTATTAGCCTAATATACTCATAGTTTACCTGATTCCCAAACGTTTGTTGCTCGCCCGGTAAGAAGAAAAAAAATCCCTGAATAGGCCCCAAACATTCCGAGCTTGAGACAAGCAATTAGTTAATATCCCATAAGACTATACGCAAATAAATCATTCCTAATCGATGATTAAGAATCAAAAGAGAAATAAATATATATATATATATATATATATATATATATATATATATATATATATATGTATGTATAGATATACATATATATATATATGTATGTATAAATATATATATATATATATATATATGTATGTATAAATATATATATGTATGTATAAATATATATATATATATATATATATATATATATATATATATATATATATATATATATATATATATATATGTATATATATATATATATATATATATGTATATATATATATATATATATATATATATATATATATATGTATATATATATATATATATATATATATATATATATATATATATATATATATATATATATATATATATACATGGAGAGAGAGAGAGAGAGAGAGAGAGAAAGAGAGAGAGAGAGAGAGAGAGAGAGAATCTTGTAATATTAGCGAAAATGTTATGGGTGAGAAAGAAATGTGATGTGTGGCATGGCTTCTAGGATAGAAGGAAAATATCCATACGGTTAATTGAGTGTCATTATTTTTATTATGTAAAACATCCGTTCAGTTAAAAGTTATTAAACGTATGTAGCTGCGGAAACTACATGTTGCTTGGATGTAAATTCTCTTTGGAATATCTACACTTAAAGTGTGTGATATACATGGATATCTACAGTTAAAACGTGTTATATTCATTTTCAAGTTCAGACTTTAAAAAAAAAATATAAATTTTGAATCATTTGTGTATATATATCTATGTATATGTGGAAACCCTCACTTACTTCTTCCTAAACGTGAAACTAATAAGACTTTGTCTTTTTTCATCTCTGTGTTTGTCTTGTCTATTCTTGAACTATATATATATATATATATATATATATATATATATATATATATATATATATATATATATATATATAATAGTCGCCTCATCTCCCTCATTTCTCGATGCTTCTGTTCTTACAGAAATATGCTGGCATGACTTCCAACAGATGTTGTGAGAAATGTGGAACTATTGTGGCTGTGATAAAAGCCGTTATATCTCGTAGTCTGTTCACCATTCATGGAATAATATGTATCTGGCGTTTAACAGTGGTGAAGAAGAACCTACTCTACTGGTGTATGGGGGGTTCCATTCTACTAATCGTTCTGGAGACCATTTTTACACTGAAGAAAAAGCGCGGTGGAGAATGGAAATGGTGAGCTAGTTTTGTTTTCTATATTGTTATCATTGTTTTTAGGGCAGTGGGTTGGCAGCATTGGTACAACGTCGAACAACATGCTTTGCAGCATATAGTTACGTCCTGTTATGTTGTAAGTTCAAATCCCACCGAGGTTAACTTTGCCTTTCATCCTTACGGGGTCGATAAAATAAACTATCAGTAATGCACTGAGGTCCGAGTTAATCGACTTTCCTCTTCCATCAAATCGTTCGTCTAAATCAGAAACCATATTGGTTCCATTTTTTACTGTATACGAGGTGTATTTAGATAAAAATGGCACAGGTAAATATTGTATTTAATATAGGCCCAATGCCAGAAATTTAGGGAATACTTGACTGGTACTTTATTTTATCGAAGGGTGAAAGTAAATTTGATCTCGGCGAAATTTGAACGCAAAAGAAAACACACACAAAAAAAAAACAAAAAAAAAACGGTATAAAATAAAGCAAGACATCTTGTGTGGCGCCCTAACGATTCTGCCAGGTAAACTGGTACAGGTAAAAATTACACAAATGGAATAAACAAGACTATATGACTCAACTAATATAAATAATTTTGAAAAAAATATAATCGACTAAAAATCCTATATAATTCTTTAAATAAACAGTATTCTATCCGTTTTTCTTTTTATTCCTTTATTGGTTTCAGTCATTAGCCTACGGCCATGCTGGGGTACCACCTGTCTTTAGTCAATCGTATTCACCCTACTAGTTATTTTTTCTTTATCGATTGCTTTTTTCTTTTTTTTTTGCCTAACAGCTAAGTTACAAGAAATAAAGACACACACACACACACACACACACACACACACACACACACACACACACACACACACACACACACACACACACACACACACACACACACACACACACACACACACACACATTTATATATATAAAATATATATATGAGTGTGAGTGTGTGTGTGTGTTTGTGTTTATGTGTGTGTGTGTATGTGTGTTTATGTGTGTATACCAGTCGGCATCTTTGCTTAAGATATTCTATATGTATCTAATTCAATCCAGGGCCTACTCACTCCTGATAGTGGAACTCCTCCCTGATTTATCTCCACAGCGTTCTGTTTCGTTTTGGATATGTCTTCAGAGGTGTGCCGTACACGCATATATGTATATATATATATATATGTGTGTGTGTGAGAGATAGGGGGGAGAGAGAAGGAGAGAGAGAGAGAGTGAGAGAGAGGCTTCCACACAGTTTCTCTAAGCCAATGTCCACTCATAAGCCATGGATCAACCCAAAGCTATAGCAAAAGATATTTGCTCAAGGTGCGACGCAACGAGCCTGAACGCAAAGCCACCTGAAAAGCGGAAACAAACACTACAAGGCATTTTATTCGACATTTGTATGGTGTCTGAACAATGTTAATAATACACGATTTTCAGTGAATATTACAGTCAATATTATATATATTATTAGTGCCTGGATTGACAGTATCGGTAGAGGGTCAGACGCCATGCTTTGCAGCAAAGAGTTACGGTCCTTTATGATTTGAGTTCAAATCCCGCCGAGGTTAACTTCGCCTTTCATCCTTACGAGGTCGATAAAAAATAAAGCACCAGTAATACACTGGGATAATTACCGGCCTTGTGCCAAAAGTAGAAACAATTGTTAGTGCAATTTGTACCTATTTTACACCTGTTCCATTTGTACCTGTGCTATTGTTGTCTCTGCCATTTTTACCAATGCCATTTTACCTATGCCATTCTTATCTCTGACGTTTTTACCTGTGACGTTATCACATATGCCATTTATTACCTGTACAGCTGTTACCTCTACAGTTGTTACCTGACCCGTGGTTACCTGTACCATTGTTACCTCTACTGTTGTTACCCGTTCATTTTTACCTATTCCATTTCTACGTTACTATTTTTACTTATACAATTTTACCTGTGATATTTTTACCTGTACTATTTTTTACCTCTGCCATTGATACCTGTGCTACTATTACCATGTACCGTACAAAGATACTTTTTTCGGTGTTGCCGTTGCCACCTCACCTCCACCCCACTGCTCTCTCCCCTCTCTCTCTCTCTCTCTCTCTCTCTCTCTCTCTCTCTCTTCTCCTCTCTCTCTCTCTCTCTTCTCCCTCTCTCTCTCTCACACACACAGACACACACTTTCTCTCTTTTACCCTCCCTGTGGTTGTGTGTTGATACAATGTGGAGTTGACTTGTCAAAATCGAATCCACTCCACTAAACACTCAAACACACCTTTTCCTTATTCTCGGTAGCTGTTAATTGAATAGAGCACCGTATAGGTCGCAGCTAATTCTGTTATCAATTCTTTAACATTTGACATAATGACATGCAAAGCCCCCGCCTTACCCCAGTGGTATTTGAACACGACACGACACGATACAATAAAACAAACCCCAGCTCAATTATAAATAATGTTACCTATCACGCACGACTCTATGAAAAACAAATATATCGCAGCATTATTCAGTATGCCAGGAACAGCACTTACATTGTTAATTGTTATTATAACACTTCACGAAACAAAGGACACTCGTCCTTTCACATTTTCTCTTTCTTTCTTGTCCTATTGTTATTCCGTATTTGAGTGAAACAGCAATCCATAGTCACCCTGTATAAATATAGTGGAGCTCCGAGGGTTTCGATAGTGAGTGTTCCAATTGTTCAATCAACGAAGCCGTCTGCTCATGAAATTAACGTGTAAGTGCCTGATCATTCCACAGACAGACACGTGTACCCATAACGTAATTCTCATGAACATGGTGGTCCTTAAGGAAACTAAGTGTAGAAGAATGGCTTGTAAGAGCAGTGCAAGCCATATATACAAAGGAGCTGTAAGGAGAGAGTAGATAATGAGTTTAGTGAGGACTTCAAGTGCAGGTGGGTGTTCATCAGGACTCAGTCAACAGCCCACGTCTCTTTATTGTAGTTATGCAGGCCATAACAGAGGAGTTGAAGACAAGTTGTCTATGTGAACTTCTGTATGCCGACACTTTGGTTCTAATAGCCAAATCTGTGGAAGAACTAGACCAGAAATTCCGGCTTTTGAAACAGAACTTAGAATGAAAAGGACTTAGAATAAACTAGGGAAAAACTAAAGTTGTGGTAAGCAAGAAAAAAAACAGGAATCTGATCCCACCAGGAAAGTGGGTCTACTCAATATGTAGAAAAGGAGTCGTTAGTAACTCTAAACAGTGTACAAAATATAAATCTTGGATGCACAAGAGATGTAGTAGGCAGACTAACAGAAAAGGTTAACTTTGTATATAGCAAATGCACCGGGATAGCTGGTACACAAGTAAAATAAACGTTTTCCAATCCCAGGAAGGCTTCATACAAGTAGTTGATAGCTTCTGTTACCTAGCTGATAAAATTAGTGGGGGAGGAGGTACACCGGGAGTATAATAGCTGGAGTACGAACGGGATGGAAAAAGTTCAGAGAGCTACTGCCTCTATATATGAGGAATTAAATGTCGTGTGCAGGAGAAAAGTCTGCACTGTTATGGCCATGTGATGAATATGGATGATGATTCTTTGGTGAAGAATTACCAAGAAATTCCAATTGAAGGGAGCTGCAGTAGAGGCAGACCAAGGAAGACCTGGGCAGAGGTTGTCAAAGCTGATCTCAAATCACTGAATCTCACAGTGGAGATGACAGCGGATCGAGAGGATTAGAGAAATGCTATGCTTGAAAGGACCCATCCAACCCATGCAAACATGGAAAAGTGGGTGTCAAATGGTGATGATGATACAGCATGACACATTCTGTGACTATACTGGCTCTTGGCATTACAGATGTTATCTATCTAACGGGCTTCCAGACAGTTTCCGTCTACCAAATTTCACTTATACTATATAATTCAAGTTGAAGCTATGGCAAATGACACACATCCCAACTCCCACAAGCGGGGTCGAACCCGGGACCTAATGGCTGCGAAACAACCGTGTTAACCATTTGACCATGCTACGTTCACAGACATCCTATAAGAATTACGTTTACTTGCATATTAATTTACTTAAATTATTCAGCTCATCCTTTTTCGTCTCAGGACGGTTGTTATCAACTCCACACTCATGTACACATGCACACACACACACAAAGTAACAGATGATAATCTTAATTATGTGTGAAAGTAATTGAAAAACGTAGACACTAGAAATATGATCACAAATGTGTTAACTGTGTTTTTATATACATGCATGGTCTCGTAACTCCTGGGGGAATCGTAGTTGCACCGTATTGATATACGGCGTTTCTAGGGCATTTTAAAAATACGCTGAGCCCATTTCCTCTCCAGATATGAGTACAGCAAATTTCTTCCAGAGAAGGACAGATAGTGAGAGAATGGAAATGTGAAAGAGACACAGCGGAAGAATCAACCCTAGTACTAGACTGGTACTTTTTTTTTATCGACAGCAGAGAGTCGAAAGCATTCTATCCGACGTTCTAATGACTCTACCAATTCTCCAAGATAAGCTCCTGATTGATGAGAAAAGATTCTGAAATCGAGAAGATTGTAACTCTTTCGTTACTACATTTTTAATTAAATACATTGGTCATGATTTTTAATTAATTTTGAAACTAATACAGAATTTTAGAGATTTGGCATTTTAAAGATAACGAAATTTCTTACATAAAATTGTGATATCAGACTGGAAGTTTTTATATATATATATATTTTTTCAAATAGCTAGGTTTGTATCATAGAACCAAAGACGGTTTCAGGCGAGTTGGTATTAAAGAGGTTAATTTTGTATGTTTTTGTCTAATCTTAAAATACTTATGGGCATCCTAACATTGAGGAACGGTTTATCGAAGAACTGCAATACTCATCGTCGAAACCGACGGAGTTCCACCCTTCTATAGGTGTCCCCTTTTTAGAAATGCCAGAATTGATAATAAAAAAGGGGTTTGATTTTGATGAAGTGTTTCAAGTCTTTATATACTATATTGTCTTCCCTTTTTAAAGTTTTTAAGTAGTGGGTGGAGAGGGTGAGTTTGACATAAAATGATAAATGAAGCTTGTTAAATGTCTGGCATTCATCGCCGCCGCCACCACCACCACCACCACCACTACTACTACCACCATCAACCACCACCACCTCCACCACCACCATCACCACCATCAACCACCACCACTACCAACCACCACTACCACCACTACAACTACCGCCACCATTACCACCACCACCACTACTACTATCACCGTCAACCACCTCCATCACCACCACCACTATCACCACCATAAACCGCCAACACCACCACCACCACCACCACCAACAACAACAACAACAATAACAACAGTACACCATATATCTATCTAACTATATATATGTGTGTGTGTGTGTACATGCATGTATATGTAAGTATATATTTATATATAAGTGTGTGTGTATGCATACATGTGTATGTATGTGTATGTGCGTGTGTCTGTGTATATATATATATATATGTATGTGCATGTATATATGTGTGTGTGTGTGTATGTGCACATAACAGAGAGTGGGTGTCCCTTGACCACCATCTTTACACCCACTCTTTGTCCTTCATTGTCATCGGACATTTTTTCTTTTCTTCTTTTCTTTGATGACCTATCCTTCGCCTTCCCTCTCTTTTTCTATCACCCCCCCCCCCCCCATGTCTCTCTCTCTCTATATATAGGTATTGAAGGTGCAAATTAATTGCGTTATATATATATATATATATATATATATATATATATATATATATATATATATATACACATATATATATATACACACACATATATATGTATATACATAAATATATATATATACATATATATTTATATATATACATATATATGTGTGTGTATGTGTGTGTGTATGTGTGTATGTGCGAATGTGTGTATATGTGTGCGTGTGTATGCGTGTATACGCATACATATATATGTGTGTGAGAGAGAGTGCGTGTGGGGAAATACATATATATGCATGTGTGTCGGTATGTCTGTACATTTGTGTGTGTGTGTTTGTGTGTATATACACGAGGACACAAAAAGATACACATACACATCCACATGCACATCCACCCACACATCCTGAATTAGTACTCAGTACTAGTGACTGTAGGTTGTCAACCAAACAATAGTGTGTCTGTTTAGACTAAAGCTCAAGATTCCCTTTCATAGCATGTCCTGTCTGAAGTCTCTAGTATTTCTGTCGCCTTGTTGCCTTCACTTACTTGACAAATGCCACTTCAGCCCCCAGTTTTTCCTCTTTGTCGCGGCTTCCCATCCACCACAGTTAACCACCTTGCACCCTTAGTTACCGGAAAGCATCTACTTGAACCCTTTAAATACCAGATCGCCTGAAACGCCCCTAGATTTACAATACAAACTGTTTCCTTTAAAGTATTTTTTATATCAATATAAAAACCGTCCATCATAATTTTATGTAAGAAACTTTATAAAATTATGTTCCGAACACCAACTTAATATATCAATATATATTTATCTTTTGTTAAGTTATGTTCCAAACACCATTTTAACCCCTTTAATACCTACGCCCCCGACCGAACCCACTGCAGGTTCTACAATTCAAACTTATTTTATCGTCCTTAAATCTATCTAATATTGTGGCTGGGTGGTTAGTGAATTGCATTCGTGAGGCTGTGAGTTCGATTCCAGGACCGCGTCATCTGTTATGTCCTTGAGCAAGACACTTTATTTCACGTTGCTCCTTGTCTGGATTTGCGACCGGTAGATAGTATTAGCAATTGGAAAGACCAATGGAACCATTGTTTCCACGGTCCGATTTGACAAGCGCCACCCCATTCGCTAAGCGAATGAGGGCTGGGATCTTGTCGATCGACTGTTATAAATCTATCTCAAACATTTCGATCATAATTTTATGTAACGACTTTTTTAAGTTCCAAACACCCTTTAACCCGCTTGAAACCATCCCTACTTCTACGATTCAAAATTATTTATGTTTTTGTATAAAAACCTTCCAGCATAATTTTATCTATGATCTTTTGTTAAGTTATGTTCCAAACACAAATGTAATAATTGTTCTACTTTTGGCACAAGGCCAGCAATTATCTCAGTGTATTACTGGTACTTTATTTTATCGACCTCGTAAGGATGAAAGGCAAAGTTAACCTCGGCGGGATTTGAACTCAAACCATAAAGGGCCATAACTCTATGCTCCAAAGCATGGCGTCCGACCCTCTACCGATACTGCCAATCCACCCTTTGAACACAAATGTAATAATAATAGAATTAGTTATATGACTAAATCCCTTCAAATTTATGATTTGTTCTAACATTATCTAAAGATTATAAGTACTAGACTGATACCTTTTTATCAACCTTAAAAGGATGAATGGTGAAGTTGATACCAGTGGGATTTGAACTCAGAGCGCAGAGAGCCGAAACAAACACCGCAAAGTGATTTATCCGACGTTCTAATAACTCTACCAACTCGTCGCCATGTTTCTACCTAATCTCTCTCTCCCTCTCTTTCTCTCTCCCTCTCTCTCTCTCTCTCTCTCTCTATATATATATATATATATATATATATATATATATATAGGTGTGTGTGTGTGTGTGTGTGTGTGTGTGTGTGTGTGTGTGTGTGTGTGTGTGTGTGTGTGTGTGTGTTCAAATTAGGGGACCAACAGAAAAAGAAAAATGGAAAAAACATTGGGAAGAGGGACAGTTCCATCTCCTCAGTCAACCTGTGGAGGTCACTACGGTTTCGGTGCATTAAGGTTGATAATACTTATTCCTGTGCACATTGGGACATAACAAAACAGGTAGAGACAAAGACAGGACAATTATGCCTTTAGGCGAATTACACATATAGATGAAAAAGTATCCCATGTGTGTTAACTGACAAAGAAGGGATATAACGGCGCCCTAGGGCTTAGTCAAAGGGGAAATATATAGAAAAGAGAGAAATAGTCCCACAGAAGTGCACAACAAAGAAGAAGAATACTGAGGCGTAGAAAAGGTAAAAAGGGAGATTAGAGGATGACAGTCGAGTGGTTTATATATATATATATATTTATACTTGGGAGGGTCATATTTTAATAATATTGCCAGAATTAATAACAGAACACACTCACTGTTTGGTTGGTTTTCGCTTCTGTATCTTTTATATCAGTTAATTTAATTTATTCGGTCTTCAATGTTTACCATTGACTGACCAACGGTCAAAAATACAGATATAATATAGACACTAACACATATATATAGTCTAACAAAGTTCTTTCGTTGCACATCTGCAACATCGTCAGTGGTGCTATTATGTTTCCTCCTGTTGTATTGTATGTCTACGCCATCTTTATATATATATATATATATGTGTGTGTGTGTGTGTGTGTGTGTGTGTGTGTGTGTGTGTGTGTGTGTGTGTGTGTGTTCTTCGTCGTCGTCTACATATTACTGGGAGGATCGTAAGGGGTAGAGTACTCAAGCACTCCTTCCAGCGGGTCCTGCTAAAAGCAACTATCTCTAATTGATCCAGGTGGATCACCAGCCAAGTTCATGGATGTTATCCAATCATCTTGCTCGGGGTTTACCCCTGGGTCTCCTGCCGATTGGTTTTGTTCTGTTAAATCTCTCCAGTGATACTTTCCTGTTGTATTCTAACCACATGTCCCTAATATTGGAACCGTCAACTCTGAATTCAGAGAAGTAGCGGCTGCTCTACCTATCGCGTAACATTACAAGACGCCTTCGGCCATTTGTATTCGTGATTGTATTCTTTCGGTTATTACCCAAGAGACATGACTACAAGTAAGTGTGGGAACGAATACCAAATAATTCCCATACATACATACATACATACATACATGCGTACCTACATGCACATATACATACATATACATACATACATAAATACATACATACATGCATACATGCATACATGCATACGCCCCCCCCCCCCCGCATATATATATATATATATACATATATATATTCTACTACATATATATATATATATTATTCTACTACATATATATATATATATATATATATATTTATTAAAATAACAGATTAAAGTTTAAGCAAAAAATCGCTGCTTTCACCCTTAACGGGATCTTCTGAAACTAAAACTTTTTTTTAGTTTCAGAAGATCCCGTTAAGGGTGAAAGCAGCGATTCTTTGCTTAAACTTTAATCTGTTATTTTAATAAATATTTGCTCTACGGTTCTTATATATCTGATATATATTTATCCTTATCGAGCCCTCTTTGGATTTTAGTCTTCAAATTTATTATTATTACTATATATATATATGTGTGTGTGTGTGTGTGTGTGTGTGTGTGTGTGTGTGTGTGGAGGTGGGTGTGAGTGTACGTGCAAGCCAACCTACATAAGTCTTTTTATTTTCTACTCTAACCATAAATTTCAGTAGCACCACTCCACATAAATTCCTCAATTTAAGAATGACCTGTAGTATCTATTTCATACTATTAACCTTACTTGAATATATATCTGACCAGGAAAGCTTTTTGTGAAAATCAGTCATATGGAACTATTGTCATCTTGCCTGACGGTTTGAACTTTACAACACCACCTGCCTCTTTGAGGTCAAATACCAACCCTACTACCATCTACAAACTGACCAATGAGAATCAAGACTATTCCTGCTGACAACATTAAATTATTCCTAACAAGCTCATATGTCCCAAGGCTCTGATACCATCAACACTATAAACACAGAGCTGGCATATCTAAGACCTGACTAACTGCCTGATGAGGACATAGCCATTCAATGGCTATCATCGAAATATATATAGCAGTAAATAAAGGATTATGAGTTCATGCAATTGACTTATGTTTCGTCACTATATATATATATATATATATATATATATATATATATATATATATATATATATATATAATATTCGTGTCTGCGTGTGTATTAAATAAATACATGTATATATATGTTGTCATATTACTATCCATTTTTTCAGATATTATCTTAGCCCTCTTCTCTATCACTACCACCACCACACAGCTATGATCTTTTGTTTGTTTTTTAAGAAAACATGCCGCCCATTTAGTTACACATATTTTCACACGTCTATAGCAGACATGGCATAAAACATTCATTGAATATATATTGAATGAATATATATATATATATATATATATGTGTGTGTGTGTGTGTGTCTGTGTGTGTGTATATATATATATATATATATATATATATACACGTAGTTTTTACCCGGCGTTCCTCTCCTTTCTATATTTTTTTTTAAGCGGCACACACACACAAACACACACAGAAATGGCTTCTACGGGACTAAAAATGCACAGAGCAAAAGGGTTGCATAAGACGAACAATTCTACCATGCTGGAAAAGAAAAAGAAAAATTTAGTCAAGAATATGTGGTTAAGCAGAGCTTAACAAAAACGTTTCTGTTACCTAGTGAAATTGAGAGATAAAAAGCAGAGCGATTGAATGGGGGAGAGGAAGATTACAAGAGAACGACAGTGAAAGAAATAGAGAGAGAGAGAGAGAGAGAGAGAGAGAGAGAGGGGGGGGGGAGAAAGAAATATGGAGAGTGCAAAGAAGTAATAGAAAAAGGAGAGGGTTTCACGCAAATAAAAAGATTGTAGTTTACGAAGAAATACACACACCCATACACACACACACACACACACACACATATACACACATATATATATATATTGTGCACATGCCACATTGCAAACATACACTTGGTAATCACTCTGAGAACAGGTTTTGTTCCTTAAAAGTTCATTCCATGATTCATTGAGTGTGTAATGTATGCAAGTGAGATATTATAGTTGACACTAAAACATTGTCAGTATTTATATATATATATAATAAAACAAGGACAAATGGTTTCTCCTTCATGACCTTCATTGGTTGGTGACGCGCGTTTCGCTATTGATCAGCTCAAGGTTCGATCTGTATCAATCTAGCCCGACTCTGTAATCAATGGCTCTGCCATTACTGTCACAGAGGTCCGACGAGCCATTAATTACAGAGTCGGACTAGATCCATACAGATCGAACCTTGAGCTGATCAATAGCGAAACACGCGGCACCTACCAATAAACGTAATGAAGGAGTAACCATTCGTCCTTGTTTTATTATACTACACTCTGTCTAGCTCCACACCTTGAAACCGACGTGAACCAAAACAACGAGTGCTCATCCGGATGAACCTACAACAGTACTTTGCGTTACACTCCCTGGATATATATATATATATATATATATATATATATATATATATATATATATATATATATATAAATTCAGCGAGAATCGCATTTCGGCGGGTAGAAAAACCGAAACGAAACGCAAAAATCAGAATTATGCTGGCAAGCGATCCATAGTTTAAAAATCCAGAGCTAAACAATATGTTAAAACGCCATACAAAACTGAAAAAGTGGTCAAGAAAGCATCAACCACCCAAGCCAAAAAGCAAATCAAGCTAAACAGGTCAAAACAATATATATATATAATGGGAATTTAGCTCGATACAATGCTAAATGAATAGAAGCTTTCGCAATTATTTCTACCTTGTCCGCAGAACTGCTCGATGTTAACAGGTGCGAAAAATACTTATATCAGAGCAAACACATAAACTCATGTCCGTGGAGCAACAATACACAAGTAGAACATGTTAAGCCGGATACAAATCGAGAATGTTTTTTGTGAACTGGTCCGCCGGGTGCAGCTCTTTCCCACCGTGCCCCATTTTATTTTCCTATCCTACAATCTATTCTTTGTTCTCAAACTAAATTTTCTTATTTTCTTTTTCTATTAAACTGTATTTACATGATATATTCCGTAAATAAACCATAATATATTGAGCAATGTCTAATAAAAACAAAACACGCCTTTAAAAGGGTTTAACAAAGAAAAAGTGTTTAAAAATCTTACGTTTCACTTCCTGGACCATAACGGTTTCGACCGATATATTAAAGCAAGTGTTTAGGGATGTTTAGGTTTATAATCTCAGATACTTAATAATATTTACATTTATATTGTAATGGATGAGTGGGAATATTTATGTAAACAGAAACGTTGACATCTTACCAATATATTTTTGGCCCAAGATATTGGTACAATAAAGTGGAGGTAGGTGGCAGTGCTGGACTTACCTATAAATTAAATAAGCTAAACTATAGCCTAGGGTCACACATCCTCATTTTTAGAAATATATTTGCATTTTATCGTTAGTTTTTATTCTTTAATACTAAATAATCAGACATTATATATATATATGTATATGTATATATACCACCACCCCACTCTCAAGAGCGTGAAATTAATAAACATTCGTCTGTTTTGTTCCTGTTCAAATTTTCCATTATATATATATATATATATATATATATATATGATAACAAGGTATCGTTTAAGGTAATCCTGATCGGGTATGGACTGTAATTAAGGCCGAGTAACTTCTAACGATCAGCGGCCTTTTAGACTCACCTGATTAGAGAAACAATTGTTAATACTGTAAATAAACCCTATTGTACAGCCGACCATGTTATTCTTCATTCTTTTGCTATATATATATATATAGATAGATAGATAGATAGACAGATATAGATATAGATATATAATTTAATTCTGTAATCGTTAATAAAGAATAATCATGTATAATATTTTTAGAGATGGGCCTCAAATTTCATATATATTAGGGCCTCATCAGTTGAAAGTCCGACTCTGGAAGGTGGTGTCCAAATAAATAGGAGTTAAATTCCGATATGTGTTTGTATTTCTTAATTTCATCGGAGTTTTCCTGCAAGTTCCATTTAGAAAAAAAAAAAAAAAAAAAAACATTGGAGTTTTCAAACTAGATTTGTTAGATTCCTTTACAATTGTTTCTGTGCTTCTATCGTTTTTTCCTATTTTAGAGAAAATGTTTCCCGGAGAAACATTTTGGAACCTGTCAGAAAAACTGTATCATAATTCATAAGTCCCAGGTTTGTCACACTCCGTGTGTGTCACGCTGAATCTCGCAGATAATTACGTTAAGAGAGCATGCGCAGCCACTTACACGTTAATTTCATGAGCAAGCTGCTCCGTTGATCGAACAATTGGAGCTTTTATCGTCGAAACTGATGGAGGTCCATTTCACATAAATTAAATATCTATAGCCTTTACAAATAATTACTGTTCTACTTTAATCTTATTTCCAGGTTTTGCCCCAGTGTTTTTCTCTACTTGGCGTACAGTCTACCACCAATATGGTTACTAGAACTCGATCTGCTTAAAAGGAGAATGGACCATCGCTTCCCTGAGAAATCAAGGACACCATCAGAAGTCCAAAGCCTTTCTCTGATCACACCAAACGTATCTTTTATCGCTATTGATCTTTGTTGTTGTTTATTATTTTTATTGTTTTTATGACGGTGGATTGGCAGTATCGGTAGAGCACCGGACAACATGCTTTGTGGCATATAATTATGTCCCTTTACGCCCTGAGTTCAAATCCCGGCAAGGTTGGCTTTACCTTTCATCCTTAAGGGGTCGATAAAATAAAGCACCAGTAACACACTGGGTTGATTTAATCGACTTTCCCCTTGCCTTCAAATTGCTGGCCTTGTGCTTCAATCAGAAACCATTATTATGCAAATTATGTGTGTCTGAGCATAAGAGTTTCTTGATTAGAAATTCATTTCTGTGAGGATGGAGGGTAGGCGGTGACGTGGTAGATCTGTTAGAGTGTAGAAAAAAATACCTTGCTCGATTTCTTCCGGCACTTAGCGCTCTGATTACAAATTCTGCCAAGGTCAAATAAAGGTTAGCAGAATGACATTACTAGAAACGCAGCTAAAATATACCAGTATGTCTGTTAGCAAATTTGTTAACAAAATTGTTGATATTTCTGCAGCCAAGAAAGGCAGAAAATATTTCCTTTAAGATTCGTGTTGGGAAATTTACTTTATCGGTAGAGCATCGGATAACATGCTTTGCGGCATATACTTTAGGCCTTTAACTGAGTTCAAATCCCACCGAGTTTAGCTTTGCTTTTCATCCTTACGGGATCGATAAAATAAAGCACCAGTAACGCACAGGGGTCGATTTCATCCACTTTCCCGTAACCCAAAATTGTTTGCCTTCTGTTTAAATCAGAAACCATTATTTAAATTTTTTTTTATTTTTGTAATTACTCAGAGGAATATCCAGTGTCATTCTTTCAGGGTCGATAAAGAAAGTACCAGTCCCGTGCTGGTGCAACCATCTTTCATTGTAAGACTTTATATCCTGGATATCCCACTGTACAAAGGGAGGGAGAGTATACAGAGTGTTTTTATCTTCTCGTGACTGCATAGACACTTGACGTTCTTAGCAAAAGCATGTGCGTAATCAGTGCCGGACTTTCATCTGCTGAGGCCCTAGGCTATATGAAATTTGGGGCCCTTCTCTAAAAGAATATAATTGTTAGTTTTTTTAATTTTAATGTTAATGATAAAGAATAATATATACATAAGTATATATAAATATACTTTTTTATGATTTAGTGTTAAAGAATAAAAACTAATGATAAAATAAAAATCTATTTTAAATAATGAGGCTCCCGAAGCTATAGCTTATTTAGCTTATAGGTAAGTCCAGGACTGTCCGTAGTATTAAGTTATAATCGATTGCGAATATCAGTTGTAGTTCTTTTTTTTTTATTGTCGTTCTCGTCACCTTTCCAAAGAGTAGTGGAGGGCGGGGCGCAGGTCCCAGTATTTAAAACCTTCGAATTTGCTTAATGTTTGCAGAATACTTTTTGCAATCTCTCCATTTGGTAGTTAAATCTGATGTCCTGGGTCCTCGGGCTTAGCACACACTCTCACTCTTAGCACACACACACGCCTTCCCGGAATAACACACCCGCCATTCTCTGTGCTGGGACCCTGAAGCAACAATAATAAAATAGGTACAATTGATTGGATGAGTTGACCCAAATTTTGGGGAACATTTTTATATAATGTGGTGGGAGTGAATCTTGTCTTAATTGTGAAAACAGTAGACATGTTTCGCTCGAATTGATCTCTCCAGCGAAGTATATTTTCTTAACAAGTTGCCTGGAGTAGAACGGTCAAATTTATAGGAAAGGAGAAAAGAATGTTATGCTGGTTACGTCAACAAAGGGTTCGAATGAAAGGCATGAAGGGGTGGTCATCATCATCCTCATCATCATCACTATCACCACCATCATAATCACCACCGCTGCTGCCATTGTCGTCGTCGTTGTTGTTGTTGTTTTTGTTGTTGTTATTATTTTCTTGGAGTCTCAGTCATTGATGTTATTTAACTGGAAAGTTTGTTCAAATGAACATCAAGCCGCTACCTGGAGCCTCCGATATTTAGCACGTATCGGAGGGTTCTTGCTGTTTCCAGCAACCATGCCTTTTGAAGTGTTCCAAAAAAAGGGGGCTAATGTTCTTTAACCATCCTTGAAAACTTTTCGAGATAGTACCAAGTGCTCCTATGACAATCGGGACGACCTTGATCTCATGACAGTCCCAAATCTTTTTAAATTCCCACTTTAAATCCTGGTATCGGTTAATTTTCTCCTTCTCCTTTTCTAGCACCTTTGTGTCAAAGGGGCAGGCTACATCTACAATCAGGCACGATTTTTTCCTTGTCAAAAACCACCAGGTCAGGTCTATTGTGTTCTAATTTCTTTCCTGTATCCTGAAATCCCGTAGCACCTTCACTCGATCTTTTTCTATCACCGACTCTGGCTTACGCTCATACCACTTCTCTGAATGTGGTAAATTATTTACTTTGCATGAATGCTAATGAATCACCTTTCCTATTATATCGTGCCCCCATCCTTTATAGTCAGTCTGGGTTAGGTGTTTACACTCGGATGCGATGTGAGCCACAGTTTTCTCTCTTTCCACATATCTGACAAAGTGGGCTAGCCTCCTCCTTGTCAACATGGTGTTTCATCCACTTCGTTATGAGGGCTTGGGACTGTGCAGCTAGATATTTTAAGGTCTCCTCTTTTTAACCAGCTCCATGTCTATGGATCTCTGAATTCCGTTTTCTCCTTCAGCTCCCTACTTTCAGACACATATGTGTGTAGACAGCTCTTCTCCATCTGAACACAGTCCTCTACGCTGATAAGTCCTCTTCCGTCTTCAGATCTCTTTAAGTAGAGTCTATCAACATCTTCCTAGTCTTTCTATTTATTTATTTTTCTTCAGTAACATTCCATTTGAGAATTCCGCACTGTACCTAATAATAGACACAGCTCGGGAATTTACTGTACTTATGACATTCCTACTATTTAGATGTGATTTTAGTGTATCTCTTACTCTCCTTATGTATTCAGATCTTAACAACTCAATCATTTTATTACTTGCAGTTCAAAATCCCAATCATATTAGATCCGGAAAAATGGGTGAGAATTCTTCAACAAGTTCTTCTGTTGCTGTTAATAATTGGCCGTTGGTTGCTACCGAAAGGTAAGATCTCGCGAGAACAGCTGTCCCAGTTGCTTCTGGTCTATATTGGTATGGCGGCTGACATCATTGAACTGTTCGAGGCATTCAAAGAGGAAGTGGTCAAGTATAACTGGACCTTGACCATAGTCATTCTCTCCCTCTGGACAGCCAGCTTACTGCAATTTACATTTGTGGTGACCACAACGAAAGCCAGACGTCCACGTCCGTTGTATGTCAAGGAAAAGATTGAGCACTCGGAAGAAACTAATGAAAAAAAGTCTGCTAAAGGTTTATGTTGTTGTTGTTGTACAGCAGATATTTTGTCAATCCTGACAACAATTGTTCTGCAAGACGGACCATTCCTTGTGCTGCGAATGTTGCTGATATTTCGATACAATGTCTTAAGCTACACCAATATATTCTTTACATCAAAAAACACCCTTGTGATTTTGCTTCAGTTTTATCGTTTGGTGGTTCTGTATTGTGAAAAAAGCAATGTTTGTCAGAATAAATCAACAAAGAACAATAATGTTAGTACAGAGAATTCCAAAATTAACAATTCGAACCCTCAAAACCAAAATGGTAGCTTTAAAAAATCTAAAAATACAAAATCTAACAACAAAAAGAAGAATGGTTCTGGTATTGAGAATAAGAGCAAAAAGAAGAAAATTCCCGAAACAGATGTTATTAATAAAACGGAAAATCATTCTAAAAATAAAACTCCAACAATTAATGGTACAGAATCACAAAAGAAGAAGGAAAACGCCATGGTATCGTCTTCGAAAAGTTTGGAAGAATCTGGTATGGTTGAATCTCAGATATGCGATGAAGCCGTTGTTCCAGAACACTCTGTGTCTAGATTCTTATTGTCAGGATATAATCGAAGTTTTCATGATAACGATTCTTTGAAAGAGGATCTCCCACAAGTGTTGGAACTATCCAAAACTGTTGACAACCTTCCTGGTCCTGTTCTCTGGAGTTCTGATGAAGATGATTCAATGTTTTCCAAAACATCGTCGCAACGTTTTGCCAAAACCAAAAGCAAATGGCAACAACCAGTCGAAGGAATATTTTCTTCTCAAAAACAATTCAATAAAATAAATTTAAAAAATGATTATTCTGATGGTGATTCTCTTCAGTGGGGCGTCTCGGTTAAGCAGCACGGACCAGATTCAATGGATTCAAAAACTGTTGATGAATCAATGGATGTGATTCAAAAACGAAAGTTGATATTTCCAAAATTTAATAAAAAAACGCGAAAATAGATCAAAATTGATCAAAGTTAAAACAAAACAAAACAATCTTCGACAAACAAACAATTCTAAAATATCGATCTTGAAATCAGATATTAATAATAAAATCAAAATAATTAATAATATGAAAGATGACTGTAGAGAAGACACATTTGGGTAACGCTTTGATTTTGTAATGCCGTTAGTATTAATATCGATTTAGAAGACTAAAAGTTGTAGTAATTGTTATTCTCGTCGATAACAAGGTGATTTTAACCCTTTCGTTACCATAGTTCTAATAAAAGACACTATGATTTTCAAATAATTATGAAAATAATCAAGAATTTGAAAGCATTTAATAATAAAACGAACACACTTTCTCATTATTAGGACGGTGTTTTGCAGTAGAACTTAAAGGCTATTACGTAAAATTATAAACGAAAGTTTTAGTTAAATGTAACTACTTTAATACTTTCGTTACTATATTTCTATTAAAAGACACGACCTATTGTTTACAAATAATTTTTTTTTATTTCAAGAATTTGGAAGGTTTGGGTAATATATCGAACTTTATCATTATTAAGATGGCGTTTAGAACGTAACTTAACCAAGGTTATTACATAAAATTATGATGGAAAGTTTTAGATAAACATAAACACTTTAAAATGAACATTTTGTCAAAACCGTAGTACCAGGCCTGTTTTAAGCAATTTGGTATCAAAAGGGTTAAAAACAGAAATAAAGTTACAATAAATCTAATTGTACTAGTAGCCAGGTCGCAGAAATGCGACGAAACTTTTCCACACTTCATAGTAAACAGTACTTTTAAGAAATAAACCGAAACGTTAAAATAACAGTTTTTGTGTATTCTTAAATATCTTAAATGGCTTTTCCGAGTTTTACTTGATTAAGATACTTACTTTAGTCTGATCTGACGATCAACTCTTTTCCTTCTTGATGGCGACGTTTCTGCTGTGGTGTGTGAGATGGCTTCAAGCGACACGATACTTCGGCCTACACAGGGTATCCTGCTCTACATCTTAAGCTTACGGACATTAGGGACTTTCAAGAGCCCGCCTGTGACATCTCCTTGACCACATACACTGAGATCTTTCCCAGGGAGCTGCCGTGGTGGAGTAGATGGCCTGCAACAGGGCCACCTAAGAGATCTAACCATGCCATACTCCACTGAGGTTGGAGTAGGTTTGCTTCGGTCGATTACTGTTATAACGAATAGTTTTCTCCAAGCCGACTTCGGCCGCCATGCCGGTGATCTTTTCCTCTCAGTCAATCTGATTGCGTTGAAGAAGAATGATGGAGACATCCAACCCATAGTAGTGGGCAACATCTTTCGGTGACTTGCGGCAAAGTTAGCCTGAGCTAAGCTGGGCCTAAGCAACGAGTTTTGTCCTGTCCAGTAGGGTTTGAGCGGATCTGAAGCGGCTACTCAGGTGACCAGGCACTTCATTAAGCACATGCCCTCTTCGTCACCTCGTCTCCTGGGGAAGTTGGACATGCGAAACGCTTTTAACAGCATAGGACGTCGTCACATCTTTTCTCCTTTTGGCACATCTTCCTTGTGGGGCACCCAGCACACTTATTGCTACCCACAAGGTGACGTCGGCCACTTGTATCCAGCAAAGGTGATTCACTCGGCCCGCTCCTTTTTGTGTTGGCTGTCGACAACATTTCCAACTCAGCCCACTCACCCTTCAATGTCTGGTACTTGGATGATACAAATCTGGGTGACTCAGTTGAGTCTGTCGTCGACGACCTTCAGCAAGTCATCCCAACCCTATTGTTCCTTGGACTTGAGATCAGCTCGCCCTGGTCAGAGGTGATAAATGTGAGCGACGGTAAAACTGAATTTCAAAACGCCGAACTCAACATCCAACTTGTTCTGAATAGGGCTAACCGGGAAAGATGACACATACATTCTCAGCTCTCCAATCCTCTTGAAATCGATAAAAGTGTGCCTGGAAACCAAGTACGCTGAACTGACGAGGATGAAGGAGGGATTGCGCCTCATTGACGCGCATCCAGTGCTCTTTCTTCTGAAGAACTGCTTCGCCCTCCCCAAACTCCCCTTCATGCTATGCGATGCACCTTGTAACCGCCACACGGATAGTCTCATTGAATTCAAAGCCACTAGCCGACACTGTGCAATAGGTGGGGCTCCCCGTGAAATTCGGTGCCTTTGGCCTCCGAGCTCCTTCTGATCTATTACAGCCGGCTTACCTATCCTCAATCACACTCAGTAAGGTTACCCGCAAGACAGCAGAACCAGGTTTAACCCGGGAATTGGAGTTAGCTCTGGCCGATTGGATTGACAAAGGTCACACCATCCCACAGTATGCAGAAGTTCAACGGAATGCGGATGACATGAAGTGCAGGTCAACCTTCAAGCGGATCTAGTCTTCTTTAGACCAACACCGTCTCTGCCTCCGGTCTGAACCACAGCCAAACAGCGGCGCATGGCTCAATTTGGTGCCCTCCTCATTAACCAGTATCCTTCTTGGTAATGAGTGCATTGGCATCGGAGTGGCCCAGCGCCACGATACCTGAATGTGTGAACCCCACAAATGCCGTTGTGGAGCCGTTGACAAATTCGATCTACATCCGCTATCCTGCCGCCATAGCGCATGTCAGTTCCCCCAAGACGCCACTCTGAATGACATAATCAAAGAGAAACTTTGACACGGCTGCCTTTCCATCACAATTAAACCCCGATGGCCTCGACCACGCTGACCGTAAACGCCGAGACGTGATAACTCTCTTCCCATTTGAAGGAGGTAAATCCCTAATCCGGAACGCCACATACTGTGACTCGTTTTCCGCCTCCAATTTTGTCGTGTCGGCCTCAAACCCAGGCACCGCCGCCCGTAATACCGGGACTTGACCGACCACTTACTTTTCGTGCCGGTCAAAGTCGAGATCTCAGATCTCCTTGGTACCTGAACTGCTGTTTTCCTCCGCATAATCTGGAAGACAGAGCCCACTCCTCCCTGAGGAAAGAACCCAGTGAGGTAGGGTGGCTGTTACTATGGGTGCCACTGGTTATTCTCAGCGGCAATGCTTTCGCCATTTTCTCTAACTGAAGCATGCTGTAGTGTGCAATCTGTCGCTTCGTTCCTATTTTCCATTTCTTCCGTTGCTCAACTTCTCTTTCTTTCTTTTTATTCTCTTTAATTGTTTTATAAATTGTACCTAGAAACAATGCAAGGGAGAAATAACTCAAATATACAATAAAGGGAGATAACTCACGGGTGAAAAAATTCTAAATAGAATACTTAGCTCGGTCCGAATTGCATGCCAGCATTAAGCCAGTAGGCAATCAGTCTCAGCATCCGTAACAATGAGCTCCCTGAACGATTCGAACTTCAGATTGGGAAGTGCATACAGAAGTGGAAGTCGGAATCGCTACCAGTGCCATGCCAAACTGCAATATTACTTTGTAAAATTTTAATTCGTTGAAAATATATATATTTGTAACATTTTTCAACATAAATTGTTGGTGGTTGTGTGGTATAATACTTTTTTTATTTTTCTTAACTGAAAAAGAAAATAGTTATACATACCGTTCGACTTGGCAGATATGAAAAGAATGTATCCTTTTTTATTATATCTATAGTCGCAGGCGGGTGTTCACTGATATACAGACAATTTCAGACACCTCTATATAAATATATTATTAGAAACTCAATATACATATTGAGTATGTGTACGCGTCCGTGTTCTTCATTTTATCCTATAATGTATTACTTCGACAAATAGAGATAATTGTAATAAGTATAAGGATTTATAAGAACGCAACTCTTTAAGGTGTTGTCTGAGAACCTCTTCCAAACGATGAGAAAAACTGAGGATAGAAATCGATCTGATGTGATTGATACTAGTCACGAATTTGACAACTGCTATTCTATATTTAAAAAAAACAATCATTTTTGTGGATAAATGTATCGTGGCTTTGACAATTCACCTATCGCAGGTAACATAAAGGCTCTTCAAATGTAATCAGCCATGCTGAATATTTCAATTGACCCAATTTCACTCAGAAGCTATGGCATGAACTGGGCGCCGGAGTCTGTGGAGGTAGAGTCAAATATGGGTCCCTGGTCCCATAAGTACAGGTGTGAGGTCGGTAGTGATTGTGATGAGACAGCAAGTATGGCAGTGGAGTCAGGAGCAGAAGGGGGAGATCCGATGGAGGAAGGAACTTTGGATACAGAGGTTCCTAAAATCGCAGGTGCATTCAAAATGTAAAAAAAAAAACAGGAGGCGGCATGAAAGATGATCGTTATGTGAAGAGGGGAGGATGGTAGTGCGATTGACTGCACGAATGCATGTAGGGGTATCTGTGGCTAGTGAAAAGCCTAACCATCGTTTCGGCTACAGAGGCTGCGGAGATGGAGAAATTAAGATATGGTGGGTTTGAAGAAAACAGGTGGATGTCGTCAATGTAACGACTATATAGCTCGGGGGCGGAGGATTCACTGGCAAAACTTTCAACGTAGCCGAAGAGTGAGTCGGGAGTGTTTCAGTGGAGACCACCAAGCTCCGAGGAGCAGAGACTGTAGTAGTAGAGGTAGAATAGGCGGAGAGGAGATAGCATTTTTATGGGCTGGAGAATGCCTGTGGTAAACAAAGACTATTGTGGTAGACGCAGAATATGCAGAAGGAGACAGCATAACTGTAAACCAGAGCTTATCGACTGTCTATGAGTGATTTTAAACAGAATAAACGAGTGGCTTTTCTCCATATAGTGTCCAGAATAGTATCGTCCAAAATGTGAGAGAACTACTTACTCCATTATGGGCCTCAACTGAGCTTTGTTGACGGTCAGTAATTGTTGGGGTGTGAAGAGAAAGGCCAGTAAATATGATGTGGTCTTAACTATATTAAGAATATACATAAACATGTTTACGAAGAGCATCAAGCCGTAGACAACTGTATATAAAGGTGGAGAGAAATCTCAGTAGATGGAACTCGTGGTAGAGACAGGCACACTCATACAGTGTCACCGCCCACCTATCCTTTCAATATACTCTAAATATATGAATGTATGTATGTATGTATATATGTATGTATGTATGTATGTATGCACGTATGTATGTATGAATGTATGTATGAATGTATGTATGTATGTTCTTCTGGTTATATAATTTCATAAATGTTTGCCAATAGAGAGAGAGTCGGTTTCTAACATAGACACAAGACTCTCTCATTGGAATTTACACAACATCAACTAGGTAGATATGTATGCATGTCTGCATGCATGCATGTGTAGATATGGATGTTATTGTATGTGTGGATGTGTATGTTTTGAGTTGTATGTGTGTATGTGTATATGCTTTGCATCTGTACATGTGTATATGCAGTTATTAGATCCAAAGCTTTTGGAAAGTGTTTCATATTTTTACTGTTCCATTAATGGATTATACTTGTAATTTCCTAACTAGTTGTGTTCTTTCTGTTCCTGTGAAACCCAGCTTCTCAAGATTTGTATTGAGGCAGTTACTAATATATCCCAGTGCCCCAATAATCACAGGTATAAATCTGAAGGTGTAATCAGGGTGGAGTATCTACAGATTTCTCATCAGTTCTGCATAAATATACTCCTTTTCGCTAATCTTTGATATTATATTGGCATCTGCTGGGCAGCTAACTTTCACTACTGTGCATGCCTTCTTTTCCCAGTCCCATATCATCATGTCTGGACCGTTATGCCTGGATTTTATTGTTTTTTTTTACTGGAACATTCCACCAGTACTCTTTCATATTATGTATATGTATGTCTTCCACATTGCTGTAGCTTTTAATGTGCTTATTATCGGGGCTATCTTTTCTACGGATTGCATCGTATAGTGTATGTATGTATGTATGTATGTATGTATGTATGTATGTATGTATGTATGTATGTATGTATGTATGTATGTATGTATGCATGTATGTATGTATGCATGTATGCATGTAAACTTAGTGGGGTTGCCGGTTTAGTCGCCGACGACACGACTATGCCACAGGTTGTACTGGGTTACATGTTACCAGTAGCACTCAAGAGTGACCCGACAAGTTTACTTGGTGAGGAGGGTGATTTTGGCTGCCCTCTCGTTATCGAGTATGGCCATTGCACGATATACCATTATTAATAATTATTAATTAATTCAATCGTGCACTGCCTGTGCGTGAAGATATTTTTTAAAGTGAGGAAAGACTGCACTGAGCCAATCCCACTCTCTGAGCGACAGTAGCTATAACCCGAAAAAAAGAAAAGATCAACATCATCGGTAACTACTGAGCCGCAAATTTTATGTCGTAGTTATCCCAGTTTCCTGAGTTACCTTCTCCTAGAAGAATGCCCTGACAAAGGCTAGGGGTCCTTCACCCCCAGTGGTTTAATCGCGTGGTACATGTGTATATACATATTTACACATTTTCGGATGGCCGTTGACTCTTCTGAGTTCTTCCGCCCTTTGTCGGGTTTTGTTTTTTGTCCTGCAGGGCATGTATGTATGTATAAGGGTTTAGATCGATATCCAATGACTTCGATCTCGTTGTTTACAATTTGCTCAACAAATTCGTTTGGAATACATGTAGAAGATTTATTTGTAATACAACATTCCCAGCTAGAAGCTTAAGCTATGAAAATTATGTCGTTATAGTATCGACAGATTAACATATGAAAACGTTAAAGTATACACTATTTCATCAACTGAAACAGCCCGTATCTTCTTAGTTTAGCACATAAAAATCCACCGGAGTACAAAAATCCACTTCTAAGCTGGTACAGTACTGTTTCAAATTCAGTGGAGAATCTGCTGGTCATCAATTAATAATAAATCCATAACTAGCACATTCCGGACAAGGGAATTATCATCGGCCAACAGTCCTGTGAGGGGTTTCCGAAAATCGACCTTACTGCTAAATTTTCAAGTCGGTGCCAGTATCCCACGTGTAG
Organism: Eledone cirrhosa; assembly: GCA_964016885.1. Taxonomy (NCBI): domain Eukaryota; kingdom Metazoa; phylum Mollusca; class Cephalopoda; order Octopoda; family Eledonidae; genus Eledone; species Eledone cirrhosa. The sequence goes on from OZ024741.1 coordinate 125,890,810, forward strand.
CATTAACAGTTAGACGGTCAGCAAATGACAGCAGCAGTGACAAACTAACTAGGATTTGTGGTAATCTTTATATATATAAAAGCGAGGATGTGTGTGTGTCTGTGTACAACTTTGCGTACTTAAGGCTTTTACAATTACCAACTGAATTTGACCAAATTTTCTGTGCACGTTGCACAGGTCGCTAAGATTTTCACATCACAAACATTTTTCAAATCGACCCACGTTGAACAATAAAAAATCGATATCAAAATTATCGGTAGAAAAATTGATGTAAGGGAGATAACAAAATTTATTGACAATCCTTATAAAAAAGGGAGATAACCAACTTTTGAGAAATATAAACATCACATTTATTTGAAGATAAATCACTAATATTATCGTTTGTTTCTTGTTTATTCTTTATTGCACTTTGAAAGTTAAAAAAAACACTTGTTGTTTTAACTTGTTTCACTATATTAAGTGTTAATTTTCGCGTTAAGGGCCTAATCTCGCAGCAGTCTCGAATTGATGAGATTTTGATGATGGTTTGTTTACTTTTAGAACAATCGTTATGGGACTTTCCATTCAAACCATTGGCACCTACAACTTTTACATTTTTTAAACTTTTATAAGCTATGTTGATACAAAAAAAAATTTGTTGCACTTTCAAAGTTAACTGTAACGCTTCAATTCATACATTTTGACTTTACAACTTTTCACCAAATATGCCCCATAAAAGAAAGTATGCACATATTGGCTATCGGTCGAAGAAAACAATGCGTGTAAATGACGCTCCGCCGATAACTGAAAATAGACAATCACTAATTGCGGTGAGTACAGTTGTTGCAACATCTTTGTCCGCCGCTGATCGCCGGTTAGTGCGGCGAACCAATAATACTTGTAGCAAGAGTTGCCTCCCTTGTTGTGACACTCACATCACTAATAGATTAACGCTCTCTAGACAGGAAGTAGCTGGAGTTACTTCCCGTTGGGGTGGCAGAACCCTTTTTGTCACTTCCGTCTTGAGACCCTATAAAAGGGATACTCAGAGCGATCTCTCTCTCATTTGCCTTTCGGCTCCTGGCCTTCTAACCTGCCTGGCCCTTCGGCCAGGCGCGTTCGTCTGGCAACCCTAACATGGCCTCTTGCGAGCTAACTTCAAAACGGTAACAAATAACTTTACTTCATTCTTTCATCTACTACTCATTGACGTGTCAACTATACTGTTCTACATAACTGCAACTTGTTAATTAAACGTTATATACACAACCTAGTGTCTTGTTATATTCATACAATCCAGTATTTTGTTATAAGTGCTGACCCCGAATAGAAAAGAAAAAAATAGCAGAATCTGGTGTTGTGTGAGTATGGAAAAAAGAAAATTAATTAGCAGTATCCCATTTTCGCAGGAATGTGTCGACCAACATTTCGAATACGCAGCAAACTTTATTAACAAACTAGGAAAAGTTCGCAGACACAGAAACGAACACACGCACATGTGAAATTCTCGTTCAGACAGACTCTTTTTCAACATGAACATTTGTTTTTGCTGAATCTCAACTATTGCTTATTCTTTCCACCAAGTTTTTTTTTTTCATCGTTCACAAAAAAATTGAACTCAAATATTTGTTATAATAAGTGAAGCCTTTCTTTCTTTTTCATCATATTGTCACGTTTACACACACACATTTTTCAAAATGGCTGCCAACGACCTGTTGCACTATCATTTTCGCGCCATTTTCTCGCGCAATAGAAATTTTTTTTTTTCAACTTAACCTTGTTTCGGCACGTGTAGGCAGCACACATCTCGACTCACTGAGATACCACACGCCATGAATAATTTTTCTCGCCAAGGATTCTCCAGCCTTAAGCTCTATTCTATTTGCCGGTTTAAAAATTTACCACGTAAATTTGCCGTTGAAAACTGCGCATTTATTCAGAATGCTTATTTCTTTGGTCGCTGGCCTCTTGACCCTTCCAGGTCAACGCATTCTCAACATCGACCATCAACTGTGGCTGTTATTTCTAGCACTTTGCGCAACTCATTTTTTCTTGGAAAATTTTTACTGTGAATTTAAACATCGAATACGCTCACTCCGCGAGACAACAACAATACAGCCTAATCAACAACCAAAACCAGCAGAACAATCCAGAGAATTTATTTTTGCAGCACTCTTCCTGTGAGAAAATCCCTTTGGAGGTTGGAAATAATTTCACGTTATACCACAGACCAGAAACCACCTGCATTCATTCTCTGGAACACACTTTATTTCCTGCTGTCATGTGATTGCACACATGTGAACTGTATTTTGAACATTTGAACTTTGACCTCTTCTTTTACTTTGATTACATTGTATCTTTGAGTGATGGATAGATAGTTCTCTGGCCAAGAGCAGTTGGCTACCTTGATATCTATCATTGATTTTTGCATGCATATATTTTTCTGCTTTCCTTTTATTGCAAACATTATTTTTTTCGTAATTTTCATGCCTGTATATGCTCGCCATCTTACTCCATACATGTTTCATTCGATTTTTATATTTTAAAAATCTGGCGGGAGATAATGTAGCAAGAGTTGCCTCCCTTGTTGTGACACTCACATCACCAATAGATTAACGCTCTCTAGACAGGAAGTAGCTGGAGTTACTTTCCGTTGGGGTGGTAGAACCCCTGAGACCCTATAAAAGGGATACTCAGAGCGATCTCTCTCTCATTTGCCTTTCGGCTCCTGGCCTTATAACCTGCCTGGCCCTTCGGCCAGACGCGTTCGTCTGGCAACCCTAACATGGCCTCTTGCGAGCTAACTTCAAAACGGTAACAAATAACTTTACTTCATTCTTTCATCTACTACTCATTGACATGTCAACTATACTGGTCTACATAACTGCAACTTGTTAATTAAACGTTATATACACAACCTAGTGTCTTGTTATATTCATACAATCCAGTATTTTGTTATATACTAAAGCAACTGCTGCAGCACGAGTTGCAGAGAGTAACGTGAAACACGCCTTGCTATGGATGCTACAGATACTGCTGCAGAGACAGTACAAAAATATGAAAGACGCCATGCGCGTAATGCTTCAGCTAATGTTGCAGCAAGAGCAATTGAGACTGAGCAAGAACGTCAAAGTCGGCATTTGAGAAATGCTTCAGCTACTGCTACGGCACGAGCTGTAGGGACTGTAACAAGTCGAGCTATTCGGCTGGAGGGTAACGCTCAACGTAGAGCTTTATCGCGGGGTATTTCAAAGGCATCACGTGAGAAATATCACTTCTCCAAAACTATGCAATGGTACACGCCTTGTGGTTAAAAAACTGTCTCCATTTAGTATTGACGCTACCATTCTATCCGGATGTGGAAAAGGCGAGGATGTGATAATAACAAAAATTAGCCTGATTACATCAGGCGTGGATATTCCCTTCTCCTTTCGCCGAACCCAATTTCCCCTTCGTGTTGCCTTTGCGATGATTATAAACAAGTCGCAAGGTCAAATTCTGTCCGTCGCTGGAATTCACTTGGATGAACCTTGCTTTTCGCACGGACAATTCTACGTTGCCTGCTCACGAGTTGGCAGTCGAGATAACCTCTTTGCGTTTGTTCCGAAAAGAATATCGTCTATCCTGAAGTGCTTTAGTGTTAACAAAAAAACTTATTACAGCTCTGCCTTGACTTTTCCTTACTCATTACAAAACATACCAATGAATATGTCATGCAGGATATTTTGGATTATAAGATCAAAATTTAACCATACACAGCAAAGGATGCTCTCAAAGAATACATTTTCTCTTATTCTACTCTCATTGTTTTTTTGTTTGTATACAACTCTGCTTTCATTACAACTTTTTGTACTTTAGCAAAACAACCTATTTATTTTTACAGATTTGCAACGTGTATTGTCTTTAATCATTTGTATAACTACATCCTGTTCAGTGTTTTCCTTCATTATCAGCATAGTTTTATGTGTACAAAGATTGCACTAAATATTAGTTTGCATTAATTATTGAACACTTCTGCTTATTTTGACAGGTTGGGGACAAATAATGTTCTTCTTTTACTTCCTAGATGTATATTCTTAGCATAATTTCAAACCCCGAGCAACGCCGGGTAAATCAGCTAGTGCTTAATATAGAAGCATGGCTTCACCAATATGGAGCACTCGACCATAATTATAGAAAAAATTGGGGAGTTAATTATAATTATATATATATTCAAATATAACACTTATTTTATCGATCACTATTTTGAACCACTAAGTTACAGTAAATGTAAACACAGGCATTCTCACGGGACAGTGGGGGAGATTGACTCCACGGTAAGGGTTGCACGGGCCAGAGTAGCAGGGTACCTGCGCCGAGTGAAAAGCCTAACCATGTATTGAACCTGACTTTCGAAATCATAGTTTCGGTTTCGAGGGCGAAGAAATTAGAAGTTGGGATGGGGTGTTTAGTGTGGGAGTTGGTGGGCTTGAAGAAGACTGGGGTGTAGAGATAGAAAATGTGGGTTAGATGGCAGAGAGAAGCCGTCGAAATAACAACCATAAAGCTCGAGGGTGGGACCGGTAAACTGAACAAAAATTTGGCCCTCAACGTAGCCGGTGAGGGAAACATGCTAGGAAATACGAATTTCACTGTAAATTGAAAAAAATGATAAACAACTTTAATCGATTTTTGGACCTATTTAGGTCCTCATTAGAAATCTAAACAACCACAAACAAACGCGTATCTGATGCTGTGCCCTACCATCCCATTCGCACTTAATAGTATTCTGAAATGTTTAGATAATATACACGCCTTCTAATGAGTAATAACTTGGTCAGAAAATAGGACTCCTCAGGATGTACTTAAATTTGTTCAGCAAGCGCTTTGCCCAGATCACACGGTTCTTATGGGTCTTATCGGATTTGTACTTTATATTTTCGTGCCCCACACATCTAATGCTTGACTCCAAAACATTGAGCTGATTAGCAATGACCCTCATTGATTTGCTGGGATTCTCTTTGATGATTCCCTAGACTCGCTGAACATTTATCTGTCGAGAATCTTAAACACAAAGGATCTGCAGCTTAAATGACGAGGAAGGAATGCATTTTCATCGTCTGTGTTAGATTCGAAGTTTCCATGTTGGGGATGAAAAAAGAGGATATTTAGTTAACACATATCTTCTTCTTCTTCTTCTTCTTCTTCTTCTTCTTCTTCTTCTTCTTCTTCTTCTTCTTCTTCTTCTTCTTCTTCTTCTTCTTCTTGCGGGGAGGATTGCGGGAGAAGGTTCCCCAAACACGCCCTTCAACGTTTTGCCAGTAAAATCTGTCTAGCGAGTCTCTCTTTAGACATTCTAACCATATGCTCGTAATAAATTTGAAATTTGATTGTCCCACCGAAAATTGCCATAATAGTAATAGTCGATCATTATAAATAATTGTTGAGAAAATAGGGTAAAGTACACCTGGAGGGGGAAAATAAAACAGAGGTGCAACAGAAGTATTTTACCGGATTTTCTCAATTATTATTTATAGTGATCGACTACTATTATTATGATCATTTGCGTTGGGACGATTAGAATTCAAATTTCACATTTTCCCAATATTTAACTCCACAGTTGAACTTCATAAAGTGTGTTTGAGAGTGTGTCCACAAGGACAAAAAAAGAATGGTGCTTCTGGACTGTATAGAAACAATCCTCCTGTACAATTCAGAGTCGTGGGTAAGAGACTCGATGGTACCTACACTAGAATGCTACACTCGGCATACAACATCTCCTGGAGATGTCAACCAACAAACAAGTTTATGTATGGCTCCCTGCCTAACATCCCTGATATTGTGAAGCGCCGTCGTCTGGTCCTTGCCGTCCATGTCAATCGCCATGATGAACCCGCTGGAAGATTGCTTCTCTGGACTCCGGATGAAAAGAGACGAGTTTAATGGTCGTATATCACATTCAAATCAATCACCGAGATGGGTACAAGCCTCACAGGAAGGGATCTGCATGCTGCAATGGTCGGCCGAGGATTCTGGAGCTCGACTTTTGTCAACGTTTGACCATCGTCTCAAGACATCGAATTATTCAAGGAAGAGAGGAAGAAAAAGTCCGCCGTTGAATAAGTAAATTAATAAAAACTTCATTATAACACTTACTCACGTTTTTAAAAATACTATTACACTCTTTCACTGGTTTCATCACTAGACAGTGACCATGCTGGAGCACTGCCGTCATTTAGTCCATCAGTCCATCATATCGATACCAGTATATGTGTCTAGAATTCTGGCACTTATTTTATCGATTTTGTCGAAGTTACGCTACATAAACACAGACAAATGTAAATAACTAACATGGACACACATATGCATTAGAATATAAATTCAAAATAAGACAAATGCATATATATGTGTGTGTGTGAGTGAGTATGTGTGTGTGTGTGTGTGTGTGTGTGTGTGCGCGCGTGTGTGCGTGTGCGTGCGTGCACGTCCGTACATAAATATGATAAATATATATGTATATACATATGTATATATTTGAGTGTGTATATTTGAGTGTGTATATGTATGTATCTATTTATGTATACATAAATATAATAAATATATATGTATATACATATATATGTGAGTGTGTATATAAATATATGTATGTGTGTGTGTGTGTGTGTACTGTTTGGCTGTAGTCCAACTATACATCTGACCCGATAGTATATATTTCACTGTAAATTGTAGGTTCATGATAATATAGCGTTAAATTAAGAAATGTGCATTGCGAAATTTTTTCTGTCTTACACTCGACTATTGAGCAATTTCACGGAGTTTGTATACTATTTTACGATAGAAATAATTAATCTACATATATGTCTGCCATTTAACCAGGGTCGACGTTTGGGTATTTAGCAGCCTAGACTGACGCTACAATGTTGTGCCAAGGTATTTAGAGCCCTAGGCTAGCCCTACAATGGGTGCTGGAGTATTTAGTGTCCTACGCAATCTCTATAAATGTGCATGTGTATTTAGCTCCCTGGGCTAGCTCTACAATATGTGCCTGTGTATTTAGCGTCGTTGGCAAGCCCTACAATGTGAGTCTTGGTATTTAGTGCTATAGGCTAGTTCTACAATGTTTACTTTAGTATTCAGCGCCCTTGGCTAGCCCTACAATGGATACCGGGATATTTAGTACCGAAGACCGCCTATTAGATGTTATTTGTGTATTTAGTATACTTGGCTAGCTCTACACATTTGCCTGGGTGTTTAGCGCTTCAGGTTATCTCTACATTATATACCTAATTATTTAACATCCTTGGTTAGCCCTACAATGTTTAACTAGGTATTTAATGCCTTAGTCTAGCTCTAAAATGTGTACCGGGTATATAGTACCCTACGCAACCTGAAAAATGTATGCCTGGGTATATAGCGCCATAGGCAAGCCATGATGTGTACGCCTAGGGGCATTTAGCGCACAAGACCAACGCTACAACGTATGCTAGGAGATAGAACGCCTTAGCTAGCTCTACAATGAGTGTCTTGGTATTTAACACCTTGACTAGCTCTACACTGTGCACGAATAGTATATGTTTATATATGTCTTCATATACAAATAAGCATATCCATGCTCTATGCAAATAGGTATCTCCAGATAATGTTCATCAAGAGAAAGTCATTATAGACTCTAGTCTATTTCATGTCAGCACCGGTTAGGTGATGATCACTGACGAAAGATTAACAAATCTTGTAACAGCGTTGTCTGACATTCTCAGCCGTGCTGAGTGAGATTCTGTGCGTGTTCATACAGGAAAATAGAGAAAAATAATTTTTTTGTTTAAAAAAACAAACATTCAAATGTTTTTCTTTGATAACGAAACTATTGTATATAAACGTATAATTTATGTTTATAAATGTTTATCTATGTATCCTTATTATGCTAATATATATATATATATATATATGTGTGTGTGTGTGTGTGTGTGTGTGTGTATAAGTATATATATATGTACATATGTATATATATATATATATATATATATATATATATATATATATATATATATATATATATAGGAAAATGTATGACCCCGACGGCAGAGCTCAAGCCGTTTCGACGGCTATTTCTGGAAGAAATAGCCATCGAAACGGCTTGAGCTCTGCCGTCGGGGTCATACATTTTCCTATTACCCACTCTACTACCCTAAGTATTGAGTACTCTGGTGCGTTATGGTCCATCTGGTCCCTTACCACAACTCCTTCGTTATATATATATATATATATATATATATATATATATACATATGTACATATATATACTTATACATACACACACATTTATATATACATATATATATATATATAAACAGAAAATGTAAGTCAACAGGTTAAAATTAACTTCGTTTATTCATATTCGCTGTTATATATATTTCGGTGATAACCATTATTCAACAGTTATGACCTCATCAGACAACTAGAACTTGAACAGAAAAAACAGAAAAACATAATGATGGAACAAAGTTCACCTTCGTTATTTCGGTCCTTTGCTATGCTCTGTCTCGAAGTATAGTGTTGTTTTCTCAAAGAACTGGTGGCATATAACCGAAATAAAGGAGGTAAACTTTGTTCCACATTATGTTTTTCTGTTGTTTCTGTTCAAGTTCTAGCTGTTTGATGAGGTTATAGCTGTTGGAAAATAGTTATCACCGAAATATATATAACAGCGAATATGGGTAAACGAAGTTAATTTTAACCTGTTGACTTACACTTCTTGTTTATAAATTACCCCGGAGTAAACGGACTCACCTGCGCACTTCGTTGAGTGCTCTACCCTGCATGTATATATATATATATATATATATATATATATATATATATATATATATATATATATATATATATATATATATATTATGAAGTGCTGTTGGCTTTTCGCTGCTGCAGTGTTTTCTATACCTTTCATTTATATATATATATATATATATATATATATAGTGTACTAGGATCGTATATGTATATATATATATATATATATATATATATATATATATATATATATATATATATATATATATATATATATATATATATATGTGTGTGTGTGTGTGTTTGTGTGTGGAGTTTTTCTTGTCCCAACTTGTGCTCATATCAGCAAGATGTCATAAAATCATTTTGAACCTAGTGTTTAGTAATCACAGAAACACCATTCTTTTCACTTGCTAAAAAAAAATACAAGGCTGCTGTCTCCACTGTTGGCCCTCTGGCTAATGAAAATAACATCCTCCATGATGATGCTAAATCCATGACTGAGATACTGCAGAAGCAATACTATTCTGTTTTCAGCAATCCTGATATGGCTGATCTGGACAGTATCAGTGATGTAAACCCACGACCCATTATATCTGACATAATGTTTGGCACCCTTGATATATTAGCGGCAAAAAACAAAATCAAACACAACTCAGCAATAGGCTCCGATAGGTTCCCTGATAGTTTTCTGAAGATTTATCAATATCATCTTGCATCTCCACTTGTTAACCTTTGGAGAAACTCACTGGACGCAGGCTATATCCCAGAAAATTTCCTGTCCCAGTTTGTCGTCCCGAAATACATCAAGACAGAAACAGATCCCATGATATTTAAAAGCTTCCTGATAAATTTCTCCAAGAAATCCCGGAAAAAACCACTATACCCGGATATGTCTCTGATAGCAACAACTCTTTACTTGAGAGAGCCACGGTGTCCAAAAAATGACTAGGTTGTGAACTAACAATCTGAAAGATTCGCCGGGTGGTGGTATTAAGTTAGACATGGCGTGGACCAACACTGGCCGAAGCCAGTGTGTGTGTGTGTGTGTGTGTGTGTGTGTGTGTGTGTGTGTGTGTGTGTGTGTGTGTGTGTGTGTGTGTGTGTGTGTGTGTGTGTGTGTGTGTGTGTGTGTGTGTGTGTGTGTGTGTGTGTGTGTGTGTGTTATTAAGAGAGACAGATACTACGGATTTCTCAGGAATAGAGCTGTTTATAGAAGCCGGCAGTGTCAGTTCATAAGACATCATCTTGTCGGATATATACAAAAGAGAGACAGAGAGGGGGAGGATATATATATATATATATATATATATATATATATATATACCTTTTGATGTATACCGTGAAGATTAAGAGTCTATATTAAAAATGATAACGAAAAAATGTATATCGTTGTTGTTTCATATTTAAAATCAAAACAGAGGCATAGTGGTAAAGCATGTTTGTTATTTAATGATCTGTATTTGTTGTTAGAACTATAGTTTTTTCTCATGTGATCCTTGTTTTCATTTGTTTAACTTGTTGGTTTCAAAGAAGGTCAACTGTGTCTGAAGCTTAATTATTTTACATTTTTAATGTAAACTGAAAATAAAACGAATCAATTTGGAAAATGTCTGCAACAACAACGACGACTTCTTTCGTATAGGTTTCATTCTTCCAAAGTTTAAGAAAATTACATTCCCAAGAATATGGTCTATTTTTTTAAATGATCATTATTTATTTGTTTATTTATTTGATGAGTTTAAACATCTGTATAGAGCTAGTAAACCATGACAGAGTATGGTAAATGTCTAGTACTTCTTACAGTTGAGAAACAAAAAGCCTGATAGAAAGAAATAAGTGAATATAAAAATAAAAATAGAAAAAAAATGAAAAAAATGAAAATAGGAAAGACCGGGGGGGGGGGGGGGGTAAGAATAAATGAAAAGAAAAAAAAGAAAAAAAAAGAAAACAACAGCTTATTGAAAAGCGGCTGATACTTCAACAGCTTGCAGTCTTCAGCTTTTCGGGAAACGAAACCTGGGTCTGTTACTGAATGCACCAAGTTTCCATTGGAGAATGTGTTGCATTTGACCTTTGGCCATCCCAACGGTCCAACCCCACCGGATCGAGCTGAGAAAGGAATCCAGCGGCGTCCAAGCCATACTTAATAATCTCGTTGAGAGCGGCATAGTATGGTAGGCGATCAGCACTATGTCAGCGGATGAAGACCAAAGCCTCTACCTTAGATCCACAGCAGCTTTTGTGTTACTCGCAGACCCGGGGGGGGGGGGGCGAGCATCAGGGAAACACCGATACAGAGTTGCTGTCCAGCTGAGTACCGGTTGATAGTGAAGCAAAGCGACAACATGCCAAACACTGCTGATCAACAGGCGCACAAGCCTCTCCGAAACCTTGTCGCCATGTATTGAGTTCCATTTGCGTTGGGGAGACTGGGTATCCACATAAAGGAAGGGAGATAGGGCGTTCGTAAAGCGAAGATCGAGCTTATTGCATAGTTAGTCTTCAGTTTTCTGATCACGGTAGCTTTAGAGTTATGTCCCATTATGAATATCAAAAAGCTTTAAGAGTTATGTCCCTCGATGAATATGTTATGTATGTTGTCTTTGCAAATAACTAAATGTTTGTTGAAGGTATCTACTCCATATTTCGATGGAACCTCTCTACGTGTTTGTTCGACAAGCTAGAAAAGGCAATTAAATATTCCTCAAATTACACTTTACCACCTTAAAAAAGAGAAGACACACATTAATCTTCACTCGACGACAAGATGTTCACAGCTTTCAATGGATTTGTCTTGCAAAAACTAAACAACTTTAGCTTTACCAGCCAGGGAGTCTCCATATGTTAGCGCGGGTTTCTAAAACAAAAATTCCTCTCGGATTCGTCCATGTTTTAAAAATTACAAGAAGGAACACAGTGAATACTTAACACACACACACTTCTTTTGACCACCACACATCTGTTCGTTCGGGAGCTAAATAACCACAACAACGATATTTTAGATTGATTTCGTTGTTGTGGTTATTTCGTTGTTGATCCTTACACCCGTATGGACTGCGCTCATATCCATTTTGTTCACCAGGAAAAATATTATACTCCCTCCACAACACCATTCTCAAGAAATCTTCTTGTGAACGCGACTTGGGCATTATTGTCAACAATGATTTGCGTTAGAAAAAGTATATCTCTAAAATTGTTAAGAAGGCCGAGGGTGTCTTATCATCACTCAGTAAGACCTTTGTCATCCGTTCTCCAGCTATATATTTAAAGCTGCATATAGCTATGTTACATCCACACTTAGAATTTGTATCACCTATCTTGCTCAGAATATTGATATCCTGGAAACTGTTCAGAAACGTGCAACCAAACGAATAATCTCCGCCTGGCATCGACCATACTCTGAACACCTTGCTTCTCTGAACATGGATACATTAAAGCTCTGACATTTGGCAACTGACTTAGTAGACATTCACAAGATTATTAACCATCTTTCCAATAACAGACCTGGGCACCTTTTTGAATTCCATATGAATAACATACGTGGACATGCTTACAAAATCAGAAAACAGTAGAGCTGCCATGATATTCGGAAACATTTTTCATGCTCAGTTGCTGAAGCATGGAACAAACTATCTGCATTAGTTGTTAGCTGTCGGGCCACTGCACCCTTCAAAACGTCCATGCTTCCCGAAATTCGCCAACATTACATCCGATAGTCCTCCTCCATACACATGCACGCATATGTGTGTGTATCATGGCTTATAGACTGTTAAATTTTCTGACCTTTGTACATTATTCTATGTACTATACATACACTTTTGATGAGTTGTAGTGCAGATGAGTACTGTACTCAATAATTTTCATTATATTATATTATTATGTTTCCTGCCGAGGTTAACTTTGCCTTTCATCCTTACGGGGTCGATAAAATAAAGTACCAGTAATTCACTGGGTAATTGCTGGCCTTGTGCCAAAAGTAGAAATAATTATATTATATTATTATCTTATCATGATCATGACCATTATTATTGATATTGTTATAGCTACTGTTTATCTTTGTCGATTTCCCTTTCCTTTCACCTGTGTGTTGTTTTTCGTCTTCGTATCGTCCCCAGCATTGTGCGCCCTAGTGGCTAATAAAAGAAACCATTCGCCGAGGTTAACTTTGTTTTTCATCCTAATGGGGTCGATAAAATAAAGTAACAATAATACATTGGAGACGATTTAATCGATTTTCCCTTCCCCTTCAAATTGCTGGATATGTGCCAAATTTAGAAACAATTATTATTAGTGAGTATGCACCTGAGACGAGATACTTGTCTTAGCGGTCAAAGTGACCATTGCTTTTTGTCCTCCTATCGGAGAATTTTCTTGTTTGAATGTTTATATTTTTGTTGTTTTCTGTTACCATTCTTTTTAAACAAAAATAAACACATTGCATCGTCCTGTGTCATCTTTAGTGTTTTTTTTCTTCAAGGGGCTAATAAAGAAAAATAATTATTATTGCTGAAGGCAGTGGATTTGTAGTATCAGTAGAGCGACGGAAACAATATTTTGCCTCGTTATAATTTTCTACTTTTTGAGTTCCACTTTCCATAAAATTGCTGGCCTTGTGCCAATGTTAGAAACAATTATTATTATTATTGATGTTGTTGTTGTCCTTTTATGAGCCACAACGGCCGATAAGATATTGAAGAATGGCAATTGGGATACGATTTCATGTTACCAAGACGGAAGCTAAATCAGGGAGTGATCTGAAATCGCTACACCGGTTAAAATACGCATGCGTATGAAGTCATCTTTATTATTTCAACTTAAGATACGAGAGAAGGTAATTATTTTATAATTCTCCATTATTATGAATTTTATTTTATTACATACCAATTTTTTTAAATACCTTGATTACATTTTAAATGAAATTACTTTATTCTGCAATTTCTAGTTGTATCATTTCTGACAATATCTTGAATAAGTCTCTAGGATGTATATGTTTTATGTTTGTTATAAACGTAATGTACACACAGGGATATATAATAATGTAAATTATTGTGTATGTGTGTGCGCTTATATATATATATATATATGCTTATGTGGTTTCTAGAAATGTTTATTTTTAGAGAACTATAGATACCCTGTATGTGTATACGTTGGGATTCGCCAGCACGAGGAAAAAGTGCTCAGTACCAAAATTGATATATTAAATGTATTTTATATGTGTGTGTGTGTTCAAATATCAGTGTTGATCTTTGCAATCAGCGAATAATAGTGCAATCACCCTGAAGCATTTCACAGCTTGTATGTCCAAATGAGTAAGAATTGGTATATGTATGGTATCCGACGGAGTATAGTTACTTTAAAAACGAAGATTTGGTTTCAACGAATGTGAATGTGAGTGTGTGTATATATATATTTAGTCACCATCACTGGACACGAACAGCTCAAATTGCTTATATTTGTGCATGAACGGCCATCACCTAATGGTTGCCACTGTGTAGAGCTCCAGCTAAGGACTTCCTGTAATACCCTTTACATGTCGTTGTTGCCTTTGCTCTCTCGCCAGTAGGTTTTGTGTTAATGGTGGGATATCAAATAGAACTCGTAAAGTTGTTAAGCTACCCACACAAATGGATTATTTATAGTGGTGAAGGCTTGTGTTGGACCAGCCACACTTTTCGTAAATGTTGATAAAGGATTGTTGCAAAAGTTTGTCACAAACCCAGTAAACAACACACCTCAGGTATTGGATTGCTGTTAAATCTCAGGAGTTCCTCCGCCTTTTGGCGAGTTTTGTTGAGGTGCCAGAGGTATATCCCTGAAACGAAAGTTGACATTTATCATGCAGTGGTAATGACAACACTCTTATATGGCTCGGAGTCATGTAGACTTTATCACACCCACATTTACAGGCTTGATGTCTTCCATAAACTGAGGTACAATCTTAAATCTGTGAATATACCTCTCCTTTTGAAGCCCTAGCTGCTGATCCTGGTAATTTTAGAGCTGTCTAACACAGATCTCATCCACCTTATACTGCCCCAAATCCTATCAATCCACTAAATGTGGCTTGATGTGTAGATCAGCAGCTGGATTGAAGTGACATTTAAGGCATAAACATAAAAAACTGAACTGAAAAAAACTTTTGAACCCTCATATGTCATTGCATGACACATGAGAGTCCGTCATACGGATGTCTGTATATATATATATATATATATATATATATATATATATATATATATATATATATGTGTGTATGTATATACACACACACACACACACACATATCATCATCGTTTAACGTCCACTTTCTCTGCTAGCAAGGGTTAGATGGGTCCACAGAGACCAAATCAGTACTGAAGCGGGGACTACTGATCTCCCAGACAAGCCAGGGATCTGTTGTCTCACTTATGTACAGTCACAGGTTCTACTGAGTGCATAGAGGAAGCTGTCTTATCTTTGATACAACTAAGGCTCCTCCTTACCCTTTCTTTGGCAAGCTTTCTACTGCTGGATGCCCTTCCTATCACCAATTTGTGTGTGTGTGTATACAGGTTGAGGACGATATTTGTTCAAAAGATTTCTGTCTAGGAAAAAATAACACAGTAGTTATTTTAAGATATATTTATCAAACTTACTTCTGTTTGTCTTCATGACTTGTTCTTTCTATCTCACTCGATAAATCCGCCATTGGCTTTGATGACGGCCTCAAGGCGGCCTCGGAACTGGCTACAGGCCTTCGTCACTGACCCCCGACTTAGGCCCCTAAAAGCACTTGTGATCCTGGCCTTCAGATCGTCTTTCGTATTGCAGCTAGATCTGTTGGTGTCTCGTTCCACTGCGCCCCACACAAAGAAGTCGAAGGGGTTGCAGTCAGGCGAGCTGGGAGGCCAGATGTCAGGTGAAGTGTGGTCGACGAAGTTCTCTGACAGCCAGGCTTGGGTCTTTCGGCTGGTATGGCAGGGCGCTGAGTCTTGCTGCCACACGTACAGCCTATCTGCAGCTACCTGGTCAATCCAGGGCTTTACTACCTCGCTCAGAACACGGATGTAGCCATCGGTGTTCAGCTTGAGGCCCTCAGGGAAGAAGTGAGGTGGCATGACGTCACCTTGACTGCTGACGACACCTAAGACCAATGTTGTCCTTGGAAACTTTGTCTGCATGACTCTGGGCACGTCTTTGGATAAGACAGTGAGCCACCTGTTGTTCTGGGTGTTGATCTTCTGGTCTTGGCAGAAGTTTTTCTCGTCAGAGAAAAACCATAGCATGTCTGACTCCAGCGGGTGTTTCAACTTGCTGATCAGCTTCTTTGCGTGCTTCAGTCGCTTTTCTTGCATCGCCTTTGACAGAAATTGTCCTTTCCTCATCTTGTATGAAACGTAGCGAATGTCTTCATGTACCACCAGCCTAATGAGCTTTTCATCCACGCCTTTCTCCCTGGCAATGGCACGCATCGACTTGCTAGGTTCATTGTTGATGATATCCTGAACTTCAGCGACAAACTCGGGCGTTCTGACGCCGTCAGATCATTGATCATGTGTTTTCCTCTCTAATGTTGCTTCGTAGTCGAATTCTGAATCTTCCAATTCCTTTCTACCTTTTCCACCATTCTCCTGCTGACGCTGAGAAAGTCTGAAATTTCCTTATTTGTCCTCCCGGCGCGGATTCCAAGAAGAACTCCGTGTCTCTTCCACAAATTTGGAGGTTCAAAATTATTCATAATCAATTATTCTGAAAATAAATAATGGAAATATAGTCACTGTTTTTATGAAGACAAGAGTGACAACGGAAGTAAAAAAAAATGTGCATAAAATTAGCAGTTGAAAATTGCGAACAAATATCGTCCACACCCTGTATATATATATACACACACACACATTATATATATGTGTGTGTATATATATATACATAAGTTTATCCCACGTTCAATCGAGGGTAACCACAGTAAGTAAGGTACTCAATACATAGCAGAGTATAAATATTTAATATAGAAATGGCTTCTACAGGACTAGAACTATTTCATTCATGAGAAATCATCTGGCTTCCTGATGATTTCTCTTAAATGAAACAGCTCTAGTCCTGTAGAAGCCATTTCTATATTAAATATATATATGTGTGAATACTTGCTAGTAGGGAAAGCAGACGTTGAAACAACAATGATGATGATGATGATGATATATATATAGACAACCCATCTAACCCATGTTAGCGCGGAAAAATGGACGTTAAACGGTGCTGAAGATGATGAGAGTGACGTATGTGAAGTCATATAATATGTTTATATACACTAAACATAGGTAGCCTCACTGACAAAAACATTTGCAACAACACGGAAAAAATTATATTTTTCTGTTTTCTTCTATGAATATATCATGAGTTGCCAGTATATTCTGAGAGTATCACAATGCTGTTTCAAGATTTGTTAATCTTTCATCAGTGACACTCATTCAGAACATACTGGCATGGAAATGGACTAGAGTCAAAATCGTATATTGCATAAGGATCACCTGCTGGTGATAGCAAATAGAAAACATCAGCTGGATTGTCTTCTCTAAAGTTTGCAGAGTTCACGTCCACGCCATGTAGTTTTATTTATTTGGAGTGACTGCTCTCCTAGATGGGTTACCTGCTACCAATTTCTTAAACTCATAGAACTTGCACAGATTTGATGTAGACCCCACGGTGGGCTGGGTGCTTTTTGTTGTGCCACCAACACAACCACTTTACACGTTGAGCTGGGTCTTTTCGTCGTGTCGCCAACACAACCACTTTACATGGTGGGCTGGGTGCATTTTGTTGTGTCGCCAACACAACCACTTTACACATTGGGCTGGGTTTTTTTGTTGTGTCACCAACACAGCCACTTTACACGGTGGACTGGGTGCTTTTTGTTGTGTCACCAACACAACTGCTTTACATGGTATGCTTACAATTTTTGTGTACAATGACCCAACAAAGCAGTTGACCAAATGCATTGCTGTAATATGTGGTTCGAAAATATAACAAAACTGTTAAAACACTTGAGAAACCTATTATAAAATGCAACCTCGTAGGAGGCATGTTAAACTTGCATAAGTGTGAGCTGTAAATTTAATTATTTAATTGTCAAAATCGTTCATCACATTCTATTTATAACTCTTGTCTTCATTCTTTCATTTTCAAAATTCATCATGATACATTCATCGTTATTATCATTTAACATTCGCTTCCCCTGCTAGCTAGGGTTAGTGGGTCTACATAGACCAAATCAGAGCTACCTATCTCCCAGACAGGCTGAGAGTTCTGCATCCTGCTTACGTATAATCAGACATTCTGTCGAATGCACTGGAGAAGTTGTGTCTTTTGACACAAACTGAAGGGTCTTTCAAACTCCCTTGTTTGGCAAGCTTTCTATGGCTGGATGTCCTTCATAACACCAACCACTTTGCAGCATGTACAGGGTGTTTTTATTGTTTGGAATTTCTTTTCAGTGAAAATGTCTGGTACTGACCTTTCTCGAAGTCCTTATGAACAGGGAGAACTAGCTTCTAGTCCAGAAAGACATATCATGGATCCAGATGATGAAGATGATGACGATGATGACAAACAGAGCCTAGTTTCTTTTTCAGTACATTCAAAAGAGGCCCTTGATGAAGATGACTATCTTAAAGACAAGTAAGTTTTTCTCTAAATACTACTCTGACTACGAGAGTTTCTATAGATAGATGCCTTTCCTATCATCAACCACTTTACAGGGTGCACTGAGTGCATATTTTGTGGTACCAGCACTAGAGAGATTGTGTTGTGACTGAAGGGTCCTCTCAACCCCGTTTGGCATGGTTTCTATTTGCTGAAAGCCCCTCAGAACACCAGCTAACCAACAGAGTGTACTGAGTATGCCCCATCAATACTAGAGAGGACCCTTCCTGACTAAAGGGTCTCCTCAACTCATTTTGGCATTGTTTCTATTGCTGAAAGCTCTTCCCTATACCACACACACCTCACAGAGTGCACTGGGTATGCCCCATCATTGCACCAGTTCTAGGGAGGTTGTCAGTCATTGACTTGATTGAAGAGCATACTCATCCTACATCAGCCAGTGGATCACAGGAAATTGAAATGTATAACCATAATCGGTTCTGTACGAGCAAGACATAGTCACCTGACCTGGCATTGCTCACAATAGGATAACTTGTCTAACTCATGCGAGCTTGGAAAAATGGACGTTAAACAGAGATGATGATGATGAATTATGTTTGACATCAGGATACTGAAACTCACACAAGAGATGGTGTAGGAAAGAGACAAGTGAAGAGAATCTATAAGGAGAGAACCTGTCTAACATATGCAAGCATGGGGGCATAGAAATGGTGATGATGAAAAAGAGGTGTTGGTTTATCAGTTATTGGAAAATTAGTGATTTCAGCATCATTATATGTCAGCTTTGTATGCTGGCATTGGTTGGACAGGCTTTCATGATCTAAGACCAGATGGATTGAAGAGATCCATTTTGCTCCTTACATTCCATATTCACATGGTTTCTACATTTGGGTGCCCTTTCTAATGCCATCAACTTTACAGCATGAACTGGGTGCATTTTTTGTGACACAAGCATCATTGCTTTATAGCATGTACTGTCTCCATTCTATTACCAAACACTGTAGCCTCTGGTCTCTAACCATGTATACTTTTAGTGTTGCAGTGATTGTACTGGCAGGTTAGTCTTTTGTATTATGGCTTATCACCAGTCAGCTTGGTCCTATGTTATCTCTTTCAGAGGTGATTTTTCACAAATTTGTTTCATGTCTCCATTTTCCGCAGGTTCCATCCACTTCAAGAACTCAGCACTTTTTTATATCTGTATATATATATATATATATATATATATATAAAATATAAGATCAAAAGATGGTTAAAAGAGTTCCAAGTATTTTATTATGCGCATTTCAGAAACAAATATCATCATGGGATAATATCTGCGTTCTCATCAGATAAAATAGGGGTACATGATATGAAGCTTAAAAAACACTTGTGAATAGTGAAGTTTTAACACACAATAAATTGAATTCAGATGCATCACTGATTTTTCGTTTTATATTATATATATAGATATTTAAATTTAGCTTTTTTTCAGAAAGTGATTCATATATAAATTAACTTTTCATATCCTGTAAGGATTTATCAGAAAACATCAAAAAATGGGGGCCAAATTGGCAGTCATTAGAACATCAGATAGAATGCTTTGCTGTATTTATTTTGGCTCTCTGCTCTCAAATTCTGTTATGGTCAATTTTGCCTTTCATCCATTTGAGGTCAATAAAAAAAAGTACCAGCAAGTACTGCTGTTGATTCTTCCCCTATATTTCTTTCTCACTTCCATTTTCTTACTCTATCCTTCCTTGGAAGAAATCTGCTGTCTTTACATCTGGAGAGGAGATGGGCTCCACCATTTTAAAATGTCCTAGATATACTGTATGTCATTACAGTACCTCTATGACACCCAGGAGTTATGAGATCAAGCCATGCATCTAAAAACAGGTTTATTAATTCTGATGTTTATAGTAACTTGACTAGCTGACAGATTGGTGCAAAAATTTGCAGTATTAGAGCAAAAACTTCAATTTTTTTTATTTGATGCAGTCACAGTGCTGTTTTATATTTTTCAAGAACAGCTTGCTAATGTGGTTTAATTCAAATATTTATTCTTTACTTGTAGACAGTTTGGGAAAATTTAGAATATTAAAATAAAGACTAATTTTTAATATGATGTAGTCATAGAGCTGTTTTTTTTACTTTTCAAGAATGTCTTGTTAATATGGTTTCGTGCAGTACATGATGTTAAGAGTTAATATTTTTACTTTGTTTTTTTTTTTTTAGCAAAGATGATTATATGGATGACAGCGAGTCATTAGACATAAAGCCTCCACAGGCTCACGCTATGAAGAAAGATAAACATAAACACAAGCACAAAGAAGAACGTTGGCGAGAACGAAACAGCAGGCATGAAAAAGACAGAGAAAGTAAGTCTATTCTTATCTCTTTCTTTTTTTAAATTTTGATGTTTTCCTCACTACTCTGGTCATTCACTCAAAAGCTCATATTATATCTGAGGTTGACTATGGCCATGACTAAAGTATTGGTCAGTAATGAATGCCTCTAAATCACAATAGTAATAGAAAAGTTCTAAATCAAACTCACTTGTGCTGGTGCCATGATAAAATGCACCCAGTACACTCTGTAAAATGGTAGTGCAGGCGCCATGATAAAATACACCTAGTCCACTCTGTAAAGTAGTGATGGTCGAACAGATATAATGTAAATTGAGAGAACTTTTTACTCTTGTTGAAGCTATAATGACGTTTCTAATGCTAGTGCCACAAATAAAATACACCAAGTGCACTCTGTAAAGTGGTAGTGATTAAATAAGATAAAGTAGTTCTGCTGAGGTGGTATTGGTGGTACAATAAAATACACCAAGTGCACTCCGAAATGTGGTTGGTGTTAAGAAAGACATCCATCCACATAAACTATTTCAAAAATGGATATATGAGTGAGATATGATTCTCCAACCTATCCAATCTCCAATACTGATAACCTCTCCAACTCGTGCCAGAATGGAAATTGTCATCGTCATCATCATCATTATGTAATGTCCGTTTTACCTGCTAGCAAGAGTTGGACAGGTCAGCACACACCAAGTCACTACTTAATCAGAGCCACTGATCTTTCAGATGGACTGGGTACGCTGGCACCAGTGATATGGAAGCTGTCATGTCTGAAGAGTCAGCCCTCTCTACCCTACCCTTTGATTTGCTTGTTAACTTTTTTATGTTGTCTGTCAATCTTTTTCTTTGAATTTCTTTCTCCCCCCCCCCCCCCCCCCCCCTCTAGAGTTGTTTGTAGAATAGATTGTATTTACAAGACCATACCATCTCAGCTTTCTTTTCTTCACTATTGTGATGTCTTCATCAAGGTTAATGTGATATTGAATTGTTTTGTGGACCTGCTCGTTTATGATATGGTCTCTGTATGAGATACTTATGGTGTTGTTGTAGCATATTGTGCCAGCATGAGGAACAATTGGGCGTAAAAATGATACAGATAATGATAGCAACAATGAGGATGGCTTTATGTAAATACCTGGAAAAATGATTCCTAGCCATTTCTTCAGCTATGTTATTGTTGTGTAATAATTGTTTAATGGTTCTGTGTTTACAGGAGAGAGACTGCACATGCGATCTGCAGGTAAAGATAGACATGCTCATGAGATGCAACGACAACAAGACAAAGAGAAGGAACGTGACCGGCGTTTGAAAGACGAGGTACGGGAGGCACGCAAGAGAGAGGAATCAAGACGAGAAAGGTAACAGCATATTTTTTTTTTAGTATTTATTTATTTAATCTTCTCTACTGCAGTTAAATTTGTGGTTAATCTACCATACCTATGTATACTTTGCAACTTAATAGGCAGGGTATCCAGATGAATTTCATAGAAAGTCACAGATTGCGTTAGAAAGCACAGCAAAATATGAATATTTTTGTACCATTCAAATGTAATAAAGACATACACACACATATATATGTGTATATATATATATATATATATATTTTTTTTTTTACAGAGTGTACTGGGTACACTCTGTAAAGTGGCAGTGCTGGTGCCATGACAAATTGCACTTGGTACATGCTTTAAAGTGGTTGGCATTAGCAAGTATATGCAATGTGTATATATATATATATATATATATATGTCTGTGTGTGTATGTGGCCTAATGGTTAGGGTGCTGGACTGAGAATCATATGGTCATGGGTTCAATTCCTGGACCAGATAGCATGTTGTGTTCTTCAGCAAGATGCTTCCTTTCACATTGCCATTCATGATATGTCTGGGGGACCCTATCATCAAATCTCCTATGAGTTATAATACTGTAGGAGGCCAACTAAAGTTACATATGTATAAGTTGTCATTTTATTTCATATATATATATAAAAGTATATGTATATATATTAAGTGGTGAATTCAGCAAGTTAGAACATCAGATAGAATGCTTTTAGGTCAACTTTGTCTTTCATAATTTTGAGGTTGATAAATAAAGTACTAATCCAGTACTGGGGTAAAATTTTTCCTCTACATCTCTTTCTCATTCTTCTCTCCCACTCACTCTTTCTCTGGAAGAAATCAACTATGTTTATACCTGGAGAGGGATGGGCCCTGTCAGGTTTACAACATGACTGAGGCACTCTGTGTGTCAGTATGGTGCCCTTATGACTCATCAGGAGTTATGAGTTCAAAGAAAATATTGTATATACTTGTGTAAAGGTCACACTGCCATTTTACATATAACAATTACAATGTACCATATATTTTAAATTGAGGTTTTGTATATCATGTTTGTTTTTTACATCATATTTCTTTGGAAAATAGTGTGACTTATATATGAGTATATATATATATATATAGTAGTTTGGAAATACTATTTCAAAATAAACAGAACATTTGGAACCATTTAGACAAATCATGCTGTTGTTGTTTTATTTTTGTGTGTGTGTGTATATTTTTTGTTTTCATTTCATTTCATTTCATGTTTATCATCTATTTCATCATTTCAAGAGACAGTTTTTATACCTACTCACTGAGTTGGGCTACCAAAGCTCATTATTATAACCAATCTCAAGAATACCTCTGAACTCATCATCTTTGATCAACTTTTCTTCTATTAACAACACAACACATATACACACTGCTTGTATCGTCATCTTTCATCTGCACACCAACTTCTTTCTACCTGTGACACACTTATCAGGATTGCTGTAATGTACCAGAGGCCATTGCACATCAAAGCATTTGCATACCTATGCAATAACTTATTTATGTTTGTTTCTTCCTGTTTTATTCTACTGCATTTCATAGCAGCATCAGCTGAATTTTAAGACTGTTTTCCCTGCTAAATCATTAATACTCCATAAAAGGGTTCATGCTCAATGTAAGGTTCTTTTAGAAGAAATTTTTTACAACCTTCTGCCCACTCTTTTAGTCACCTGTTATTGTTTCAAATAGGCATACTGTATTCCTGTATGTTGTAAGAGGCGATTAAAAGGACATCTGGTTGTAAAACATTGCCTTAAAAGGTCCTTCATTAATGACTATGAATCCTGTTATGGGGTCTATAGGCCTGACCCTTGCTTTGCTAGCAGGAAGGACATCTGGCTGTAAAACATTGCCTCAAAAGGATCTCCATTAATAACTATGAAGCCCATCATTGGGCTGGCTGGGCTGGTCCCTATTTTGGCAAGGAAAGTAGCCTTAAAAGGCTTGTTAATGGATGTGTATTTGTCTGTTTCTTTGTGAAAGTATGGGCTCGACAAGTCAGCAGCCTTAGACAAGAGCAGATAATTGCATTATCCTGAAGGTAAAAAAAATAACTGACGTTTCTTTGGGTACTTTTCTTACATCATTCTTCTATTTCTTTTAATTTCTACTGCTTTCTCTGTCTTGTCTAGTCTAAAATCTCATACTTCTCTTAGTGAATGAACTTATGTCTGTTTGTCTGCTTTGATTTAAATTAACTATGCACTCTGCACTTGCGTCATCTGTACATAACACACTATATACGTGTGTTTGTATATATATATATTTATGTATGTATATATATATTTATGTATATATATATATATGTATGTATATATATATATATTTATGTATATATATATCATCATCATCATCATCATCATCATCAACGTTTAACGTCCGTGTTCCACGCTTGCATGGGTTTGGACGGGGGTAGTCCCACTTGAGGCAAGAGTGATTGTCTTGCTCGCATAGGACTGTCTGGCAGGTTTTCTACAGTTGGATACCCTTCCTAACACCAACCACATTTACAGTGTGGGTCTGGGAGGTTTTTACCGTGTTGCCTACACGGCCACATTACAGCGTGGACTGTGTGTTTTTTTGTCGTGACACCTACACGATCTCATTTGTTTCGGCCTGGATGGCGCGGCACCAACATAACTTTACATAGAACGGGGTGGTGTGGATGGGGTGGGGGTGGTGGCGGGACGGGGTGTAGTTTGTTAGAGATGCCTACTGGCAAGGCGGGTCTTCTCTGTTACTGAGTACCGCCAAAGGTCACGGTCCAGTGACATTGTCTTGGAGAGGTGTAAGTGTGTGAGGTCGGAGTTTATCAGCTCATCCCATGTTTTTCTAGGTCTGCCTATTCCGTGGCTACCGTCTATCTTTATTGCCCTGCACTTTGTAATACAGCTATCGACTTTCATGCGCATCACGTGTCCATACCAACGCAGCCTTCTCTCGAGTAAACAACATCTGATCCCTCTTATCTCTAATTTTTTCCTTAGTTCGTTTATGCTTTGCCGTTCACGTATATTACTGTTACACATCCAGCGGAGCATGCAAGCTTCGTTCCTCTCTAGTCTGCGTATATCCTCTGCACACAATGCCCAGGTCTCACTACCATGCAACATTGCTGTTCGTATGCAGGCATCGTACAACCTGCCTTTCATTTTTAGGGAGAACCCTTTAGCAGCTAATAGTGGTATAAGCTCTCTGAACTTTTTCCAACCAGTTCTGACTCTAGCTACAGTACTTTCAGAGCACCCTCCCCCACTGCTGATTTTATCGCCCAGGTAACGGAAGCTGTCCACTATTTCTATAGAACCCTCTGCGCAATTGAAAGAGCTAGTATTTTGTGGGCACTTGCTGCTACTTATTGCACTAGAACACCGGCCACATGTAAAGTCTATGTTCTTAGTTAGCTTACCTGTGATCCCACTACATCTTTTATGCACCCATACTTTGCATTTAGGACATAAGATGGAGTTTCTACCTACGCCTTTCCTACATACCGAGCACGACCATTTCCCAGAAGGGACCGCCGCCTTGTTTTCTTTCCTACAAACTAGAACTTTGGTCTTAGCCAGGTTAATTTTAAGTCCTTTTGACTCTAGGCCGTGCTTCCATGTTTGGAATTTCTTCTCTAGCTCGGCCATTGATTCCGCTATGAGTGTCAGGTCGTCTGCGTATAGGAGTTCCCATGGGCAGCCTGTCTTGAACTCCTCTGTTATAGCCTGAAGGGCAATAATAAATAGTAGGGGGCTGAGAACAGAGCCCTGATGGACGCCAACTTTTACGCTAAACTCTTCACTATATTCGTTGTTAATTCTAACCTTGCTGACTGTTTCTTTATACATGGCTTGTATAGCCCTCACAAGCCATTCGTCAACGCCTAGTTTTCTAAGAGCCCACCAGATAATGGAGCGGGGGACTCTGTCGAAGGCTTTCTCCAGGTCGACAAAAGCTAAGTAGAGGGGTTTACCTTTAGCTAGGTACTTCTCCTGTAGTTGACGTACTATGAAAAGTGCGTCTGTGGTGCTTTTGCCTGACACAAACCCGAACTGCATTTCATCTAGATCAATTCTCTCTCTGATTAGTTGCGCTATTACTTTTTCCGTGACCTTCATGACCTGGTCGATTAATTTAATGCCTCTATAGTTACTCCTATCTAGGGCGTCTCCTTTACCCTTATAACAGTTAACGATGATGCTGCTATGCCAGTCCTTCGGAACAACCCCATTCTGTACGACTTGGTTAACTATGCGGGTGACCATGGTGTGTCCCACCGTGCCAGATGCCTTCAGCATCTCAGCAACTATTTCCGAAGGCCCAGCCGCCTTACCAGTCTTCATATCCTTGATTGCCTTACTTATTATACTCCCCTCGACTAACACTGCTGGTCCCTCTATCGGGTCGATATGGGGGAGACTGTCTTTCTCCCATTTATTCTCCTCATTTAGTAGCCTTTCATAGTGACACTTCCAAGCTACCTTCTTATCAGTGTCGGTGATGGCAAGTATGCCATCATCGTTAAGTACACACTTCTCCCCGACAATATCACGGTTTTCCTTGACGCATTGCCTGGCAATCCTGAACACCTCACGTTTTTGGTCATCGCGTTGTAGAACATGCTTGAACTTTCTTTCCTCAGCTTCCCTTCTTGCTAAGTACACTTCTCTCCTAGCTTCCCTCCTGGCCACTTGATAGTCTACTCTACTTCCCCCATCCCGCCATACTTTCCAAGCCTGCTTTTTGGCCTTAATTGACCCCTCCACCCTACTGTTCCACCACCATGTTACTCTCCTCCTGCCTACAGGCCTGCTCCAGCCACAGACTTCGTCTGTCGCCAACAGCAGGTTTGCTTTCAGAAATTTCCACTGTCCCTCTATATTGTCCGATTCTAGATGCTCTTCCTTACTGTCGAAAGCATCAAGTAATATGCTTTGAAATTTATTTCTGGCTGTGGGGTCCTTTAGTTTCCATATTTTCCTCCTGAGGATAGTCCTCTTCTGCTGTCGGGTACGTCTCGTCCTGACTATGAGGTCGCTAATTATCAGTCTATGTTGGGAGGTGCATTCTTCATGGGGGAGGGATTTAGTGTTTACAACAGACACTCTGTCACGTCTTCTGGTAAGGATATAATCTACCTGGCTTGTGTGTTCCCCGGATCTATAGGTAATCAGGTGATTGTCACGTTTTTTGAAGTTAGTGTTACAGATAGTTAGGTTATTTGCATCACAGTATTCCAGGATTCTGGAGCCTTCCTCATTTCTAGTACCAAACCCATAGCCTCCATGGATTTCGTCGTAGCCGTCACAATGTTGTCCAACGTGACCATTTAGGTCGCCTGCAATAATTATATAGTCACTGTCAGATATTTGGGAGGTAGTTAGCAACAGTGTCTCATAGAATCTGTCTTTTATAGTGCCGGGCAGTCCGGATTGGGGTGCGTACGCAGATATTACTGTCACCGTAGTTCTATTGAGGACAAGTCTTATTTTAATTATTCTGTCGTTCACTCTATTTACGTCTATTATCTTATCTGCCCACTTTTCTGCTACCATGATTCCTACTCCACCCAGCCCATCGTCGTTTCCCACCCAGAAAAGCTTATAACATCGTTTTTTACCCTCAATGAATCTAGCAGACCCACCCCTCCACCTGGTCTCTTGAATACAACAAACATCGACCTCCTTACGTTCAAGCATTTCTACAACCTCGTTAGCGCGACCCTTTAGGGTGCCTACATTTATGGTACCAACTCTGAAGTTTTGGGTTGCGTTTGGAGGGTGGGGGTGGTGGGGGGCGGGAGGAGATAGGGTTATGTTAGCCATCCGCGGACGAAACAAAGAGGAGTGCTCGCATTCTCGTCCACGAGGTGAATTTGACTTTAACTTTGGCATTTTCGCTCTGGGCATCCAGATTTTTCTCTCCCTTCCACTCTCCAGGATTCCGCAGTCCGTCCGTCCATCCATCCATCCATCATATATCGAAGGCAACCGGGCAAGCGATAGTATAGGCCTCTGGCTTATGATTTGGTCCGCGTAATAATAATAATGGTGATGCATGGGGGTGGGGGGCTCTGGCTTATAATAATGGTGGTGGGGGGGGGGGGCTCTGGCTTATGATTGGTCCACGTATTAAGTATGGTGGCGTGTGGGGGCGGGAGGGAGGGGTGTGGGGTAGCTAGCTGGAAGGTTATGAATGTTTAACAAGCGATTTAACAAAAAGCAAAACTGCAAGATTTGTTCTGTTCAATACGACAAAAACACCGTATTTAAACCTTAAATAGATAACAAAAAAATACAGATTTCGGATTTTGCGAATATATATATATATATTTATGTATATATATATATATTTATGTATATATATATATATATATTTATGTATATATATATATATATGTATGTATATATATATATATATGTATGTATATATATATATGTATATATACATATATATATATATATATTTATGTATATATATATATATATTTATATTTACACGCACACACACTCACTTACACCACATACACATGCACATATATATATAGTTGCTTGAAAAATATTGTATGACATAAAGGAAGGTCCGCTCGATATTATGAAAATATTCTTCATGGGGGCATAACTATAACACAATACAGTACTATTACCTATAGATAGAGTCCCAAGCTTATTAGTATCACAGTTTGACTGATATCATCATGGCCACTGTTTAATGACTAAAACAAGTAAATATCATAAGTTTAACATGTAGGTAGGGTGTAAAAGTTTATATGAAACTAATATTCAAGGATGTCAATAGTTATAATTAATCAGGGTCGAGGATTAATTTTAGAAGTAATAATTTCAAACCCTTCGGTAGACAAAGATTGCATTTAGTTCTACTGCCTCAATAAGGTTTTGCAAAATTAATAATATCCCACTTAAGAGAGCATCGTATGTTATCACTTTTTAGATGCCAGACTAATTTAAATAAAGAAATAGAATTTATGTGAATAAAAGCGGGTTTTAAAATTGCTTGCAGTTGCATCTACGTAATTATAAAGTTTAATATGTGTTGAGACTTCACGAATGTATACAACATAAGCTATAAACTATAAAATCATATAGAGCTTTAAATTTTTCTTTGCCTTATTATAGTTGTATTATCAACTCGCTTAAACTGGTTTATATATATATTATATATATATAACCTGTCTGTATATATGTGTGTGTGTGTAGACTTAGAAGGGGCAACCTCTTTTTACATAGCTATTACATGTTACTCTCCTATCTAGAATAGTTGAGAATTGATTGTGGTTTATTGTTGTATCTGTGTTCTATTTTGAAGGTGATATTTCAGACTTTCTAGTAGTATAACACTAATAAATAATCTAGGCTTCCTTGAATTTGTTTTGCATATAAAGTTGAATTAATTAGTGATGCTGTGTTGTTTTATCATAGAAATAGGCTAGAGTCCATTTAATTAGTTCTTAACTATGTTAGATTTGTGTTGGGGTGTTGTTTTCTCATAGAAATAGGCTGGAATTCATTTAATTAGTTCTTAACTATCAGTTAGATTAGTTTTGGGGTGTTGTTTTAATGTCACAATTATTTATTGATTAGCAAGGATGAATAAATTGTCCTAAAGCACTGCAAATATATCTTAGTAGAAGAAACATTTTTTTGTCTGTTTGATCAATGTTTGACTTTTGGGCCTTTTTCTATTTCTTCATCACATTTTTATCTGGCCATAAGGTTAATTTAAAAAAAAATTAAAGTTTCATTCCTCCAAGGAATGTTGTCTGAATTATTAAGGTGTAGGGTTGGTTGTCCAAGCAAAGTTTGAGTTTGTGAAAAATCCCTTGTCAATAACTGCATTGAACTCTTTGCCATAATATCTGGGCTCTGTAAACTAAGATTTAAATATGAAAACTTTAAAACGGTTGTTTTTATTTCGTAGTAATTGAAATTGTTATGGGTGGGTTGTATCAAAAGGGTTATCGATTTTCCCAGAGACCCCATACTTTTGAAAGCATATCTTCCACTATAGATACCCCACCCCCACCCAAATTGTTATACAGGGCGAATAACAATTGAAGGTGAGAAATGTTTATATTTAGAGAATAGATATCCAATAGTGTGTATATTATGTTTATAACAAATTACTTGAAATTGTTATACAGTGAGTTTAACCATTGAAAGATAGGAAAGTTTATATTTAGAGAAGAATGGATACCCAATAGTGTGTGTATATTACATTTTTCACAAAGTAGTTGAAATTCTGAGCTTAGCCCATAGAGCTTCAGGGATCAGTATACCCCCAAATTAGGGTCCACATATATAAAATGTAGAATGTTCTAGCTAGCCTCTAAAAGTGTAATATTTTATTAGTTTTGATTTACTTGATTGTTTCCCTTTGATTAATTCTCCATCTACATCTTCATCCTTCCATTCCTTTCCTCTTTCTCTACCCCAAACTCCGTCGTTGTCTCAGTTCTTCTTCATAGTGATTTTATTGTCGTTTAATTTTCTCTTTCTCCAGATCCACCTATCAAAGGCTCCCAAGCGATCTAGATCTTTCTTGCTTAGAGTCCAGCTCTCGCAGCCAAATAAGGCAACGCTCCAGATTAGGGTTTTTATATTATTTTCTTCCTAATCTTAACCTACATTACATTATATGATACATTACATTATATCATAAATTTATATATGTATATTTACAGTGTAGCAGTAACTGAGACTGCATAAATGTGTATATAAATTTACATATTGAATATATGAACATGTAAACATGCCTAATTTTACGTAGTTCTCCATAGATTGAAAAAAATAGTAAATACCTTGAATTGATTTTCAAATCTTTTTGGGTCTCATCAGAATATCTATTAGGGGTACCTGATAGTAATGTCGCATATTTAAGAAGATGACTTTAAAATAGTGAAAACACAACAGTTACTTTTTTCAAGGGTAAATATCTGTCTCGGCAGCAGTTTAACTGTTCCTCTCATTGGGGAAAGTCATACTTAGATTTTCTCTATTTCAGATAGCACATGGATGAACAAGAATTTTTTTTAAAAATCATATTTGGCATTGCATGTTGTATGAATTTCATGAATTTTTTTGACCAGGAAATAAAAAAAAATTATCTAAAGTCTGTCTCGAACCCAGAGGCTCATATGACTGGTGCTTATCCCGGTTTCCTTGGTGTGAAATAACTGAGACTACAAGACTCCCACTGAACAAGATGCCAGTCCATCGCAGGGTTAAACCCCCAGCTATTGTTAGTATTCATTTTTGAAGTGTTTTGCTCAAAAACACAACATACAACCCAGTTATAAATCGAACCCATGACGTTATGATTGTTAGTCTAACACCCTTACCACTAGTTCAAGATGGACAAAGGTTATTTCTAATGATGGTGATTATGTTGTTAATGAATAAATTTGCTAACAGCTAACAAAAAAGCGACATTACTCTCCAGTATTCCTATTATATACTGCATGTGTTAATTCATATACACATTTACGCAGTCTCAGATATACTGTATATATACAGATATATATTTATCATATACTTTGGCTGCTTAGTGCACAACTTAATATATTACATCATATATATATATACATACTTCCTTGTTTAGCAAAATAATTTCTACCCACTTTCTATTGCCAAAGTTGTCCTTTACTAATGCTGATGGCCAATCTGAGCATTTTAAACAATTTGACCATGCCAATAATTTCTGTAAAGCTACACCACCGATTTTCTGACAACTAATGATCTGGCACCTCTTTTGACCCTTTAGCATTTAAACTGGCCATATCTGGCCAGAATTCTCTTACCTTTTTCTGTTCAAACTGGCTGTAACCAGCCACTCATACTGATGTTAAGGTATTGTTCTCAAAATAAATATCAAAATCTCATAGATTCGATATTATGTGAGGTAAAACCTTTACCATGAAAATATAATACCATGAAAATATAGAGTAATGTAAATGCTAAAGGGTTAATCTACATACAGTTATGAGTGGACACTTTAATTTCCCTCTGGCTCAGTTAGCTTGTTTATCAGATGGCCACAGGCAGCACAGTGTCTGTTAATTGCAACCACTTAAATATCTAGATATTATTGACTGTTACAGCTCTGATGATTTTGGAAAATTCCTTGCCTATTTTGTGTACATATATCTTCTAGCTATGGCTCCCAAGTATAATGCAAGGGTGGTGTAAAGTGTAATGATAATTCCATTGGATGAGGGTCTTCTTTAGTTGTGACTGACTTCAAGGCTACAATCCTGGATAAAGTGTTTTGTGAAAGACCGGCAGTCGCCCATGCATATTAGTCTCCTCTCTCTATGCCACCAATGTTATCCAAGTGAAAGGCAAAGAAAGGTTGATACAGCTTGGCACCAGTGTCATTGTTGCAACTCATTTTTTTCCAGCTTAGTGGCCTGGAACAATGTGAAATAAAGTGTCTTTCTCAAGGACACAACACACTGCCCAGCTCAAGAATGAAACTCATGAGCCCAACACCCTAACCACTTATCAGCTTATTGATGCAAGAAAATGTAGAAGTCGTGAAAGAACTGGAATGCAGTGTTTCACTACAAAAGCTGTTTGAGGTATATGGTGTTGGTTCCAAGGCTTAAAATGTAGAAGTGGTGAGGGAACTGGGGTGCAATGTTTTGCTACAAAAGCTGTTTGTGACATATGGTGTCGGTTCTCAGGCTTAAGATGGGTTTAAATTTAGTTTGCATCTTCATATTAAAACAGAGGGCGTAGGAGATATCTTACTGTCTTCATTATGTTTCTAGTGAATAAACAAAGCTATGTTGTGAAGATTTAGGAGCAAAAAACTTCATAATAGTATGGCTTCACTCCCCTGAATTAATTTAACTTGACTTCTGTGAGTTTAAAAAAAAAATGGATAATTTGACTTGACATAGATCTGGAACCAAGGGTGCTAGAAAATCGGTGGTGTACCCACATATATATATATACACATGCATATATATATATTTCTACTGCTTAGTGCACCCTGGTATACTAACAACTCTCAAGCAACTTGTATAATTATAATTCTCACTTTTTTTCTATCTTTCTTTGTTTGCATTTTATTTATTTATTTATTTGCTATTTATTGGATTTGCATGATACTTTTTTTCTTATTTTGTGAATCTACAAAACCTCAGTTCATAATATATAGTTAGTGACAGGAACAGTGTCCAGCTATAGAAACCTTGTTAAAAAAGGTAAAGGGCACAACAACCTCTTTAATATTGGTGATATGATGAAACACACCCAATATGCTCTGTAAAGAGGTTGGTGATAGAAAGGACATCTAGTTGTAGATTTGCCAAACAGCAGGTCAGGAGTACTCTTCAGTTGTGTCAAAGACATGACAACCTCCTTATGCTGCCGTTATAAAATGCACCAGATGTACTCTATAGAGTGCAGGAACATTTGTAAGTAGGATGTGACTACCTTGACCCATCTGATTGGTCTGTAGTGATGACCTGCCTCATCCATCCTAGCAAATAGAATGGACATTAAATAAAGACAATGATTATTCATATGTACATGGAGTGGATGGGTATTGAAATGTATCAAGGCTGGGATAATTGAAGGGATCATTCATTTATTAGCTTTTTTTGTGTTGTATTTTTTATTTTATTTTATTTAAAATAACATCAACATAGTATTAAAAAAATGGAAACATTGAACCAGCTAAGAACATTCATGTTTTTTTTTTCAGCTTTTTAAAGAATGAATACATATAAAAATGAGATAACTCATTGCTAGAACAGCCATTAAAATAGTCAAATGCTGTCAAAGGCAGCGATGGGCAAATTGCCCCAGCGGCCAGTGGTCAACAGAGAGACAAACCACAAGGTGGGTGACAGGCAGATGA
The DNA here is from genome assembly GCA_964016885.1 of Eledone cirrhosa. Taxonomy (NCBI): domain Eukaryota; kingdom Metazoa; phylum Mollusca; class Cephalopoda; order Octopoda; family Eledonidae; genus Eledone; species Eledone cirrhosa. Next base: position 125,924,780 of record OZ024741.1, read on the forward strand.
AATATAGAAAAGATTGAAAGAGGAGAAGTGCGCTGGCACACAGAAGTGACTGGAAGAAGGAAATAAAGAAAGGTGATGTATAAGACAACTTTACACACACACATCTTCACCCTCATCAGCTCTCAAACCAGCAAAATGGTTTTGCACAAAGATGTGTGTGTGTGTAAAGCTGTCTTGTACATTGCCTTTCTTTATTTCCTTCTTCCGGTCACTTCTGTGCACCAGCACACTTCTCCTTTTCATTTTCCTCTTTCAATCTTTTCTATATTTCATCTGGCTGTCACCCACTGGCTGCTGGTTTCTGTCCTCTGAGGCATTTTTGCCCATCACTGTCTTTGCCAGCATTTAACTGCTTTAACAGCTATTCCAGCGATGAGTATGTATTCAATCAAATACACTCTTGCTTCATCTTGATTAGAGACAATATTGTTTTAATTTTTTTAATTCTCTTTGTACTGTCTTTTTGTGTATGCTTTCTTTCTTTCTCTCTGTATATAATCCTTTTAGTCAAAGGAAAATCATTGTCTTGTATATTTCAAAGTGAATCTCTCCCCTACTCCTTACAAGCTTTGTTCTTTTTACTCTTCAGCTTATCACACTAACATCACTTGCATCTTGTTGAAAACATTTTAATTTCCCTCCTCCTTTTCTTTTACTTTTTTTACAGCAGAAATTATTGTTGTTAGTGGTGGATTGGTAGAATCATTAGAGTCTCAGACAAACTGCTTTGTGACATTTGCTCATAGCTCTTTATATTCTAAGTTTCAAAGACCACAGAAGTCAACTTTGACTTTCATCTTTCTAGAGTCAATATAATCGACTTTCCCCTCTTCTGTAAATTGCTGGTCTTGTGTAAAAATTAGAAACCATTGAAGATGATAGATTGGTAGAATCGTTAGAGTATCAGACAAAATTGCTTTGTGGTATTTCTTTCGGCTTTTTACTTTCCAATTGAAGTCAACTTTGCCTTTCATCCTTCTGATGTCAATAAAATAAAGTACCAGTGAAGAACTGGGGTTGGTGTAATGAACTTTCCCTTTCCTGCAAAATGTTGACCTTGTGTCAATGTTAAAAAGAATTATTATTATTATTATTATTATTATTATAATTTAGCATTAACACAGACAATTAGTGTTACATGTCTGGATTATTATCAAAGTACCAGTAATGTACTGGGTAATTACTGGCCTTGTGCCAAAAGTAGAAACAATTATTATTATTATTATGGCAGTGTCAGTAGAGCATTGGACAACATTTTGTGGCATATAGTTACATCCCTTTATGTTCTGAGTTCAAATCCAGCTGAGGTTAGCTTTGCCTTTCATCCTTACAGGGTCAATAAAATAAAGTACCAGTGACACACTAGTGTCAATTTGATCGACTTTCCCTCCCTACCCTCCAAATTATTGTCCCTGTGCCTAAATCAGAAACCATAATTATTTGCTTGTCACACAGTATTTGTTGTTGATGCAATTCTGGTGCCACAACTAGTACACTTAGGAGGCACCTTCAATTGTCAAACACTTTTTTGAGTATCTTAGCTGTTCCAAGGAGTGTTGTTTTTTGTAAGGGTTTTTCTTCAGGTTGGACCCAACTTTTAAAAAATAACTTTCGATTCTGGTGCTCACAATACCAAGCATCCTGACCACAACTTGGATCACCTCAACATGTTTCATTGCTCGCAAATGTTTTATCTTCATTTTTATTATTATTATTATTACTTTTGCATACACCATATTGATGTGTTCATTTTAGTTACATATGTCTTATGATCTTTCTACACTGTGCATAGCTGTCCTTACTTTGTGTCAATGACTTTTCAGTTAAACAGCTTCTTTTGCAAGATATCCTCTCTCAGATTAAGGTCTAGTTTTCAAAGTCTTTCTTTGAAATTATTCATATTAGTTTCCAGTTCCATGGCTTTGATGACAATTGACAAGACCATAACCTCATTAATTTCCTTTTCCCAGCACTTGAGAATTTTATATTTCAAGTCAGCTCAATCCTCTATGTTTTTCTTCTCCTGTTTGTTGAAAATGAAGCCATGTGGCTTAGTGGTTAGAGAATTGGATTCGCAATCGTGAGGTTGTGAGTTTGATTCTCAGACCGGGTGATGCATTATATCCTTGAACAAGACACTTCATTTCACATTGCTCTTTCTGCCACAAGTTGCTACCGGTAGATAGTATCAGCATTAAAGAGACAAATGGAAACATTATTTCCTTGCTCCAATTTGATGAGTTGCCCCCTACTCAGTTAGTGAATGAGGTCTGGGATCTTGTCAATCAATTTGTTGAAAACTCTAGTATGAACTAAGAATGCTGTCAATTATTATTCTTATCAATGGCCACAATATCCAGCTTGTGCTGTATTTTTCTCTCAGGAAATCTTCCATAGCAGTCTCACTTCATTGTTTTCAAGGATTTTCATTTCTGTTTCAAAAAATTATTATAGTTCTTTTTATCATTTTCTTGATGGACTGCCAGTATCAGTAGAGTGTCAGACAACATGCTTTGTGGCATACAGTTATAGTCCTTTTACGTTCTGAATTCAAATTCCACTGTGGTTAGCTTTGCCATTCATCCTTACGGAATCAATAAAATAAAGTACCAGTAATGCACTGGAGTCAATTTAATTGACTTTCTCCTCCCCCCAAATTGTTGACCCCATTCCTAAATGAGAAACCATTATTATTGTGATGGATTGGCAGAATAGTTAGAGCATTGAACAAAATGCCTTGTAGTTGTTGAGTTGAAATCATTCCATGGTCAACTTTGCTTTCCATCCTTCTGAAGTTGGTAAAATTAAGTACCATGCTAACATCATTTTCTGTCCCTTTTCCATGTTGGAAATATATATATATAAGTTCTGTAGCAAAGCATAGTTTATACCTTTCATAAATAAAATACCGACTCCTTCCAAATTTGTAGTAGAAAGATATCCTCAAACAAAAGAGCTGGTCCAAATGCTTTCAACAAAGTGGTTCCCTCTTTCTTCCATGACTAAACAGTTTAAAAAAAGATACATTTTATTCAGTTAAAACCTTCAATGTGGCCATAAGTGCTTTTGTCTCTTCTTTCTTTTAACTAATATACATAATTCTATATTTTTGTTCCATACTTTAGCATTCAGAATAGCCAAAGACTGGCTTAATTCTTAAAATTCTGTACCATATGAACTCACTTTAACAAGGCATTCTTGAAAAATACAAAACAGCACTATGACTGCATTATATTAGAAATTAAAGACTTTACTCTAATAATTGCAAATTTTTGTAATCTGTCCACTAGTAAAAATACTATAAATATTTGAATTAACAAACCATGTGAAACCTTATATGCAAGAGATTCTTGAACGATACAAAACAGCACTATTCCTGCATCACATTAAAAATTGAAGTTTATATTTTAGTTTATTGCAAATTTTTGCAAAGATTTGTCCTTAAGTAAAGATACTGTAAACATTTGAATTAAAAAAACATAGATATTTTCTGCTAAATCATTCCTGGATGTTAAGAGTTAATAAAGACTGTGCTATTTGTTCAATCAACCATAGTGAATGTGTGCGGTCTGGTGGTAAGTGTGTTGGACTTATGATCATAATGTCATGGGTTCAATTCCTGAACTAGGTTGTGTTTTGTATTCTTGAGCAAAACACTTTATTTCACGTTCCTCCAGCTTACTCAGTTGAAAACGAATATCAACAATAGCTGGGGGTTTAACCCTGGGATGGACTGGCATCCTGTCCAGGGGTTGGGGTAGTCTTGAACTCTTCTGTTGCTTAATGCCACGGAAACCAGAATAAGCACCAGTCTGATGAGCCTCCAGGTTTGAGACAGACTTTAGGACCATGTGTGCAAGCATGGAAATGTGGTTATGTTCATTTTGCAAACATATAGTTATCAGCTTAATTTCACTGCAAACCACATTAGACATTTGGTTTTCTACCATTGCCTTAATTTCACTGATGTCTTGTGGTTGAAGTTTGTTAGATGAAAGCTTTTCAGGGGCATGTAACTTGTAACCCCTTGATTGCCGAGCGAACTTCTTAACCATTGGAACAATGGATTTGTAGACTAACAGTAGCACACCCGATTAAATCATTATTATCAATGTTTAACATCCATTTTCCCTGCTAGCAAATGTTGGAAATGTTGTCACGACCGGTCAGTACTGAAGCAGAACCTCTGACCTCTAAGTGGACCGGCTGCATGACATACGATTCTGTGGTCTACCAAATGTATTATATCATGGAGCCAAACATTAGGGAAGTTGTCATGTCTTTGTCACAGCTGAAGAGTCTTCTTGACCCTTTGTTTGACAGGTTTTCAATGGCTGGATGTTCTTCATATTTAAAGGAGAGTTTGTAGAATGCTAATGTTTGATTGGGGGGGGGGGGGGGGGGAGCATGGTAGATGGTCTAACATGTGTGTAGTATTTGGTTTTAAATATTTCTGCATGTTGTAAGAGATGGATAAAAGAATTGGTGCCAAGAAGGGTATCTGACCATATAGCATTGCTTCAAAAGAGACCCCCATATTTAGCATGAAGTTAGCAAGTTTAACCTCTGTTTTAGCAGGGAAAATGGCCCTAAAACGTTTGTTTATCATGTAGTTATTGTTTAAGTAAAACATTTCCTCTTCCTCCTGGTGCTGATGAAAATGTAGCCTTTCATGGATCCCACTAGTTTAACCCCAGATTTAGCAGTGAATATGCCCTTAAAAAGATTGCTGCTACAGTTGCAGAGACTAGAGAATGCTGAAGTTGTTAACCTAATTGTTATTTAGGTTAACAACTTTGTCTTTCTCTATTGAAGGACAACAGCAAAAAATGTTAAAATTTCCACTGTCCACAGCAATTCTATTTAATGATATTCTACTACAAGGCTTCTTAATGAAGGCACATGCCATAATGTTTAGGGTTTGGGGCTCACAATTGTAAGGTTGTGGGGGGAATTCTTGGACCAGTGGCATATGTCCTTGAGCAAATCACTTTATTTCTCATTGCTCTAGTTTACTCAGCTGCAAAAAATGAGTATCATCTGCAGCTGGGGCTTAACCTTGTAAAACCAGTGAAACTGGGTTGAGCTCCAACCCGATGAGCCTCTTCGCTTATGACAGACTTTTAACCAACTAATAAATGCTTTTGAATTACTTGTTAATAACACAGACCCACACAACTTACCTCCGATTCCATACTTTTGTCTTTTAGAGGTGGCAAAGAAATGCTTTGTAGTATTTGTTTTGATTCTCTGTGCTTTGAGTTCAAATCCTAAGTAGGTGATCTTTGCCTTTCATCTTATTAAATAAAGTACTCGTCTAGCGGCAGGGATGGATCGGTCGAATTGTTAGAGCATTGGATGAGATTCTTCACAGTATCTGTTCCGTTTCTAAGTATTCTGTGTTCAAATACTGCCGCCTGTCATTGGAAAAGCAGTGGTACCAACAGATAGTATTAATAATGAAATTACCCATGGAAACATAGTTTCCTTGGTCCTGTTTGGAATATACTTTTCTTTCCTTTCCCTATTGTTTTTAATCTATCAACTATACTACTTCACTGTATATGTGTGACTTTGTACCAAATTCTTGATTATTTTCAGAGAAAATAATAGGTAGTATCTGTTATTAGAAATATGGTAGTAAAAAGGTTACCCCTTTAGCATTCACATTATTTTATATATACTATTATATTTTCATGGTAAAGGCTTTACCGCACATAATTATCTCACATAATATCGAATCTATGAGATTTTGAAAGTATTTATTTTGAGAACAATACCTTAACATCAGTTTCAGCGACCAGTTACAGCCAGTTTCAACAGAAAGAGGTAGAGAATTCTGGCCGATTTGAACACTAAAGGGTTAAGGTGTTTATATTTTTCTAAAAGCCTATCATAATTTTATGTGAGGGCCATTGTTTCAAACATCAGCTTAATAATGAGAAGGTTAAATTATTAACCGTTTCATTGTCATATTTCTCATGAAAGACACTGTCTATGATTTTCACATAATTTTTTAAATAATCAAGAATTTTGAGAGATTTAATAATATAACTAACTTTTTCATTATTAAGCTGTTTGGAGCATAACTTAACAAAGCTTCTTACATAAAATTATGGTATGAGGTTTTTAGATAAATATAACACTTTAAAACAAGCAGTTTTGTATCTTAGAATCAGGGGTGGTTTCAGTTGGTTTGGTAATGAGAGGGTTAAATCCTTTCAAATTCTTGATTATTTTCGAAATCATGGGTCTGTATGTTTTATTTAAATTACAGTAATGAAAGGGTCACTATAGCTCTCTTATATGAGAATTAAATAAAAAGGCTTTCAGTATTTGGTAATCAGAAGGGAGGTAGGCATAAAAGCCAAACACTATCTTCAATTCAGTATTCATACCAAACCTTACCTATGATCATGAATCTTGGGTAATGACCAAAAGAATATGATTCTTTCTGAAATGGGGTTCCTCCGAAGGGTCTATGGAATAATGTTACTCTATAGAGTGCGTAGCTCTAAGATCAGAGAGTTGCTCCAAGTAAGTAGAGCCACTACTTCTCTGAATTGAGAGATCATAGCTCCAATATTATCGATATGTGGTTATAATGTTTCAGGCAAAACCAGCTGGCAGGAGACCAAGGGGTAGACCCTGAGCAAAATGGTTCGATAACATTCATGAGCTCGGCTGGTTTCACTTCGGGATCCAGCTGGATTAATTGGAGACAGTTGCTTCTGACAAAACTTGCTGGAAGGAGTGTTTGTTGACGCCTCCACAACCCTCTTGGGAATATGTGGGCGAGGAAGAAGGCTTTCAATATCTGTGTTGACTGCACTCAATAACTATTAGGAGTTACTTCTGTAGAATGAAACTAAAATATATTATTTCATGTGTCCATTTGGTTACTATATTTTTCATGCAAGACGCTGCCTATGATTTTCAAATAATTTTAAAAATAATCAAGAATTTTAAGAGATTTAGTAATATAACTCTCTCCCAGGAGGAGTTTTACTTCATCTGATCTGATGATTGGTTCCTTTCTTCTGTCAGCAGTTGCAACCATAGATAGTATCAGCAATGGAAAGACCAAATAAAACGTTGCTTTTTTGGTTCAATCTGATGATCAGCTACTTTTTTTTTGTAATATAACTAACTTTCTCATTATTAAGCTGGTGTTTGGAACATAACTTAACAAATGTTTTTACATGAATTTATGATAGAAGTATTTTAGATAAATATAAACACTTTTAAACAAATAGTTATGTATCCTAGAACCATGGGTGGTTTGCTATCAAACTAGTTACTCAATTGTACCATTGTTTACATTCAGTATTATTCCTAACCCATGGACTGATATGTACTGTAATAGGTTGCTCCTTGTTGATGTTCTGCTGAGGGAATGCAAATCTTTCTTTGTTATATTTCTACAAAAGCTAAAATACAGAAGGTAGTAAATTAAGAGTTGTAAAAGCATTGGATTAACTCTTAATGCCCTGTATCACATGAAATCATATTAGCAAAACATTTTTGAAAATAAAACAGCACAATGTCTGCATCACATTGAGAAATTAAAGTCTTTACTTTAGTTTACTGCAAATTTTCACATCAATCTGTCCAGTAGTAAAGGTTTTAATTAATAACATTTGAATAAATAGACTTGTGTTAAGATATCTTCTAATAAATCATTACAAGGTGTTAAGAGTTAAATGCCTTGCAGTAGTTCCGACTCTCTGCACCCTGAGTTCAAATCCCACCAAGGTCAACTTTGCCTTTCCTCCTTTCAAGGTTGATAAAGTAGCTGTCTGAAGGTGGTGAATTGGCATAATTATTAAAAAAACAAAGAGAATGCTTTAAATTAACTGTTCTGGCTCTGAGCATTCTGAGTTCAAATCCCATCTTCTTCTGCCAGGGGCTGCGATTAGCAGATGTTATCAGTAATAATACAAAGATCAATGAAAACACAGTTTTCTCGATCCCATAGGACAGTTGGTTACTTTCCCTTCTCATTATTAACGTTAAGGGGTGAATTGGTAGTATCAGTAGAGCGCAGGACATTACGCTTTGCGGTATATAATTACGTCCTTTTACATTCTGAGTTCAAATCCCATCAGGGTTAGCTTTGCCTTTCATTATCGCGGAGTCCATAGAATAAAGTACTAGAGTCGATTAAATTGACTTTCCTCTCTCCCTAAATTGTTGGCCTTGAGCCTGAACTGAATCAGAAGATATTTAGAGCGATTTGAAGATCACAGACAAGTTTTATTGCTTTTGTATCCATCAGATGTGAAATAGTGACGCTTGATCAGCACACTTTTTGTCTTTTTGTTATATCCAGAGTGCTTCATTTGGTATGTATACATCTGGTTTGGGCTACATACATTTAGTTTAGGGCTATATTATGCCTGATTTAAGGCTATAAATCTTTGATTTAGGGCTGTATATATCTGGATGGGGCTGTGTATGTCTAGTTTAGGGCGATATACATGACTACTTTAGGGCCATATATGTCAGATTTGGGGCTGTATACATCTGGTTTAGGGGTGCATATGTCTGGTTTAGTGCTATATATGTATGGTTTGGGGTTGTATATGTTTGGTCTGGTTTAGTGCTATATATGTCTGGATTAGAGCTGTATTGACTGGTTTGAAATTCTTAATTGTCCTTATTTTATTTTTGTTATTTTTGCAGGGAGCGTTTGGAGCGACTTGAGTTGGAACGGAGAATGAGGGAACAACGGGAGATACGGGAGCAACAGAAAGAACGAGAAAGACAGGCTCGAAAGAAAGAGGAGAGAAGGAACCAAGCACTGCGTAATGAAGGTGAGAATCACACTGCTTTTGTTGTTGTTCAGCCTCTATATATATTTAGTTAGGGTGTATATATGCCTGATTTGTGACTGTGTGTGTTTGAGTTAGGGCTAATTATGTTTGGTTGGCAGGCTGTATACATATGGTCTGGTCTAGGGCTGAATCAAGCATTCTGATGGGCTCTCCCGCAAACGACGATGTATGAGCTGCCAGTTGTTCGATCAACTATACAACTTACTCATTGACTTAACATTCATAGTGTCTGAGTATTGTATAAACATATGTAACCATAACATAATCCTTAAGTGGGATCAGTGAGATGCAGAGCGATATGGCTCCCCCCCATGAATTACAGGTATGATCCATTCTGTACAGTTTTTGTCTGCCCAGTTTCACCCACAAAAGATGCTTGTCTGACATACCATGCAATGAGATTAAATCTGGGACTTGATAATTCCGAAACAAACTTCTTAACTTGGCCATACCTGCATCCTCAGCCATGCTTGCATCCTAGTAGACCTATAATCAACAGTGACTATATTGTTAACAATATATGCTAATACTAACTACAAAGTCCCTTTCATTGTCATTATCATTATCATGACACAACAAAAAGCATCCAGTCCACCCTGTGAGGTGGTCATGCTAGTGACACAATGAAAAAGTACCTAGTCCAACCTGTCAGATGGGCATTTTGGTGCCATGATAAAAAGCATCCAGTCATAGAAACCAAGCCAGAAACAGTTCTGTGTGAGAAAATGGACGTTAAACGGTGATGGTGATGATTTTGTCTGCTTTTCCATGTTGGCATGTGTTGGAGGGATCTTTACAAACTAATCCAGTATTTAATCACAGATACTGTTCCCCTAGACTGATCAGATGACTAGGTGCCCTTCCTAATACCAACTACATTACAGAATGTACTGGGTGCATTATATTGTGGCACCAGTTCCGAGGATGATTCATGTCATTGATATGACTGAATGATTTGCTTTACCTTACGTTATCTTCAGTCTATTGTCAACTGCTTTACAAAGTGTTTTTGGATATATCTTATTATAGCACCAGCACTTAAGAGGTTGGAGGAATTTAGTAATGTAATTAACTTTATTATTAAGCTGGTGTTTGGAACATAATTTAACAAATGTATCATCACCATCATCATAACGTCTGCTTTCCCTGCTATCGAGTTGGATGGGTCTATTTAGACCATGTCAGCATTGAAGTGGAGCTACTGATCTCCCATACAGGCGAGGAATCTGCATCTCTCTTGCGTACAGTCTCATGTTCTACCAAGTGTACAGGAAAGGTTGTCATGTCTTTGATACAACTGAAAGGACCTCCCAATCCTTGTTAAATATATTTATATAAAATTATGAAGGAAGGCTTTTTTTAACTAAATATAAACACTTTAAAGTATACAGCTTAGTAGAGTAGAAATGATGGTATTTTCAAGCAGTTTCCAATCAAAAGATTTAAACACTTTGGGAAAACATTACTTGACATTTTTATCTTTCTCTAGAACTTGAACGAGCAGAGCGACGAAGGTTGAAACGTCACTTCCGAAGCCGGAGTCCGAGTCGAGAAAGCCGACACCATGATCACATGAATCGGTGGGATGCAAAGGCCCGGCCCAGAAAGAGATCTCCTGATGAGCCACGTATGTATTTAGGTTTTTCTATGTCCATCATCTTGACTAGAATTTCATCTCGAATTTCTTCAACATATTCATACTGGTGCAAATACATTGAAGTCTATGCTTTGCTGAGAAGATCTAACAAGATTGAAACATGTCTGGAGTTATCTGACTTTCTTTTTGAAATGATTAAAATAATATTAATCATTATCATTATTGCTTGTACATCCGCTTCTTCATGCTGGTGTGGGTTAAATGCAACTTTCTGAGCCAATGTTTTACAGCTAGATGCAGTTTTTAATGTCAATTTTTTTAATTGCTGTTTATGACACCAGAGATACAGTGTACATAATCCATAAACCAGAACACTCACCATTTATTCATCTGCTCTTTCATACTTGCATGGGTTCAACAGGTCCTCTCCAAAATAACATCTCACTATTTATTTGTAATTAGACATTTTAGGCCCACTTCATTGAAAATGCATTTTTTTTTCATGGTCTTGTAACTCCTGAGGGAGTTGTAGGGGTACTGTATCGACATACAACATTTCTAGGGCATTTTAAAGCCTGGTGGAGTCTATTGTCTGGTGATCCTGAACCGCATGCGTGGCATGGTAGACCGGGAACTGCGAGAACAACAGGCAGAGTTCCGGCTAAAACGTTTCTGTCCAGAGCAGATCTTTACGTTACGCCAGAGGCGAATTCCAGAGGCCCCTCGCCATCAGCTTCATCGATTTCTCCAAAGCATTCGATAGCATTCATCAGCCGTCGCTCAGGAGCATCATGCATGAGTAGGGTCTGCCCTAGAAAGTCATTTCGGCAATCAAATAGATTTATGCAAACTCCAAGTGCTGCATACGGACAGGATGGTTACAGTGACTGGTTTGAGGTGGTTACTGGCGTGCGTCAAGGTTGCTCGCTCTTTCCAATTCTCTTTGCCATAGCCATTGACTGGGTACTAAGAAGAGCGTCTAAAGACCAGGGTATATCTTGGGTGGGAGAGCAAAAGTTGTCTGACCTGGACTTTGCGGACGATATTGCTGCACTTGCAGAGAACACAGTTGACCTGCAAATCATTATGAACAATATCAATGTCGAAGCAGGAAGCTTAGGTCTCAATATCAGTGCCAAGAAGACCAAAAGCATGTTATCTGGGACACACCCACCACCAACCAGTGTCTTCATTGAACAGCGGGAGGTGGAGATAGTGGACAACTTCTCCTACCTAGGAAGCTCCATTAACGATGAGGGCACCATGGATAGTGAATTGCAATGTAGAATGGGAAAGGCTTCAGCAGTATTTAACCAGCTTGACAAGATCTGGAAGAGCAGGAAGTTCACCCTCAAAACAAAGATGAGATTCTACAACAGCAACATGCTGTCCACACTCTTGTACGGAAGTGAAACATGGGACCTTAAGACCAGCCAAGAGAAGAAGTTGGACACATTCGATTCCCGATGTCTGCGAAAGATCCTGGGGATTAAATGGAGTGACCATGTAACAAACCAGGAAGTCAGGAACCGCACCAACCAGCAGCTAATCTCTTCTACCATCTGCAAGCGACGCCTGGGCAGGTTTGGACACGCTTTGAGACTTCCCTCGGAGAGACTGGCGAACCAAGTACTTAAATGGAGCCCGCAGGGAAGCAGACGGAGAGGGCGACCCAAAATGAACTGGCGCCAGACATTTGAGAGGGATCTGCGAGCGACAAACAGACAATGGCGGGACGCTGTGCAACTGGCTGCTGACCGAACGCAATGGCACACTATGATTGCCTCATGCGTCGCAAGACGCGGGAGCTTCTGAGTCCGAATGGAGTCCATCCCATCCCCTCTCCTGGTCTGAATACTGCAGATTTCTCATAGAGAAGTGTCTTAATTTCAAACTATCATGAAATATAGTGGCTTTCCTAAAACAATGTTAAGCCTTTCATTGCTATAGTTCTAATGATTGATCGACAAGATCTCAGACCTCATTCACTTACCGAGTGGGGTGGAACTCACCAAATAGAACCAAGAAAACAATGTTTCCATTGGTCTTTCCATTGCTGATACTATGTACCAGTCGTAACTCCTGACAGAAAGGACATAACACATTGCCTGGTCCGGGAATTGAACTCACAACCTCACAATTGCGAATCCAATTTTCTAGCCATTAAGTCACATATCTTTACTAATGAAGGATTTAGTAAAATGACTAACTGTTGGTACCACTATTCTAAGACATTCTGTATGCATGTTTTATATAGTAAAGTTTCCATTGATATTTATTTCACAGAAGCCCATTCTCCAATTGGTCCCCATACTCCAGAAGAAGTTGAGGATGACCATGATGTAGAAATCATGTCTGATGGTTTAGAAGAGGAACCTTATCCAATCCGACCAACAGAACCAGAATATGTTTCAGAAGTTAGTGAACCATCACGCTCCAATTCAGAAGCAGAATCTCGTAAGTGCCCATTGTTGTTTTCTTTCAATTTGTTTATTTCTCTTTTTCCTCTTTCTTCATATTGATAATTCTTGTTGAAGGAAACTAAACTCTCTTAACCATTTTGTTACCATGTTTTTAATAGAAGACACTGCCTTTTACACACACACACACGCACATATATATATATATATATCATCATCATCATCATCACCGTTTAACATCCACTTTTCCATGCTAGCATGGGTTATGTATATATATATAGGTTACAAAAGATTCAGCAACAGAACCTTCTAGCTGCTTTACAGCTTCCCTTGCTTTTTATATTTTTTTAATGCTTATTTTGCCTCCCTTTGGCATTTATGTTTCCCTATTTATGTTTTACTATTTTATTTTGAATTTTTCTATCTATTCTCTTATCTCTATCTATCTTGTTTTTTTTTCGGTGGGGTGGGGGTGGGTTTCTCAACCATAAGAAGTACTAGATCAGTCATGAGCAAACTGCAGACTGTTTGGCTTTCTCAATGGCATGCCTAATTTCAAAGTTGCTTTGAATTTTTTAGTAGTCTGGCCTGCCTTATGATGAACCACATCCTATGCAGCCCACTGCTTGAAAAAGGTTACCCATGCTTGTACTAGATACTTCCCCTTGTCTGTCATGGCTTACTAGCTCTATACGGACGTTTATATTAATTAAATAAATAAATAAATATGCTAATCCTCTGCACAGTTTCTGTCTTCTGAATTTCACTCAAAATGCATTGGTCAACCCAACATTACAGTAGAAAACACTTGTACAATGTGTTGTGTAATGGCAATTAAAGTCTGAATGACATGCTTGCTAAGTAAATGTCTTAAGCACACATCCATACCTGGTGTGCCCATATCTTCACAATGAAGGCTGGCCTACTGCTAAACGACAACTTATGCCCTGTGTTAAACTAGGTTTATTTAACTCTTTGGATGTTTAACCCTTTAGCATTTACATTACTCTATATTTACTATTGTATTTTTCTGGACCGAGATCGTTGGCGCTACGCAGTAATACAGAAGACTCGCCTTGCCTATGTACATAGCAAAACTTACAGTCAGTAGGCACCTCTTAACCAAATATACACCCCCATCCCACTACCCCTACTCCACCCACCCCCCACTCCCACTAACACCACCCTCTCTCTGTAAAGTTATGTTGGTGTCACAACATCCAGTCCAAAATAAATGAGGTCGTGTAGGGGTCACAACAAAAAAACACACAGTCCACGCTGTAATGTGGCCGTGTAGGCAACACGGTAAAAACCTCCCAGTCCACACTGTAAATGTGGTTGGTGTTAGGAAGGGCATCCAGCCGTAGAAAACCTGCCAGACAGTCCTATACGAGCGAGACATTGTCTCCCAACCAATCTTGCCCCAAGTGGGACAATTCCCGTCTAAACCCATGCAAGCGTGGAAGATAGACGTTAAACGATGATGATGATGATGATGATGGTAAACACTTTATCTGACATAATTATTTCACATAATATCAAATCAATAAGATTTTGATATTATTTATTTTGAGAACTGGGTAATTGCTGGCCTTGTGCCTAAAGTAGAAACAATTATTTATTTTGAGAACAATACCTTATATAAGTATGAGCAGCTGGTTACGGCCAGTTTGAACAGAAAGAGGTGAGAGAGAATTCTGGTCGGATACAGCTGGTTTAAATGCTAAAGAGTTAAATTGATTAAATAGATAGATAAATAAAATATATATATATATGTATATATATATATAGGTTTCTGTTGGTAGGTTCGCGATCACCAAGTTCTGCTCCAAGCTCCAGTAGCAACAGTGTTATTAGCAATGATGAACATAATGGAGTTAGTCACAGTAACAAATACCATCGTAAGTATATCTTTCTCTTTGTATTTTGTTAAACACTGTTGTCTATTAACATGGCTGGTCTAGTGGTTAGTGTGTTAGACTCATGATCATTCATGTTGCGACTGACAGCTTTTTGGAGGGTCTGATTTGATGACTGTTTCCTTTTTTTTCTTCTGTCAGGATATACAACTGACAGATAGCATCAGTTATGAAAAGACCAAACATCATCATATATCTATTCTATACTTGCATGGGTTAGATGGGTTGTTTCATTATGAAACAAATCAGGCTTGGAGACCATGTCATGCTCAATGTAAACACAATTTCCCTGGTCTAATTTGATGATTGGTTCCTTTTTTTTAACTAGTAAAGTTAGCAGGTTTTCAGTTTTATGAATTAAGAATAATGTTATCACCATCATCATCATTTTTACATCTTCCTTTCTCATCTATCCATGCTAGCATGGAAGAATGGACGTAAAACGGTGATGTTGATTTTTTATGCTGGTTGGGTGGGTTCTCTGAGATCAGTTCTCACCTCTTCTGCTCGGGTTTTCCATGGTATTCCTCTTTAATGGCTATCTTCTACTTGGTGCTCTTGGCAATTCTTCACCTAATGACCATTATCCATACCAGCATGATTTTCTCTCTTTCCATACTACATCTGATTCCTCTTATACCCAGTGTTTCCTTTAACTCGTCTGTGTTTTTATTGGTCCTGTACACTAACATTACACATTGAATGGGACGTGTTCACCTCTTGGCCATTCTTCACCCTACAATTATCATCCATAAACATCATACCAGCATACATCTAATTCCTTTTATGCCAAGTGTTTCCTTTAACTCATCTGTGCTTCATTGTTTATCTGCATTAACATTTTGTCATGTCATATTTACCAGCCAGCCTATCAGAGCTGTTGATAGCATTGGAATCAGTAAAGTTAAACTGAATCCCTATTATCTTTTGCAGTTTTTTCCTCTGATAAAACGGGTCTCAGTCTGGAATCAGGTATGTATTCTTTAAGTTCTTTATACGTGTTTGTACTTATCGAGATTTTTAGGCTAGTGGGCTAGCCTAAATTATAGGGTCATAGATTCATTTCACAGACTGGGGGGGGGGGGGGGGGGAAGCATTAAGTCATTAAGCAAGATACTTCATTTCAGGTTGCTCCAGTTAACTCAGCTAGAAATGAGCGCTAGTAGTAACTCGGAGTTAGCTGTGTGGTCGACTCGTGTCCTATCCAGGGAGTAGTCTTGTACTCTCAGTCACTTCTTGCCCATGAAACGAGGAAAAGCTCCTGCCTTCATCCAACTCATACAAAAAAATCAGGTATAAAATGATAACTAACTTTCTTATTGTTTGGAGCATAACTTAATAAAGGTTCTTATGTAAAATTATGATGGAAGATTTTTAGATAACAATAAACATTTAAAATAAACAATTTTGTATCATAGGACCAAGGATGATTTAAGACAGCTTGGTATTCAAAGAGTTAAATAAACTTAGTTTAACAGAGGGCATGCGTTGTTGTTTAGTAGTAGATCAGCCTTGATTGAGAAGATATGGGCACAGCAAGCATGGATGTGTGCTTAAGACCTTTTCTTAGCAGGCACGTCATTCAGACTTCAATTTCCTTTACACAACACAGAAACTGTGCAGAAGACTATCATATATATGTAAGTATGTGTGTGGGAATCAAACTGACTAGTTTCATTGTATTGAGGTATCACTTATTCCACTAGTAATAACAATTTTGCCTGTAACAAATTAATCCTTTTGTTACCATACTTCTAATGTGATGTAATTAATTGTTACCATACTTCAGTGTGATGTAATTAATTTTGAAAATAATAAGAACTCAGTAAAATGATTAATTTTTCATTAAGTCAATGTTTGGAACATTACTTAAAAGGTTTTTATATAAAATTTTGATAGAAGAGTATAATTTAAATATGGCCACTTTAAAACAAACAGCTTTGTATCATACATAGAACCTGGGAAATATCATGTGGTTTGGTGTCAAAAGTATTAAAACTTTGATGTTTTCATAGTATTTATTTCCTTACCTTTTTTTATAGATCCTAAATCCAAATTTGACGACCACTCAGAAAATGAAAGCGGTACCGATTCAGTGCAGCCCTCTGAACATGAAGAAACACCTTTCAGGGAAGGAAGTCCACCTGCGTCCCCCATCGAGGATGACTCAGACCTGCCCCCCTATCTGCCGGCTATCCAGGGCTGCCGCAGTGTGGAGGAGTTTAACTGTCTGAATCGAATCGAGGAAGGTACCTATGGTGTGGTCTACAGAGCTAAAGACAAGAAATCGGGTAAATTACCTATTTTTTATTTACCCACTTTTTACTCTTGCCTCCAGATTTTACTTAACCCCTTTTTACCCTTACCTTCAGATTTTACCCACTTTTTACACTTGCCTCCCGATTTTATTTACCCACTTTGTACCCAAGCCTTTATATTTTACCCAAACCTCTAGATTTTATTACCCTCTTTTTACCTAAGCATCCCAGATTTTACCCACTTTTTACCCTTGCTTCCATATTTTATTTACCCACATTTTACCTTTGCCTCCATATTTTATTTACCCACTTCTTACCCTTACTTCCAGATTTTACCCACTTTTTACCCATGCCTCCAGATTTTACCCACTTTTTACTCAAGCCTCCAGATTTTATTTACCCACTTTTTACCCTTGCCGCCAGATTTTACCCACCTTTTATCCAAGCCTCCAGATTTTATTTACCCACATTTTTTACACTTGCCTCCAGATTTTATTTACGCTTGCCTCCAGATTTTATTTGCCCACTTTTTACCCTTGCCTACATATTTTATTAACCTACTTTTTACTCAAGCCTCCAGATTTTATTTACCCACTTTTAACCCTTGCCCTCAAATTTTTGTTTACTCTTTTCTAAACTCTCACTTGTTAACTCTTTGTTCCCCTAACATTGAACATTTTTTTTTACTGTTATCTTTACTAATTTATGTAAATATTTTCCAGATGAAATTGTGGCTCTGAAAAGATTAAAGATGGAAAAAGAGAAAGAAGGTTTCCCAATAACATCTTTGAGAGAAATCAACACCTTATTGAAGGCTCAACATCCTAATATTGTTACAGTCAGAGTAAGTAGGATTTTGATCAATATTATTTTATCTTTTTACAGATTTCAGTAAATGGATTGGGACCTTATGTTACCCTATTTGACAAATTCCACCCCACTCAGTAAATGAATGAGGTCTGGGATCCTGTTGACATTAAGATGGTATTTGTAACATAACAAAATGTACTTATATAAAATTATGTTGGAAGGTTTGAATTTAAGTAGGTGCCTTCTAAAATTGATTGTTTTGGCTGGGTTGGTTTCAAAAGACTTAAAGACTCATTGCTCAGCTCAGTGGTTAGATGTGTGAAGATTCATACTTTACTTTAATAGAAATAATAAAAATAAAATGGCACTTGTCCACTCAAGGAAGCCTGAGTAGTGCCATCTATATAGGAGTAGAATTCCTCTGAAGCAGGTGATGTTCAGGTATCTCTAGGCCATATTCATGAATGATAGAAGGCAGGAGGCTGAATTAAGTGGAAGAATTGCTGGAGCTGGTGCAGTAATGTACCAGTTTCAGCATTGAGTCATCAAAGGATGGGAGGTAGGTGAAAAAGCCAAACTTGCTATCTTCAATTCAGTTTTTGTGCCCACTCTTACCTATAGTCATGAATCTTGGGTAATGATTGAAAGAATATGATAGCATATACAAGCAGCCAAAAGGAGATTCCTCCCAAGGATCCTTGGAGTAATGTTACTTAATAGAGTGCATAGCTCGGAGATCAGAGATTCGCTCCAGGTAGAGCTGCTATTTCTCCGAATTGAGAGATCAGAGCTCCAATACTATGGACATGTAGTTAGAATGACTAAGGAAAGAAATGCTGGATAGATTTTACAGGCAGAGCCAACCGGCAGGAGACCCAGAGGTAGATCCCGAGCAAGATGGTTGGATAACATCCATGAGCTCAGCTGGTCTCACTTAGGGATCCAGCTGGATCAATTGGAGACAGTTGCTTCTGATAGGACCTGTTGGAAGGAGTGTTTTTATGACTCTCTCTCCACAACCCTGCAGGTATAAGTGGGTGAAGCAGAAGACGTGGAAGGGTATCTGGCCATAGAATTCCAATGTGTCCAATTTTCCATGCCATCATTGAAAAATGGACAGGAAAATGACAATGATGATGATACTGGTGGTTATCATCATCGTCATCCTTTAACATCCATTTTCCACGCTAGGATAGGTAGGACTATGATGATAAGGACATTGATGACAGTGATGTCAACAAAATGATGATGATGACAATGATGATGTGTACTTGTTTTTAATATCTGTCCATTTAAAAAAAAACCTTTTTCAGGAAATTGTTGTTGGTAGTAACATGGACAAGATCTACATTGTAATGGATTATGTGGAGCATGATCTAAAGGGTCTTATGGAAACAATGAAACAACCATTCCTGGTTGGTGAGTATCTCACTCTTCCTCTTTCTTTCTCTCTTTGGCTTTCTCTATTGTATACACTCCCTCTCTTCTTGTTTACTTTGCCACAGAACAACCTCTCATTTCCGAATATCAATAATCTCTCTCTCCTTCTCCCCCCCCCCTCTATATATATATCTATATCAGGGGCAAAGGGTCTATGTATGTACTGCATGCCTTACTTTTTCCAGGATAAATGATGTTCGTGTAATATCAAATTAATTATTCTCTATCCTCATTGTACTTGTGATACATATCTATATATATAAAACTGTGGTTGTCTGTCTGTCTATCGATTTTTGGCACACATCTCCTCTTAGAATCTCTCACGGAATTGCACCGAAATTGCTATACTTGTACATTGAGCCCTAGCGAAGACATCGGAAAAAAAATATTTCAAATTGACCCACCCTATGTGACGAAATCGAATATAATGTATCGATTTTTGAGCGTAAGTTATCAGTTATTTCCCTTTGTTCTGTTTACATTGAGCGTCTTACGTTGTTTTTCTCTGCGTTGCAGTGTTTACATTTTCGATCTTTGTTAATAAATAACCAGTGCAGTTTTTATCCCCAGCATCCTTTTTTGTTATAACATTCGGGTTATCGTTATGTTTTCTTAACTTCATAAGGCATATTGTTGGTTGAGGGAATATTAATCAAAAACACCACATGCAAGTCTGCACAGTAGACACTACAGTTTTTAAGCCAAAAAAGAAACTTAACATTGTAACTTTAACACAGCTACTGAGCGACCCCGAGCAACGCCGGGCTTTACTGCTAGTATATATATATATATATATATATATATATATATCTTTTTCTATTTCTCATTCCTTTATTTCTTTGGATAAATTGTAAACAATTATTTAAGTAGAGAAAGCTCCAGTTTGTTTTGTGAAAAAAAGAATAAAAATCACTGAATTAGTTTCTTTCATTTTCTATGTATGAAGGAGTGGGAGTGAGGTTAAAGAGAGAAAAGCAGCTCCCCTGCCCCACACTCTGCCATGGCAATTGGCTGGCATCATGGACTGTATGCCCTGCTTTCCATGTCACCCTTTGCTACTGATATATATATATAGGCTCATGGCTTAGTGGTTAGAGCATTGGGCTTGCAATTGAAAGGTTGTGCGTTTAATTCTCGGACCGGGTGATGTGTTGTTTCCTTGAGCAAGACACTTTATTTCACATTGCTCCAGTTTACTCAGCTGTAGAAATGAGATGATAGGGACTGGGGTCCCTATCATTCCACTGCAAAGTGGTCGTGCAGGTGCCACAGCAAAAAAGCACCCATCACTCACTGTAAATGAGGTTGGTGTTAGGAAGGGCATCCAGCTGTAGAAATCAAGCCAGAATCAGTTCCTGTATGAGCAAGACATGGTAAACCGACCTAACATTGCCCACAACAGGACAACCCGTCTAACCCATGCTAGCGTGGAAGAACGGACGTAAAACGGTGAGGATGATGATGATGATGATATATATATATATACGGGATAACAGATTATTGTTATAGGTAGTCCACTTAGGTGTAGTCCAGTTAGGGTACTCCGAGTAGTGGATTGTATCAACGCTTGGCTAAGTTTGACTCAACAAGGCGTTTCCATAGTGATGCTGCGCGTACGCATTGATTTCTATGTTGTTTACACTTGGAGTAATGATAAATCAAGAAAGAAGAGTGACACGGTTTGCTATACAAAAAAGGTTTTTAATCACTTTGCTGACAATTGTTTCTCTGAACTGGTAGGTCTAGAGATCGCTACCCGATTGTTTTCACGTCATTCGATCACCAATACATAGTTGTAACCAGTCAATTCATCAGAGCAAGCGAGAATGAAGGGAATACACAGGCATGGCCTCTATATATAGTAATGGTGGCATTCAATTAGAACAATAAAAACAATACTAACAATGCTAGCAATAAATTATTTGAAATAATCACAACATCAATCTAAGTAAGACATAGAGTATACTTAAGACTTTAGCATGTAAAACGAGTTGATATGAGGCAGATGTATGAAATTGACATGTAAAAGCTGTCATGGGGTGTATTATATATAGTGTAGAGATAAGCAGGGGCTTTAAACAATGTACCATTTCCTTTACCGTAGGTTTGGTGACCGTACAAATTATTTATTATTTGACAGATAAAATATTTATCATTGTAGTGAGGATAGTAATATTTGTGGTGTGAAGTGGATTCAATATTTATGTGGTCTATATTAGATGAAGGGATTGTTAGTTCGAATCATGGGGTTGTTTAGCTTTCACATCATCAATAACATACATGTATAAGATAACATTAACAGAGTAGCAATATAATAGGTAAGTTAATACAGAGGTTAAAGAGGCAATATATATATAGAGAGAGAGAAAACATGCTGACTACAATTATAACAGCAAGAGGAAGGTGATGTTTTACTTTGGTAGTATTCTGAAAATGTACTTGGATTTAGGTTCATCTGTTGAGAATCAAAGGTGAAGAAGTTGTGTTGACAGCAGCTGAGAAGGGATATATTTATGGGTTGATAAGATGTTTGCAGACATTATATATATATATATATATATATATATATATATATATATATATGCAAAACGTAAACAGACAACAAAGCAAACACCACAGTACAATGAAGAAATATATTAGTTTAATACTTAATATAGTAGGAAAAGAGTCTTTATGTTTTGGACACTAGTCCTTCATCAGAAGATAGAATGAGAAATAAAAGATGAAATAGAAAGATAGAGAGTGAAAAGATGAAGAAACAAAAAAAATTATTTTTGAGAATAAGCATGTGTGTATTCAGTCAGTCATTTTTGTATATATATATATGTGTGTAAATAAAGTAATTCCATCGGAAAGGTCCAGGAAAAAAGAGTGCTCTATGTAGGTTACAGAACTTATTAGTTATGTAATAAACAACATAAGATAATTATTTCATTTACCAGTGGTTTCTTGAAAGCAAACAAAATTTGCTCTCTGTCATCAGAATGAAAAAAATCCTGGTGTATTTATTGACAGTGGATTTTAAAAACAAAAAGATTTTTGTTTTTAAAATCCACTGGTAAATGAAATAATTATCTTATGTTGTTTATTACATAACTATATATATATATATATCTTCTACTTTGCTGCAGAACAACCTTTCAATTTTGTCATGTCATGTTTTTTTTTATATTTGCTAAACCATTCTGCCCTAATGTTTGATTCAGTCTTATAGGTGCAAGCATGGCTGTGTGATTAGGAAGTTTGTTTCACAGCCACGTGGATTGGGTTTAGGCCAAGTGGTTTCTACTTTAGCCTCATGCTGACCAATGCTTTATGAGTGAATTTTGTAGACAGAAGCCTGTCCTGTATACACACACACATTATTTAATGACAGGTAGGCCTTGTCTATCCACATTAGAATGGGAATACCATGCCCCTGTGTGTCATAAGAGGCAACTAAAAGAGTTGGTGTAAGGAAGGACATCCAGCTGTAAAACATTGCTTCAGAAAGTCCTGTTCAACATCTGCCAACATGGAAAAGTGGATGTAAAAATGATGATGGTGATGTAAGTTTGTATGGCTTGAAATGATATTAAATAATATCTACACTCTACCTTCTTTCAAGCAGAGAGCAATAAGTTGAGTAGTGGTCTTACTAGTGTTAAATTAGTAACATCTTATACATATATATACATATAATACATGCACACATTTACTACATACACACACATATATATATATATATAGGTAAAAGGTAAACAGAAATAACAAAACAAACGGCACAGTACAGGGAAGGAATATATTAGTTTAACGCTTGAAATAGAAGAATGAGAAATTAAAGAAGAAATGGAAAGATTGAGGAGATGGGCAGGGCGGAAACAATAAAAAAATTTTTCTAGAGAAAAATAACACGTTCTTTCATGTTGCCATCTCTTGGAAAACTGTTGATGTTGGCATTTTGTGTATCATATACTTTTTTGAAAAATATACTCACACACACATGCACTCCTCACGGTGAAAAGATGAAAGCTTGCCTAGTATGAGCATGTATCCTGCCATAACTCCTTGTCCAAAACAATACCTTGAGGCAAAGAAGAGGTAGACAAAGAAAAACCTGGTCTGACAGCATCAAAACTGAACAAATCACAACACTAACCCTTCTGTATATGATGGAAGAATGAGACGGGTGGTGATTATTTACTGCCAGAAGTGGCTCTGACAACATCTAGGACAGGACAGATCACAACACTGCCGCCTTCCTGTATATAATGGAGGACAGCCAAAATGTCTTGAGTGGCACCCCAGTGACTAGTTGCATCAGTTAGGGGAAAATGATAATGATGGGGGAGTCTTGTATACTTAATCACTTCATGCTATTGAAACTTGGGATAAACTTTGGCCTGATGAGCTTCTGGGCTTGGGACATCTTGAACTAACTTCCATATAATTAGCATTGTTTCCTTTGTAGGTGAAGTGAAAACATTGATGCACCAGTTACTCACAGCAGTAGCTCACCTCCACGATAACTGGATATTACATCGAGATTTAAAAACATCAAACCTTTTACTCAGTCACAAAGGTATTCTCAAGGTTAGTATTTAGTTATTTCCTATATATTTATATTCATTAGAACGTTGGATTGGATGCTTTGCAGTATTCATTCTGGCTGTCTGCTCTCTGAGTTCCAATCCTGCCGCAGTCAACTTTGCCTTTCATCTTCCAAGGTTGATAAAAAAAAGTACCTGTCAAGTACTCTTCAACCTCATCTCAGACTGCTTCACACCTATGACCTCACCTCTTCAACTTGACACCTACGACCTCAACCTATGACCTAAAACCAACATTCTCACCTCTTCAACCTCACACCTATGACTTAACACCAACGACTTCACCTCCACAGTCTCACCCATTGACTTAACACCTATTACCACACACCTGCTACTTCAGCCCTCCAACCTCACTCCTACAACTTCATTCTTAAAACCTCACCCCCGACAAAATCACATCAACATCACCCTTACAATCTCACCTTCATACCTAACCTTATGATTCCATGGCATTGGTGATTAGGGAGACGGCATAAGAAGTAAATATATTTTTTAACTCTTAACAACCTGTCAAGAAATTATCTAAAAAAAAGGTTTGTTAATTGAAATATTTATATCTTTACTAGTGGACAGATCATTATAAAAATTTGAAGTATTAGAGTGAAGATGCAGTTATAGTGCTGTTTTGTACTTTTCAAGACTGTCTTGCTAATGTGGTTTCATGTGGTATAGGATGTTGATTTAAATGTTTGCTTGTTTTTTATTTTTAGGTTGGAGATTTTGGTCTTGCCAGAGAATATGGATCTCCATTGAAACACTACACACCTGTTGTAGTTACACTTTGGTATAGAGCACCTGAATTATTGTTAGGCACCAAGGTTAGTTGTCTTCTCACACTTCATTCATCTTCTGAGTATGTCTTTACTATGTGCAGCTATATTGCAGTGTTTTGGTAGTCTCATTTGTGCCAGTCACTAATATGGCATTTTTCTCAGACACATGAAAACTAGGCTTTTTAGAGGTGGCCTTGACTTGCTTTATTCTAGCTACATCACTGGTTTGTGAGAGTTTTCTTGAGATGTTACAGTGGCACCCGTTGCTCTACCTCCCCTACTAGTTCACCACTGTTGGTCCAGGGCTGCTTATTCGCAACTAACCATCATATCTGGTGGCCATATTGCTGTCCACCACCTGGAACCTGTTCTCTAACAGAACTGCTCTGCTGTTTTTTTGTACCAATGGGAGAGAACTAAAGATGGGATGTTCCATCATTTATTTTCATTGTTTTTGTTTTTCCATTTATTTACTATCTTCATGATAAAAAGCACCCAGTTCACACTGTAAATTTGATTGGCATTAGGAAGGGCATCCAGCTGTAGAAACCAAGCCAGAAACAGTTCTCTATGAGCAAGACACGGTCACCTGATCTGACTTGTCCCACAATGGGACAACTCGTCTAACCCATGCTAGTGTAGACAATGGACATTAAACGATGATAATGATGATGATGATGATAGTTTTCTCCATTTCTCTGTTTCTCTGGTTGTTATAATGTTGTGCTGTTTTCACATTGCTTTTGCCTTATTTTCATTGTCTTTGTTCTGTTTTACATAATATATCAACATCATCATCTTTTAACATCTGTTTTCTCTACTAGCAAGGGCTGGTTGGCTTGTCACCGACTAAGTTAGTACTTAATCGGAGCTACTGACCTATCAGACAAGCCAGAGGCTACATCTCACTTTCATTCGTTCCCACACTCTACAGGGGGCACTGGGTGCATTTTGTCATGGTGCCAATACTAGGGGGGTCTTCATGTCTTTAACACAACAGGAAAACTCCTCTCGGCCCTTTGGCAAATTTTATATTGCTGGATGCCCTTCCTATCACCAACCATTTTACAGAGTGTAGATGGTGCACTCTGTGTATAAAAATATGTATATATTTATGTATCAAGTTTAGAAGAGATACATCACATCCCTGTGTGTCGTAAGAAGCGACTAAAAGAGTTAGTGGCAGGATGGTCATCAAGTTGTAAAACATTGCCTCAGAAAATCCCATTCAACCCATGCCAGCATGGAAAACATCATAAAAATGATGATGATGATAATGATGTAGTGTGTTTGTTTTTGTGTCCTTACTTCACATTTGACACAGCTAGTGGTGATATTTCTTTATGTCCAGCATAAATGAATGTTCTGTTGTTCAGCAGTTTGACATTCAGAGATACAGTAAAGAAAAAGAAAAAAGAAGAATGAGTTGGCTTCAGGAAGTGAAACTGGCCATAATACTGCCTATAATAGACTTAGCTAACTCATATCAGCATGGGGAAAAATGGATGGAAAAATTGTTGTGGTGGTGTGGAGGGGGAAGTGGTTGGTAGTAATGGTGGTGTGTGTAATTGTTTAGAAAATGCGGATATTTGCAAGAATTCTTGGAGGAAATGGTTTCTAGATGGGTGGCTTTACACAGATTAAACCACTGAAGCAAGGATGAAGTAATACTGTATTGAAGAATGTTGTGTGTATGAAAAAAACTACAAAGCACTATTATATCATCATCATCGTTTTTACATCTGCTTTTCCATGCTTATATATGAGTGTGTGAGGCCCAGGCTGACCAGGGTAACCACAGTAAGTAAGGTACTCAATACATTAGTAGAGTGTATACAACAAAACTTAATATAGAAACGGCTTCTACTGGACTAGAACTGTTTCATTTTAAGGAAATCATTGCAAAAAATAAACAGAAAAAACACAACAGACAATGAAGTACCATGCTTAATGTAGTAAGAAAAGTCTTAACGTTTTGGATGCTAGTCCTTCATCAGAAAATAGAATGAGAAATTAAAGAAGAAATAAAAAGATAGAGGAGAGTGAGCAAGGACAGTAAGGAAACAATTTCTTGAAGAAAAAATGGCAGTGTGTATCCGGTTTAGAATAGGGACATCATGTCCCTGCATGCCGGAAGAAGGGACTAAGGGGGTTGGTGAAGAGCTTCTGGCTGTAAAACATTGCCTCAAAATGTCCAGTTCAACTGATGCGTACATAAAAGAAGAAAACAATGTATACATATATATATGTGTGTGTGTGTGTATATATATGTTAGTTAAGTGTGTAACTACAGTTACAAGTGGTATGCTGTTCGAAGCACTCGATGCTGTTACGACATCCGTCATCTCGTGTTCAGTTGTATTTCAGAGTTAAGGCGGCTGTAGTATGCAGAGTGTAAATAAATATGACTCTTTGTGTGGGAGTATATATATATATATATATATATGTATATATGGAGGCACATGGCTTAGTGGTTAGAGCATTGGCCTTGCAATCGAAAGGTTGTGTGTTCAATTCTCAGACCGGGTGATGTGTTGTTTCCTTGAGCAAGACACTTTATTTCATATTTCTCCAGTTTACTCAGCTGTAGAAATGAGATGATAGGGACCGGGGTCCCTATCATTCCACTGCAAAGTGGTCGTGGAGGTGCCACGGCAAAAAAAGACCCAGCACTCACTGTAAATGAGGTTGGTGTTAGGAAGGGCATCCAGCTGTAGAAATCAAGCCAGAATCAGTTCCCGTCCCACCCTTGCAAGCAGGGAAAAGTGGACGTAAAATGAAATGATGATGAATGATGATATCATGAAGATACATGGCTTACTGGTTAAGGTGCTGGGCTCATGATCGAAAGATCATGAGTTTGAGTTCTGGACCCAGTGGCACTTTGTGTTCTTGAGCAAGACACTTATTTCACATTGCTCCAGTTCACTCAGCTAGCAAAAATGAGTTGTATCTCAAATTAAAAGAGGCAACCTTGTCACACTCTGTGTCATGCTGAATCTCCTTGAGCACTACATTAGGGGCACACTTGTCATTGGAATACTTAGCCACTTGCATGTTAATTGATTGAATTAACTGGAACACTCAACGTTGGAACCGACAGAGGTCCAATACACACACTTAAACATATATGTCTGTCTGTGTATATTCATATTTATATGTATATATATGTATTGGAATATTAGAATTTAGCTTCGAGCATAGCTATGCTCGAAGCTAAATTCTAATTCTATCATATATATACATATATACCCATGCTAGCATAGAAGATGGACGTTAAACGATGATGATGATGATGATGATATATATAATTGTTTCTACTTTTGGCCCAAGGCCAGCAATTACCCAGTGGATTACTGGTACTTTATTTTATCAACCCCGTAAGGATGGAAGGCAAAGTTAACCTCGGCGGGATTTGAACTCAGAATGGCAAGGGCTGTAACTCTATGCGTCAAAGCATGGCGTCCGACCCTTGACCGATACTGCCAATCAGGAAGGACATCCAACTGTAAAACATTTTCTCAAAACATCCTGTCCAACTTAGGCGAGCATGAAAAAGTGGACGTAAAAATGATGATGATGATATCTGTCTATCTATCTATCTCTCTCTATATATATATACAGCAGTGGAATGTAAATAGATATTTTATGAATGCTGTATTAGACATTAACCTAGCTGGCTCTGTTTTGTCTAAGTTGCTTTTGAACCAAATAAATCAGATAACTAAGTTATTTAACTATCACATAGTCCTAGTTAATGCTTAGAGATAAAACATGACTGACCAATTGAAATTCCATATAGTTATTACATAACTACTACAGTATGGCTGCTATCTTAATCTGTAGTGATGTTGTAAACTGTATCTTGTCCATCTCAGTAAATTTCACAGTGAACTTCTTGTTTTCTTAGCTTGGAAAAACAAATTTGTGTTCAGGATATTGACCCAGTGGTTTGGGTGTTTACCTCCTAATCCTAAGATTGTAGATTTGATTCCTGGACCTCTGCAAGACATTTCATGTTGCTTTTCATGGTTGTAATGAAACCTTTACTATTAAAACATCTGAGAAATTTCCTATCTGGCCAGCTAAACCCTACATTGGTGTGTGCTGTAACAACAACTGCATGATAGGACTGGGGCCTCTATCATTAAATTCTTGAGAAACCTCCCATGAAATTCATCTTCATAGGAGACCAGCTAAACCTGTATGTGAGCTGTAACAACAATCTGATAATACAGGAGCCCCTATCATTAAAGCACCCAACAAACCTCTTGTTAAATACAACCTCGTGGGAGGCCAGATAAACTTGCATAGGTGTGAGCTGTAACTAAATAACGTATGTCTATGTTAGTACTGGGGCTCTTAAATAATTTCTTCAGTAAGTCACAAAGACTACTTATTTTCTTTTTAATTATAGAGTGCAGATATCAAATTATTTAATCTGTTTTATTTCATTATATTTATTGATTATTAACATTATATGAACTATTTAGTTGTAATATACAGGTAAAATTTCATATAACGAATACCATTATAACAAATTTTTCAGTATAACAAAATTTTTTTCAATTCCTGGCCACAGGTCGATCTCGTTATAAAGAATTTTCCGTTACAATGAATTTATTTTATGCCCCGTGAATTTCGTTATAACGGAATTTCACTGTATTTATATATATACTAAAAAACATAATTTGCATATATATGCATAAATTTAATATATTCATAACTACATGTATCTGGTAAAGATACACTATATCTCTGTGCCCTGTGTATCATAACGGGGGGAAACTAAAATGGATGATGCCAGGGAGGGCATACTTCTGTCAAACATTACTTCAAAAAAGGACCTTGCTCTAGCAGGGAGAATAGCCTTAAAATATTTGTTATATAGTATATTGAATATATTCACTGCATGTTTTTACTATGTTTTTATAAATTTGCTACCTTTATTATTGTTGCAGGAATACACAACATGCATTGATATGTGGTCAGTGGGGTGTATTATGGCTGAATTTCTTACTATGAAACCTCTATGGCCAGGCAAGTCTGAAGTTGACCAACTGACCCGGATTTTCAAGGTAGGTTGGTGTATTAAAAAAAAAAAATATTTATTATATCTAATCATTCCACTGTAAAGTGGTCGTGGAGGTGCCACGGCAAAAAAGCACCCAGCACTCACTGTAAATGAGGTTGGTGTTAGGAAGGGCATCCAGCTGTAGAAATCAAGCCAGAATCAGTTCCCGTCCCACCCTTGCAAGCAGGGAAAGAGCGGACGTAAAATGAAATGATGATGAATGATGAATGCTTGAAATAGTTACACCAGTGTTTCAGGACATACCACAAAGGAACATACCTATCTTACCAGTGTCAACTTCTCATTAATCCAAGTCTTACCATTAACAGTACTAGCAGAAAAATCACCCTTCGGGTGGTTTTCTGCTAGCATATGTAGTGTGTATATTGATATTATACGCAAGTATATATACATGTAGATATGATACATCAAATAAAATCGTAATTGACAAAATACACAGAAATTGAACGAAGATTGTGTTACACTGTTTTATGTAATCAGTAAAGTAATCCATGATACATTAAAAAAAGAGTATATTATATATAAACTGCATTAGGAAAAAATTAGTGACAGAAAATTAGTATGTTTATTCAAGCGATCGCCAACTAGAAGTGTTGACATTTCAGAAATTTTAAAGAAGTGAATCTTTAAATAAACAAAATATATTTAATCAACAGCCACGAAATTTAGTAGATAAATTATGTAATATTCATTCATTATTTATTCAAAGTAATCCAACTTATTTTACTAATGGGATAGAAAATTATAAACCATACACAGTCCCGTGTTCCTCCCTTTATTATAGTTTAGATAGTGTATCTCTCAGTAAGAGATCTAACATTGCATAAGTATTTCTTATTAGATTTTTGGTACTCACAACATCAATTCTTAACCTCCTGTACCACATGAAACTGCATAAACAAGACATTCTTGGGAAGTACATAACAACAATGCGTCTGCATCACATAAAAAAATCCAAAGCTTTTTCACAGCAGTCTTGCTCACTAGTAAAGATACTATAAACATTTGAATTAACACGTGTTTTTAAATATTTTATGCTAATGTTAACACTAACTTAACTATTGTTTTTTATGAAGATGACAGGACTCAGGCTCCTATCGTTAAAACACCCAAGAATTATAGTGGTATTCCACAAACACATGTACTGTTAATGTAATTCTGAGAATTATTCAGCATGACACATAATCTGACATGGTTGAACCTTTGAATTACAGGTATTATCCATTTGATAGGTTTCCGCACACTTTCTGTCTACCCAATTTCATTCACAAGGCCTGTCCAAGATGCCACACAGAGTGATTGTACTACATGGCTGCAAAGCAAACATCTTAATCACTCACCCATACCTTTGACCACAATAATTGATAAAATACACCCAGCCTACTCTCTAAAGTGGTTGGTTATAGAAGGGCATCCAGCCAGAGAAAACTTGTTAACTCTTTAGCATTTACCTTACTCTATATTTACTATTTTATTTTCGTGGTAAACTCTTCACCTCACATAATTATCTCACATAATATTGAAGCCATGAGATTTTGATGTTATTTATTTTGAGGACAACACCTAAACATTGGTATGAACAGCCGATTACAGCTGGTTTGAACAGAAAGAGATG
Source organism: Eledone cirrhosa (assembly GCA_964016885.1). Classification (NCBI taxonomy): domain Eukaryota; kingdom Metazoa; phylum Mollusca; class Cephalopoda; order Octopoda; family Eledonidae; genus Eledone; species Eledone cirrhosa. The sequence continues at coordinate 125,956,133 of OZ024741.1, forward strand.
AGAGAATTCTGGCCGGATATGGCCAGGTTAAAGAGTAAATAGGAATCTTCAGTTGTATCAAAGGTATGATGGTCTCTTTAGCTGGTGTCATAATATAGCTCTTTTACATATCATGCTTGTATAAACAATAACAATGCCTCTACATTATAACTGGATTGTTTCAGGATTTGGGAACACCAAATGAAAAGATATGGCCCGGTGTCAGTGAATTACCTGTGTTTCGTAAAGTTAACTTTGGTGAATATACATACAACAAGCTACGTGTACGCTTTGGTTCCTACCTCACGGATTTGGGCTTTGATCTCCTTAATAAGTAAGTAATTTTATGTTTTGTCTTTAACATTCATAGTCTTCATCATCATACATCTATTTTCACGCTTACATGAGTTGTCACAATTAGATGCTAGACAGGGCAAAACACCCACTACATCATGGCACTTTGCAAAAGGAACATAAAAGAGGTTTCAATTTGGTAATCTTTAGCACTTTTTCTCTTTTGCAAAGAGTACATTTGGTAAACCTTCCTCCCATTAATTTTCTCTATTTTATGAAAATCAATATTTTCTTTGTTTACCTTAGATAATGTCGACTTTCTCCCAGCTCTGAGATACAAGATCCACTCAAAATTTCATGTGGCAGTTGTCCTTTAGTGGTGGCGGATTCTTGTGGCTTTTAGTGAATACAATAAAAGAAGTCACCATGGTTAAATTCACTAAAAACCACAAAATATATCTCCACAATTTCTTTCCACGACGTCCAATTGGGTAATAGGCACAATACTGGTCTGATTTGTCAACCCCACCCATACATTTATTGTAAGAGAGGTGAACTAAAGGTTTACCAGCCTCAACACTTGGTTGTTGGTTTGAGGACAGGAATTTAATTTGCTGTTTGTCTTTGTACAATGTGGCTAACAGGTTCCTTTTTTGCACCTGGAGAATCTTCCCTCTTTTTTAAAATTTTGTTAGTTTTATTTCTTTGGATAACCCTTTGCGATTCCCCATTATTCTACTGCAGGTGTAAGTATTTACGGGGGCAAGATCTTTTGCCAGAAACACTGAAGTAAAAAATGGTCAAAATATATGTCTATGTATCCCAATCCATTTTTTCTCCCTCCGTTATGTTTTTTCCCTATGTAAATATCAAAGTTTGCACAGTAGCCTGTGTCCTATTCACAGAGTTCCCACACTTTGATGCCTTATTTGGTGGGTTTAGCTGGCATATACTGTCTGAAATGTACCCTACCCTTATACCCAATCATTGCTTCATCAACACTGAGATTTTTCCAGGTATATATATAGTTTTAAATTTTTCATTTAATACATTAAGTAATGGTTGAACTTTATAGAGAGGATCATTATTCGATTCATATCTACGGGGGCATTTGAAGTATTGACCAAGTGCAAATACTGATTTAATTTCAAATACCTTGTTTTCAGCAGCATCTGTCGGTTGCCATAATAGATTGGGTTTTCCTCGATTTGAAATTTGTTGTTGGGTGTATCGATTTGTCTCTTGCCACTACTTCAAAGAAAGTCTGTGGCAAAAATAGAAAGAAATAATCCAGTGCTTTAGCATCAGGAGGTAATGTGTGTTGTGGACTGGTATTTTGAATGAAACCAGGAACATGTATTGGTGTGGTGTCTTTCAAACATGTTGCTGTAACATTTTCAATGGTGTCCTGGATTTTCTTCTTTGCTTTCACTATCAAAACAAAAATCATCATTGGATGAAAATTCAGAGATATATACGTCTGATTCATTTGAAGACAAATCACTGATATTTTCTTTTATTTCTTTTTCATTTTGAATGTCTTTGCATGTAAAACCTTCCAAGTTGGTACCGCTACTGTCACAGGCCATGTAGATACACACAAAAAATCTGTTGTACTTCCAACGTTAAAAAAAACGCATTTCAAGTTTCACTATATTAAGTGTTGTATTACGCAGTAAAGGCCTTATCTCGCAGTAATCTCGAATCAAGATTTTGACGTTATTGTTTTATTTTTAGAGCAATATCTTAGTGTGTGGGTGTCTGCAGCCAGATTTGGCCAGTTTGAACAAATAAAAGGGAAATAATTTGGCCGGTTTGAACACTAAAGGATTAAGGAAGTCTTTCTAAGGTCATAGCTTTTTTCCTCAAACTGCCAGACTTTGGAACTCTCTTCCATCTCATTGTTTTCCTCCTTATGATCTGAACTCTTTCAAGTCTAAAGTAAATTCATGCCTTTTGCCTTAATTTCTCCTTCATAGTCCCTTGCTTGAGACTATCATAGAAAAATAAAATGTCTGTGGAATGCTCAGCCACTCACACATTAATTTCACTAGTAGGCTATTATGTTGTTTAACCCTTTAGCATTTACATTACTCTTCTATATTTACTGTTGTATTTTCACGGTAAAGGCTTTATCTCATATAATATTGAAGCTACAAGATTTTGATGTTATTTATTTTAAGAACAATACCTTAATATTGGTATCAGTGGCCAATTACAGCTGGTTTGAATAGAAAAAGGTGAGAGAATTCTGGTCAGATATGCTAAAGGGTTAAATAGCTGAAACAGTTGTCATTGAAACCAATGGAGGTCCAACACACACACAATGACAGGCTTCAGCATGGTTGTATTTAAGATGTTCTTTTCTCTTTCAGTGTGTTTTTAGCTTTAAATATTTGACTTTTTTTTCTTTCTAGATTTTTAACATTTGATCCTTCCAAAAGAATAACAGCAGAAAAAGCCAAATCTCACGAATATTTCAAGGAATCTCCAGCACCTGTAAGTCCTTCAATGTTTCCAACATGGCCAGCTAAGAGTGAACAACCAAGGAAACATGGTAATTCTCCAAAGCCACCCTCTGGAGGCAAGGCCTATGCCAAGTTAATTGTAAGTGTTCTCTATGAAATTCATTGTGATTTTTGTGTGTTTATTTTGAGTGAATTTTAAACTCATATTCTCAAACATCATCATTGTTTTGTATTGTCTGGATTTTTAGTTGAATGTGTGTGGCCTAGTGGTTAGGGTATTGAACATATAATTATATGGTTATAAGTTTGATTCTTGTACCAGGCAGTGTGTTGTGTTCTTGAGCAAGATGCTTCTGATAGGACCGGGGCCTCTTGTTAACACATGCAAGAGACCTCCTATGAGATTGAACCTTGTAGCGAGCCAGCTAAAGCTGTATTGGTGTGAGCTGTAACAACAACAGGATAGGACTGGGGTCTCTATCATTAAAAAACATAAGGAGCCTCATATAAGATGCAACTTTGTAGACAGTCAGCTAAACCTGCATGGGTGTGAGCTGTAAATTTCCTTTCATTTCCTTATGTTTATATCTAATGTGTCCATTTTTAAAAATAAGATTGTAGAGTGTGATTTGAAAGAGATTTGGCTGCTATTTCTAACAAGTCGGATTTTGGTTCAATCTCACTATCTATTACCATAGCCTTGAGTCCACCTAAAACTTGTCAGTAAAATTACATGAAGAGAAAAAGAGTAGAGTTGTGGTCAATGAACTGTATTTAATCTTTTCTTAGACTAATAGTCTCACAGTTTAATGCTATCACCCAGCCTTCAGTCTAAACATAACAGGGTATCTTGACCAGATGGGTACTCACTTTAGTCTTACAAATCCTGAGGTTAATTCATTAAGGCTGGTGTCATGATAAAATGAACCAAAGAGTCCATTAGAATTGAGAGGATGCCTTTTAGTCCTGTTCAGGAAACATCATTTCTAGTGTTGGTGCCATGATAAAATGCACTCAATAAAATGGTTGACATTAGAAATAGCATTCAACCAAAGAAATCATGCATGCCAAAAATGGAATATAGGTTCTCCAACCTATCCAATCTCAAACCATGACAACCCATGCCAGCATCATCATCTTTTTATATCCATTTTTCCGTGCTTACCTGGGTTGGATGAGTCCTTTCTGGCACAGCTTCACTCCATCTATTGCATTCCTTCGTCTTCATCTCTGAGACGTTCAGCATCCTGTGATCAGCTCTCACCACTTATGGCCAGCTTTTCTTTGGTCTTCCTCTACTGCAAGTTCCTTCCGCTGGGATCTTTGTTGTATATAAAATGGGAGTGTAGACTTATACAAAAGTTTACATGGTTTTTAATTTTTATTTTTGCAGGAAGAAGGGTGTGATGAAGCTGCAATTCCCGGAGGCTTCCACATGGCATCTGCAGCAAAGGGTGTCTCAGCTGTTGGACCTGGCTTCAGTCTCAAATTCTAAATCTGGAGGATTCCTTACCACAAAAATAACAACAAAAAAACAAACAATTTTTCAGATTTATTTTTTATTTCAACATTTCATTATATATTTAATTTCATCAGTGAAGGTGTGAGGCTTGGTGAATAGAGTATTCCGCTCGGAAGTTTTATTCTCAGCAGTGTGCTGTGTTCTTGAGCAAGACTCTTTATTTCACCTTGCTACTGCCCCCGTCTGCTCTGCTGGAAAAAAAAACAAAAAGAAAACTGTTATATCTGTAATTCAAAGGGCCAGCCTTGTCACATGTTGTGTCATGCTGAATCTCCCTGAGAATTGCCTTAAAGGTGCATCTGTCTGTGGAATGCTTGGCTACTTGCATGTTAATTTTGCAAGCTGGCTGATCCATTATTCAAACAACTGGACTTCTGTTGTCAGAATTGACATTACTCCAATATATAAACATATTATCATCAGAAAATATCTCCTTCCATTTACTTCGCAAAACATTACATCATTTTTTTAAATTTGATATATTGTTGTTTTTTTTTGGTTTTCTTTAACATTTTTTCTTTATTCTCATCTCAAGCTCTTTTATTTTTTTACACCACTTCCACACTCATCTTCTTCATCCACCCTATCAACTTCTGTATCATATTCTTCAGTTAATGAAGTACAAAAAATAATAAATAAATGATGTCATTTTGTAATATTGCATCTATTTTTAATTCAGCATTAACACCCTCATCATCATCATATCATAAAATAAATAATAATGGAATTTATTGTGTAGTGTTCAGCTGTGCTACAACTCATTGAAGGTGCATGTATTGTATAAAGAATAATGTACAAATGTCAGGAAAGTGAACAGTGTATGAGTCATGATATACACACAGACACACACATATGCATTGCGTGAGTATGGAGGGGGAATATCAGGTGTGGTGTTTGGACGTTTTGAAGGATGCAGTGTCCCGCCAGCTAACAACTGTTGCAGGTATATTTATATATGTTAGAATGTGTCTTTAAAATACTATAGTATTTAAAACTGATTAAGCTCTTATTACTTTTAGCTTAGAGTGTGAATTTTATTCTCTATGTAGAAAAATTGGAATTTCAACGATTTTACATCCGTTTCCATGCTGGCATGGGTTGGACTAGATGTTTTGAGACAATTTTTTACAAGCAGATGCCTTTCCTGATGCCAACCCTTATATATATGTTTGTGTGTGTGTATATATATATATATATATATATAAACTCCTCCTGTTTAACATCTACTATCCCTGCTAGCAAGGGTTGGACGGGTTGACATAGGTCAAGTTAGTACTAAAGTGGGGCTACTGACCTCCCATGCAGGCCAGAGAGTCTGCATTTCAGTTATGTACGGTCATACATTCTGTCAAGTGCACAGGAGAGGTTGTCATGTCTTTTGACAAAAACTGAAGGGTCATCCCAATCCTTTGGCAAGCATGTACTGGGTGCTTTTATTTTGTAGATGACCAGCACTAGGGAGGCTACCAACTGATGGGTCCTTCATTATAAATAAAGGCATTTGGTAGTGTCCACTTGACAAGAAATCAGGGAGGGTCCACTTGAAAAGGGATAGTTCATTTGACAGGTGATCACATGATTATATTGTTATTTCATGTAAATGAGTTCAAATCCTGCAGAGGTTATCTTTGCTTTTCTACTTTGAAATGAAGTACCAGTCATGGAAGGGGGTTAATATAATCGATTTTACTCTTCCTCTATGTTGTTGGCCTTATGTCTTAATTTAGAAATCATTATAACTTCATCTACATAGTTGTCTTTCAAATCAGTAAGTGAGCCTCTACATGGTCACTCTGCATGCTAGAAATAGCAGCGAAAACTCCATCAAATCAGTCTACCATCTTTAAGATATATTGAATAATGTAATCTGAAAATACTGGATGATCAGAGCTAGAACACCTTTCATCATTGGTCTGCTGGACCAGGGCTAAACAACAACAACAATAACAGTTTCCAATGAAGGTGGGCTCTACTCATTCAATCAATATGGTGGTGATGGTGGATAAGCAGGTATCTTATATATGAGCTAGGTAGATAAGCTTACCTGGTATCTTGACTTGTTGGAAATAGAAGCCAAATGACCCTCAACTCACATCCTATTGTCTTCCTTGCACCTCAGTGACCCTCCTTCTTACTCTAACTTAGCAATGAAATGAAATCATCCAATTTGTCCCTCCTTTCTTAAGACATTACAGTGTGATTGAAGGGGTGGTTTTGGCTGTTATTTCTAGTACATTCATCAACCAAATAGCGACTCTTGAAACAAATATTGGTTTAGTAGTACAAATGGAATTCAGTAAATTCTTGTGATTAAGAAATAAACGTTGAGTCTGCAAAGCAACAGGCTCACGTGTGCACACACACTCACACACATACACATATATATATATGTTAACTGATATCACTGCGATGGGACTGGTGCTTGAAGACAAGTGAGGAACATGACAATTATGCAAGCAGTATGTATAATACACACAAACATATATATATATATATATATTATGAAATACTGTTGGCTCACAATAATTTCTATACTTTCATTTATATATATATATATGAATAGCTGATTTCCTAGTCTTAATGCACAGATACACACACACATACAAGGTTAACTTTACCTTTCATCCTTACCGGGTCGATAAAATAAAGTACCAGTAATGAACTGGGTAATTGCTGGTCTTGTGCCAAAAGTAGAAACAATTATATATATATATATACAAAGTTAAATATGTGTGGGTGGGTGTGACTGCATCTATTTTTTTCTTTTGTGTGTGTAGTTGATACAGGAAACTATTTATATATATCACTTAGATATTTTTATGTTTAAATATTTATAAGAAAAGTGCAGAAAATGTGGAATAGATATAAAAAGCTGTGCAGTGGCAATGATGGAAGTTGTAGTAGTAGTAGTAATGGTGGTGGTGATAGTAGTAGTAACGGCAGTGTCTCAACACACCTATCATTGTGTGCGTTTACACATTGGCATATTTCACAATTTCACATATATTTACAATAATGATAATTGTTTCTACTTTTGGTACAAGGCCAGCAATTATCCCAGTGTATTACTGGTACTTTATTTTATCGACCCCGTAATGCTGAAAGGCAAAGTCAACCTCGGCGGGATTTGAACTCGGACCATAAAGGGCCGTAACTCTTTGCTGCAAAGCATGGCGTCAGACCCTCTACCGATACTGCCAATCCACCACCGTCATAATAATAACAGCAATAATAGAAAAAGAAAAGGAAATATAGAGAAAAAGAATGGGAAGGGGAGGGGATGGCAAGAGCTCTGGTGTTGTAGAGAGGGGAGGGTGATTTGATTTTCGGTCTAGGCAAAGAGGCAGAAATGCTGAGCCCTACTGACAAGACAGCAAAAGCATTCCCATGGATGATGGCCAGTGACACCTGCTGCAACTGCCACCCAACATTGCAGGGCACCCAGTGGGTTTTCCGATCCTGTGGAGGAGCTCGGCAGTATGGGGTCCAAGTACGCCTGAGGTCTCGACGGCAGCCGGACAAACCCCGGTATTTGTTTATTTTACATTCTTCTGTCTGTGAGGTGGGCTGCAATGCCCAAGGTTTGTTGCCGAAGCGACTAAGTTGGTGGCAGAGAATGTGTCGCAGCAGGTGGCATCCCAGATGAAGGATCTACCTCCTTCAAATGGGGAAGAGTGATTCCGTCGTGGTGCTTGCCATCTCCGCGGTCTTGGCCTGCAAGCCAACTGCATCCAGGCTCCTCCTCAATATATCGTGTTGAGAGTGGCGTGTCGAGGAACCGGCCTGCGCTCTGGCGGCAAGGCAGAGGGTGCAGGCCGAACTTGTCACCAACTACCCCGCTGTGGCATTTATGTGGTTCACACACGCGGAGGCCAAGGCGTTGGGCTACTCCGATGCAAGTGCACTTGGGCCAGGTCAGATTTGGCTGTCTGGCTAAGAACCTCGCTGATGAGAGTGCGACAGAAGAAGATAGAGGAGAGGTAGGCATGTAAAGCTAGATCTGAAGCTGATCGGAGGCCACCGAACCTCATTGGGAGCGGTGCCTGTTGCCAGCCTGTGCTGTCGAAACTGACATTGTAGATGAGTTCCACACCGTCGAATGGTAGCATTAAGTTCCCCGAGAAGATCTGCGTGTCTGTCATATTTTGTCTGTTTTTTTTTCTCTTGACAACACATACATATATACATGTATAAATAGATGTGTGTGTGAGTGTATATCTATATAAATATATATTAGTACTCATATATATATATACACATATATGTGTACATATAAATATATATTGTCATATATATATATATATACACACACACACACATGTATATGTGTGTACATATATATATATATATAGACAGAGAGAGCATACCAGTAACTACTTGAAAATACCAAGAAGAGTTTTGCCATCTAACCTCTTCACAACTAATTAAAATTCTCTTTTTCTTCTTCCCTTTTTATGTTATTTTTCACTGTTAATTATGTTTATATTATGAAGAGAGGGAGGCAGAGAATGTGGAGTGACAAGGAAATATATCTTAATACATAACTATTGGTAACACATTATATATGTATATATAGGTGTTTTTTGTGTGTATATATATATATATATATATATATCAAAAGCATGTATTGAGTTAGAAACTTTTGGTCCATTATGATTTGAACACATATATATGTCTGTGTTCGTTTTTCCTTTTTGTTCAGTTATATATATATATATATATATATATATATATTTACACATTTGTGTGTGTGTGTGTGGGTATATATATACATATATATATATATATATGTATAGTGTTATACTTTGGGAGGATGTCATGGTGCAACTAACTAAAAACACACACTAGTTGAGTTCTACTTGAGTTTTATTATTAGTTAGGTAACTAATCCATTCATTGGTTAGTTTAATAACCAGATGGTTATTTAATCGTTAAAGCTCTTTTGTCACACATTCTATTCTTACTCCATTGTACATGTGTTTTTATTGGCAGCATGTCCCTCCTGTATCATAACAGTATATATATAATAAGAAAGAAAACTAACAGGAGCAAAGTAAAAAACGATGATGATACATATTAATTTAACACTTGGTATAGTAGGAAAAAAAGTTTTAACGATTCAAACTTTAGTCTTTCATTGGAGGTTAGAATGAAAAAGAGAGAAGATAGAATGTTTGTGAGAAGGAATAGGAAGACAGATGAAAGAAAGAAAATGGGGGAAAAATATGACCACATATATATATATATATACATACACACACACATATATATATGTATTATATGTATGTATGGTCCCGTAACTCCTGATAGAATTGTAGGGGCGCTGTATTGACATATAGCATTTCTTGGGCATTTTCAGCCTGGTGGAGCCCATCCCTCTCCAGGCTTGAGTACAGCAGATTTTTTCCAAAGAAAGATAGAAGGTGTGAGAGAGGAAATGAAAAAGAGGTATAGAGGAAGAATCACCCTCAGTACTAGACTGGTAATTTTTTTTATCAACCAACCTCGAAAGGCAAATTTGACCTCGGTGGGATTTGAACTCAGAGAGCAAAGAGCCGAAATGAATACCATAAGGCATTCTATCTAACATTCTAATGACTGCCTATCGTATAAATACATATATATTGTTATATTTGGAGATGGTCATGCTACCAATATTGCCAATAAAAAAAACACTATCTGATTTTCACTTCAGCTTCGTTATTAGTTAGTTTGTCAAAGTTCTTTCGTCACACATATGTGACCTCTTATTTCTGGTTTTATTTTGTTTACTCCATCTTGTATTTCTGTGGCACATTTCCCTGACTTCACCTGTGTGTGTGTGTGTGTGTGTGTTTATATCTGTCATGTGTTTGTATGTGTTTGTATTTCTGTTGTGACTCGCTATGTTTTTTCTCTTATGTGTTCTATTCTGTCCTCAATCATTAGGCTGCGAGGTGAGCGTGTTACTATTTCATTCTTTTTTTTTTCTGTTGAAGCTGTGTGGCTATGTGTGGCTTCCTTGATTTGTCTGAGCATTGTGTCAGTTTTATGTGTGAATAAGGTCTCTACTTCAATGCTATTTATTGAGTTCCTTGTTCGAGTTTACCATGTTATTAGTATAGCACTTACAAGCATTTCTCCTCTTAGAGTTCTCACCATTGTTACTTCATGCTCTTTCCCATGCTACGAGCTGTCTCTCCTATATATATCATCGTTGCGTTTCTGCACTGTTCCTCTGTACACCCTATCGTATAGGCTACATTCTTAGTTTTGCAGTTTACCTGCAGGCTAACCTTAGACACTATATAGTTTCTATCAGTACAGGATGTTTTCTTAAATGAGTGAGAAAAATGGTCGTCCATGCAATGGCAAAAAGTATTAAAACTACTTTAAAGGTTCACAAATTTAAATTCAATAATAAAACCCAGTATTTCAAACTTTGTTTGAATTGTTCTCTTCAGCTTACATTTAGAGTTTTTGTTCTTTTTCTTATCTTGGAGAATATTGTTTTGGAAGTCACATTTTTTTTATTTTTTTTTTATTTTTTTTTTATCAAAACAATATGATATGCATAATAAACATATATAATTCTTATTATGGATGTTTTAAGCTGTAATCATGTCACAGCTACCTCAGTAGTCATGTGAAAGTGCCAAACATTTGTGTTTCGAGACTTTTACTTATCTTCAGTGATCTCATTTGGTATAGCTGCAAAATGTGCTCCTGGTTTTTACATATATATATATATTGCTCTATATTATTGTTATTATTGTGAGGGTAGTAGATTGGCAGATTATGAAGAGAATCTGACAACATGCTTTGCGACATAGATACAGCCCTTTATGTTCTGAGTTCAAATCCTGCCGAGGTTAGCTTTGCCTTTCATACGGGGTCAATAAAATAAAGCACCAGTAATGCACTGGGGTAATTGCTGGCCTTGTGCCAAAAGTAGAAACAATTATTATTAATATTATTATTATTATTGCTTATGTTGCTGTTATGGAAGTGGATTGGCAGTATTGGTAGACCGTTGGATAACATGCTTTGTGGCATAGAGTTACATTCCTTTATGTTCTGATTTCAAATCCCGCTGAGGTTAGCTTTGCCTTTCACATATTATTTTGAGGTCGGTGGATTGGACAACATGCATTGTGCCATAGACTGAGGTCCTCTACGTTATGAGTCCAAATCCCACTGAGATTAGCTTTGTCTTTCATCCTCCCGGGTTTGATAAAATAAAGTACAGAGGTCGGTTTAATCAACTTTCACCTTTTCTCCAAATCATTATTTTATGTATGAAGGACCATCTGAACCTGAAGTACCCTGCTACCCACTCCAAGGTCTAAAGCCGACCCTGAGCCCACAACAC
>OZ024741.1:125972746-125992746 GCA_964016885.1 Eledone cirrhosa
TAATGTAACTATATTTACATGAATTGTCTATGTATTACTTTTGGAATATCACTGGTTTTCGTTTTATTCACACTTCTTAACACAGAGGTTCCCAAAGTAGGCTCTACCGCCCCCAGGAGGCGTTGAGAAGGGTAGAGAAATGATATAATAATATACATATTATATATTAAAAATGTATAATATTTATTTATACATAGTATATATTATATTGTTTATTCTATATAAATTAACGATTTTATTTATTATGAATTATTTACAATTTACGTGTAGGCAGGTCTCTCTGGAAATAGGGTTGGAGGCGCTGAGGGTATTACGTGGCCATGAGGGGAGCGGTGGCCCAAAAAGTTTGAGAACCTCTGCCTTAACAGTAAGCTAATTCTTGGTTATTTTGTTTATGTCATTTCTGTACAGGTACTTCATATTTTTGCCAATTTTCCGATAGACGTTGAACAGGACATATTAAAAAAAAAAAAAAAAACCTTCTACATTTCTCATACGATTATATACTCTGTGTACTGAATATTTTCAGAGTGTCCTTACTCAGTCATGTTTGTTAAGTTGTTTTCATTAGGAAATGCCAGTTTTCTGTCATAAATAAACGAAATTATGTTTCATCATCTTATTATTATAAGAGTTATTATCTAGTGAACAGAAGTACTGCAAATAAATCACAGCTGTCAGTTATAGAACCAATGGATAATTAGGTACACAACTTGATAATCCTAGTATAGGGAACAGAATAATGACATTTGAAATGTGTGCGTTTCAACGTAAATGACTATAATGGTTTCTGATTTAGGCTCAAGGCCAGCAATTTTTTTTGGGGGGGGGCGTGGTCGATTAAATCGGCCCCAGTGCATTACTGGTGCTTTAATTTTATCGACCTCGTAAGGATGAAAGGCAAAGCTAACGCAGAACGTAAAGGGCCATAACTTTATGCTGAAAAGCATGGTGTCTGACGCTCTACCGATACTGCCAATTCACCTCCCTATATAAATAATAGTAGAACAAATTGGGTAAAACATTCATGAAGACAGTAAAAATATAGACAAATGTATTTACGAGAAATCGAACCTTACTATTTGAAATTTTCTCAATGCTTCTTGAGTCAATCGCTTTGTTTATATTGAATAATGTTCATAAACATAGGCGGCGAATTGGTAGAGTCATTAGAACATCAGGAAGAATGCTTCACGGCATTCGTTTCAGTTCCCTGCACTCTCTGAGTTCAAATCCCGTTGCGGTCAACTGTGCTTTCGAACCTTCGAAGTCATAAAATAAAATACCAGTACACGAAGAAGTCAATTCTCTCTCTCACACACGTCTCCTTTTCTTTTCATTGATGTAATCGGTCGTGCTCAGACCTGGGAAGGGCTTCACCGGTGTTTAAATGCCCAAGATACGCCGTTTATCACAACGACGCCTCTTTAACTCTAACAATTCAAAGTCTATTGATTTATAATTATACAAAGGTATTTGATTAAGAAGTTTACTTCGCAAGTATGTAATTCTAGATACAGTCCAATCCAGTGAAACCTTGTGTCTATCCAATTTCACTCACAAGGCTTGAGTCTGTAGTAAGCAATGGCACTACCTTATCACGGCAGAACAACTGGGTTGCGCTTGGTCAGTTGCTGGGCCTGTAAGTCGGCAGCGTAGGAATACCAGGCAGTGACTTCCGTCCAGCTAGGAAATTCGCGCCTCTTTTCATTTCTAGACAATTGCAGCTTCGTTTTCGTAGAGACACGACGTTACTAATGGCGTTCCCTGGAGCAACTGGCAAGATGAAACATTTACCAAGGAACTTTGGCCCTCTCGGGAAGGGCCCAGCAACATCCTATCTCGATACATGCCACAATGGCGCCTAACATTCTATTGTAATATTTTACAGGAAAAATAAACCTTTTTTTAAATATTTCCTCGCTGTTCTTACCTATTTGATCCTTTCCTCACCATAAAACTCTAAACACTCAGCCTTATAAGCTAATCTTCATTAACGATCCTTTCTACAACCAAAAACTTATTTCTAAGATTTTTCTGCTAAAAGTCGATTCCACGCTGTGGTAAATGACACTATGTTAGTGGTTAAGAGGTTCGCTTCTAGAGTTCAGTTTCCATTTCCCCAATTTCACTTATGAGGCACGAGTTGATTCGAGGCTACGGTAAATGACACTTGACCAAGATGCCAAGCAGTGGGATCGAACTCGGGATCTGATAATTGTGAAATGAACATTTTAACCACCGCATCTCCACTTTCAGTATTTCGTGTATATATATGTATATAAATGCCACAATGAGACGAAATTAAGACGCATATTTGTATTTTTTACCACCACTTTCCAACGATTCTGCCAATCTCATTTCGTAATAAAATTACAAAACCAACCCAAGCCAACAGTAAAGGTAAGCCCGATTAAGTGAGGAATGCTTCCTTCCCAGGTAAAGTATTTCTTCCTCTTAATTAGTCAACATCTAAAAAGAATTGTATGTTGAAACATGTCAAGCCTACTCACCTCTCTCTCTCCCTCTCTCCTTCCTATCTTCTCTTATCCTCCTCTCTTCTCTCTCTTCTCCCCCTCTCATCTCTCTTATCCCCCCCTCACTTCTCTCTCCCTTCTTCTCTTCTGTCTTCTCTATTAGCTAGCTAGCTATTCCAGGTAAGTTCTCTCGGTTTGCAGATTACTTAGTCTAAAAAAAAGAAGTAATAAATAATAAACAACAACAGTAAAAACAACTGTTACAACACTTTGGTAAGTGACTATATGTGTTGTGTTTGTGTTATGAGTGTGATGCTATGTGTTGGTGCTAGGAGCGTGTTGTGCTTTGTACGTGTTGGTGTTAGGAATGTGTTGTGCTGTGTATGTGTTGATGTTGGTACTATAGTTGTGTTGTGCTGTGTAGTTGTTGGTGTTAGCAATGTGTTGTGTTGTGCTGTGTATGTGTTGGTGTTGGGATTGTGTTGTGTATGTGTTGGTGTTAAGATTGTGTTGTGTATGTGTTGATACTATGGTTGTGTTGTGTTGTGTATATGTTGATGTTGGCGCTATGGCTGTGTTGTGTATGTATTGATATTGGTACTATGGTTGTGTTGTGTTGTGTGTTGGTATTATGGTTGTGTTATGCTGTGTGTGTTGGTACTATGGTTGTTTTGTGCTGTGTATGTGTTGTTGTTGGTACTATGGTTGTGTTGTGCTGTGCTGTGTATGTGTATGTGTTTATGCTATGAGTGTGTTGTGTCCTGATGTGTAGGTATTGGTGTTAACAAGTTTACTGTGTTTGGGTTGTGCTGTTATGTGTTGATGTTATGCTGCATTAGTAATCCTGTCATTATTGTACTGTAATTGAATCATGTGGAACTGTGTTGTGATGTGTTGTGTTGTAGCTATGAGTGTACTGTGTTGTGTTGTAGCTATGAGTGTGCTGTGTTGTGTTGGAGCTAGGAGTGTGCTGTGTTGTGTTGGAGCTATGAGTGTGCTGTGTTGTGTTGGAGCTATAAGTGTACTGTGTTGTGTTGGAGCTATGAGTGTGCTGTGTTGTGTTGGAGCTATGAGTGTACTGTGTTGTGTTGGAGCTATGAGTGTACTGTGTTGTGTTGGAGCTATGAGTGTGCTGTGTTGTGTTGGAGCTATGAGTGTACTGTGTTGTGTTGGAGCTATGAGTGTGCTGTGTTGTGTTGTAGCTATGAGTGTACTGTGTTGTGTTGGAGCTATGAGTGTACTGTGTTGTGTTGGAGCTATGAGTGTGCTGTGTTGTGTTGGAGCTAGGAGTGTGCTGTGTTGTGTTGGAGCTATGCGTGTGCTGTGTTGTGTTGGAGCTATGAGTGTACTGTGTTGTGTTGGAGCTAGGAGTGTATTGTGTTGTGTTGGAGCTAGGAGTGTACTGTGTTGTGTTGGAGCTAGGAGTGTACTGTGTTGTGTTGGAGCTATGAGTGTGCTGTGTTGTGTTGGAGCTATGAGTGTGCTGTGTTGTGTTGGAGCTATAAGTGTACTGTGTTGTGTTGGAGCTATGAGTGTGCTGTGTTGTGTTGGAGCTATAAGTGTACTGTGTTGTGTTGGAGCTATGAGTGTGCTGTATTGTGTTGGAGCTAGGAGTGTACTGTGTTGTGTTGGAGCTATGAGTGTGCTGTGTTGTGTTGGAGCTATAAGTGTACTGTGTTGTGTTGGAGCTATGAGTGTGCTGTGTTGTGTTGGAGCTAGGAGTGTGCTGTGTTGTGCTGGAGCTAGGAGTGTACTGTGTTGTGTTGGAGCTATGAGTGTGCTGTGTTGTGTTGGAGCTAGGAGTGTGCTGTGTTGTGTTGGAGCTATGAGTGTGCTGTGTTGTGTTGGAGCTATGAGTGTACTGTGTTGTGTTGGAGCTAGGAGTGTACTGTGTTGTGTTGGAGCTAGGAGTGTACTGTGTTGTGTTGGAGCTAGGAGTGTACTGTGTTGTGTTGGAGCTATGAGTGTGCTGTGTTGTGTTGGAGCTATGAGTGTGCTGTGTTGTGTTGGAGCTATGAGTGTACTGTGTTGTGTTGGAGCTATGAGTGTGCTGTGTTGCGCTGGAGCTATGAGTGTACTGTGTTGTGTTGAAGCTAGGAGTGTGCTGTGTTGTGTTGGAGTGTGTTGTGTTGTGTTGGAGCTAGGAGTGTGCTGTGTTGTGTTGGAGCTATGAGTGTGCTGTGTTGTGTTGGAGCTATGAGTGTGCTGTGTTGTGTTGGAGCTATAAGTGTACTGTGTTGTGTTGGAGCTATGAGTGTGCTGTGTTGTGTTGGAGCTATGAGTGTACTGTGTTGTGTTGGAGCTAGGAGTGTGCTGTGTTGTGTTGGAGCTATGAGTGTACTGTGTTGTGTTGGAGCTATGAGTGTGCTGTGTTGTGTTGGAGCTATGAGTGTACTGTGTTGTGTTGGAGCTAGGAGTGTGCTGTGTTGTGTTGGAGCTATGAGTGTACTGTGTTGTGTTGGAGCTATGAGTGTGCTGTGTTATGTTGGAGCTATGAGTGTGCTGTGTTGTGTTGGAACTATGAGTGTACTGTGTTGTGTTGGAGCTATGAGTGTGCTGTGTTGTGTTGGAACTATGAGTGTACTGTGTTTGTGGTATGATGTTATATGTTTGTGATGTGTTATGAGTGTGCTGTGTCTGTGTTGGTGATATAGGGGTGCTGTGCTGTTTTATTACATTGGATTATTTTTGAAGTTGCCAGATCATCAAATGAAAGAAATTCCTCGACACAGGCAGCACAAACAGGTGAAGTAGATTCATCAAAGTAGCTCGCACTCAAGATGAAGATAGATATATTAAGTAGACAGGTAGATAGACAGACAGACTAGTAGATAGATACATAGGTACGTAGATAGGTGGATAAACAGACAGATAGACAGCTAGATATATAGGTAAGTAAATAAACAGACACGTATGTGGGTAGATAGATAGACAGGTTGGTGGATGGATAGATAGATAAATATGTATGTAGGTAGATGGATAAACATACAGATACACACAGATATATAGGTAAGTATATAGATAAATACGCAGGTACGTAGGGAAATAGGTGGACAGACAGATAGTAGGTATGCATATATATATATATATATATATATATATATATATATATATATATATATATATAGGTGTGTAGGGGGTAGATAGATAGATAGACAGGTAGATAAATAGATAAGTAGACAGACTGGCAGATAGATAGAACGATAAACAGTACATAGATGGATAGATAGATATGCATGTTTAAAAAGCTAGAGTTTGTTTTTACTGTTTAGCCAGGGCGGGAAGAGCAGTGTCCATGACCCAATCCAGGACCAATAAGACTAGTGGAAGGGATGGAAGAATATATGCTTATATCGGAGACATGGCCCTAGAGTTATACTTTATTAGATACATAAATAGAAGGAGAGTGTGAGAGGAAGCGGTTGTATGGAATGAGAAGCAAAAGCTTAATATATTGTAAAAATACATAACAACAAAATGAAAACAAAACTATTGTAAAAATAAAATACGAGCTCTAGTAAAATGCGGAAGTTAAAGATGCTACCGTAATTGATATTGCCATTATTATTGTTATTATTGTTATTATTGTTATGAACAAAGGCGGTGGATTGGCAGTACCGGTAAAGCGTCGGCCAAAATGCTTTGGAACATTTAGCTACGACTTTTTACATTCTGAGTTCAAATCCCGACGAGGTTAGCTTTGCTTTTCATCCTTATTGGGGTCGATAAAATTAAGTATCGATAACGCACTGGTGTCGATTTAATCGAATTTCCCCTCTTCCAAAATTGTTGGCCTTGTGCCTAAATTAGAAAAGGTTATTATGAATATCATGGCGGTGGATTGGCAGGATCATTGCTGCGTCGGTCAAAATGCTTTGGAACATTTTGTTACGACCCTTATCCCTCCGGGGTCAATAAAATAAAGTATCAGTAAAGTACTGGTATCGATATGATCAGCTTCCCCCGCCCCACAAATTTCTAGTA
Organism: Eledone cirrhosa; assembly: GCA_964016885.1. Lineage (NCBI taxonomy): Eukaryota > Metazoa > Mollusca > Cephalopoda > Octopoda > Eledonidae > Eledone > Eledone cirrhosa. The sequence goes on from OZ024741.1 coordinate 125,979,208, forward strand.
TTGTGCCAATATTAGAAAGAATTATAATGAACATCCGGTTGAAATTCGAACTGTAGTTGTCTTAATATAGTCGATCACAATAAATAATTTATAATGATCAGTTATTGTTATAGTCATGTACGTTGGGACGACAACATTTTGAATTTCTATTACATTTTATTGCTTAGTCCAGAGAGAGCGAGGCAGTTCCCATGTTTCTTTCTCTCAGCCTCCAACACTGGTGGGAAGAAGCAAGGAAAGTGTGTTTAAACCGGAGACCTGGCTTGAATGCTTACAACAGAGTGGACGCCGTTAAAAGACACCCAAGGGTCTGGTGATGTGGCTGTGGTATTGTTGGAATGGTGGTAGTGTTGTTGTTGTTGTTGTTGTTGCTGTGATGGTGGTGTTAAACCGGACGATCAAACCAGGCCATGATGAGATTTTAATTAAAAACGCAAAAATTCGAAATAAATACCACAAGGTATCTCGTATGACATAATCTCGGGTTCGATCCCACAGCGCAGTATCTTGGGTTAAATGATATTTACTGTAGCCACGGATTAACCTATGTTTTATGTTTGAATTTTGGCAGACAGAAACTGTACGTAAGACCATCGTATATAGATTTAGAGAAGACAGCACAGTCGGTAAATTGGCAGAATCGTTAAAGTGCCTTGTGGTATTTTTCTGGTTTCCGGTTTCTTGCGTCCTAAGTTCAGATTCCACTGAGATCGACTTATCTTTCATTCCTCCGGGATCGATAAAAGGAAAAGACAGAATCGGTAGAGCGTCGGATGAAATGGTTTGTAGTATCTGTCCGGCTCTTTACGTTTTTAGTTAAAGTCCCGCCCTTAGATTATGGGTTTCAATTTGAGTTAAAGTAACAGAAAATGCAGTAAGCGAACAATGATAATAAAGACACTTATTGTAGAATATAATGAAGTTAGACTTCGTACTTGTTATAATAGAGTGGTTACGTTAAAATCATCTGAACTAATGTGAACATTAGAAAATATTGAAGGTATATTTTTAAATGAAGGTTCTGATACCAAATGATTATTCATCAATTTCTCAGCGATGATAGATTCTCCGTCGGTTTCGACGATGAGTATTCCAGTTGTTCGTCAACTGAATAACCTGCTCGTGAATTAACGTGTAAGTGGTTCGAAATTTCCATTGACACATGACTACCCCCTAATAGAATTAATTCTCAGGGAGATTCAACGTGATACAATGTATGACAGGGGGGGGGGGATTTGAATTACACGTATAATCAATTCAACGAGTTTCCATAGAGTTCCGTCAACCCAATTTCACTGAAAGGGTTGGGTCGATACTTGTAGTAGTAGTAACAGTAGTACTAGTAGTAGTAGTAGTGGTGGTTTTGGTGGTGGTAGTGGTGGTTTTGGTGGTGGTTTTGGTGGTGGTTTTGGTGGTGGTAGTGGTGGTAGTGGTGGTTTTGGTGGTGGTTTTGGTGGTGGTAGTGGTGGTTTTGGTGGTGGTTTTGGTGGTGGTAGTGGTGGTTTTGGTGGTGGTAGTGGTGGTTTTGGTGGTGGTTTTGGTGGTGGTAGTGGTGGTAGTGGTGGTTTTGGTGGTGGTAGTGGTGGTAGTAGTGGTTTTGGTGGTGGTTTTGGTGGTGGTAGTGGTGGTAGTGGTGGTTTTGGTGGTGGTAGTGGTGGTAGTGGTAGTTTTGGTGGTGGTTTTGGTGGTGGTAGTGGTGGTAGTGGTGGTTTTGGTGGTGAGTTAAACACAGACTGGCTCTGGCTGATAAGAACTATGATGAAAAGAAGCGTTCCAGATATGACACCCCCACCAGGATATTTAGTGTTTAAATCATCAAGTTTGGCCCTCATATATTTTCAATAGTGTGTTGTATGCTTAGAGATTTAGCTACTATTTCTAGCATGTCAACCTACCATGTAAATCATGGCGTCATTGAGGTAAACGATAATGCTGGTGGTGTTGCTGGTGGTGTTGTTGGTGGTGTTGTTGGTGGTGTTAGTGGGTAGTATGTTAATATTAGTGGTGGTGTTTCTGGTGGTGTTAGTGGGTAGTGTGTTAATGTTAGTGGTGGTGGTGGTGGTGTTAGTGGGTAGTGTGTTAATGTTAGTGGTGGTGGTGGTGGTGTTAGTGGGTAGTGTGTTAATGTTAGTGGTGGTGGTGGTGGTGTTGGTAGTTTGCTAAAGTTAATGATAATGGTTGTGGTGGTCGTGTTGTTGGCGTTTGTGGTGGTGGTGGTGTTGTCGTTGATGTTAGTGGTAGTGTTTGTTTTGGTTGTGTTGTTACTGGTGTTAGTCATAATAGCGGTGGTGGTGGTGTTGGCGTTATTGGTAGCGGTGGGGATGTCGTTGGTGTTAGTGGTGATGGTGGTGGTGGTGGTGGTGGTGATGGTGGTGGTAGAAGTAGTAGTAGTAGTAGTCTGTGTATCATGGTGTCACATTCCTAAGTAAAAGGCAGCCAGCTAAGCAGCCAGCTAAGCAGCCCTGTTAGTAGATGTTAGTGAAACTAAAGTAAGGTTGTGTTTGAGATAGTCAACCTGTTTGACTGGACAGAAAATCAAGGAAAATCTCACAATTTCATGAAAGGCCATTGACATTATATAAAAATAATTGAGCAAAATCTAATAAAAACAAAATACATTACTAAAGGGAACAGAAATGGAAGGAGAAAAATAAAATGAAAAAGAGAAAAAGAACGAAGGGTTAAGGGGTAAAGGAAAGGTATAGGAGGAGGGGGACAGTCACAACACCCCAGTCAGAGTAGTGCCTCAGCCGCGCCTCGCGAACAAAACGGCAAAAGCGTTACCGACGGAGAATGGACAGAGGCACTCGCTGCAACAGCTACTCAACATTACGGGGTTTCTTCCTCAAGCGGGCCGCCGTCTTTCCGACTTTACGGAGGAATTCAGCAGTGCGGGTATCAAGGACGCTAGAGCAGGTACCAAGGACGCTAGAGGTCTCGGCGGAGACCAGTGCAAAGAGGAGGCGGTCGGCTAGGCCCCGGTATTTGTTAGCTGTTATTCTTACTTTTTGTTTGAATTTTCATTCTTTTGTATGTTTCAGTAAATGGACAGTGGCCATGCTGGGGCACTACACTGATTTAGTCGACGATATCGATCCAAGTACTCATTTTCTTTCAAGTCTGGTACTTATTTTGTTGATGTTTTAAGTGAAGGGGACATGAAAACAGACATAGATACACAAACGTAACCACAAACACGTACGGACACACAAACAAAGAAACACACACACACACACACACACACAGACACACATACACGCACACACACACACACACACACACACACATACACACATACACGCGCGCGCGCGCACACACACACACACACACACACACATATAAATATATACGATGAGCTTCTGCAGTTTCCGCCTACCAAATTCCACCCACAAGGCATCGTTCAACCTGAGGCAACAGTAGAAGACACTTGTCCAACGTACTGCACTACGGGATTGAACCCAGAACTACATGGTTGCAAAGCGAACTGTTTAGCTACGAAACTATGTATTTACTTCACACACACACACACACACACACACATGTCATCATGTTAAACTGGTCAGAAAAGGATATATTTAATAAAGCTCCCGACATCACATACTGACATAGACATACAAACACAGAAGCAGAGATCTCTCTCCCTCACACGCATGCGCTCACAAGTTAGACTGGCAAACAGCTTAATTGCTGTTTACTTCTTACACTCACACATATACAGACATACTTACACATACATACATATACAGGCATACACACACATACAAACATGCACACATATATACACAGGCAAAGACAGACAGACAAACACACACATACAAACATGCACACACATATACACAGGCAGAGACAGACAGATATACACACACTCACACAAAGAGGCACATACACACAAACATGCACACACTCATACACTGATACACACAAACATGCATATATATACACAGGCAGAGACAGACAGACAAACACACATATGCGTGCTGGTACACACACATATGCGTGCTGGTACGCACACACACACATATGCGTGCTGGTACACACACACACACATATGCGTGCTGGTACACACACACACACACACATACAATGAAAGATGTCAAAGTGTCAGTGAAAGTGTCAAATACTCAAGACTGCAATTCCTATAGAGAGGAGGGTGGAGGGGGATATACATTGAAACTTCACCCCCCCCCCCGGGCACAGTTGATTAGAGAGGATATCAGCCAAGACACTTACCAGGAGTTCCGTAGTATGGTGGATTGGCAGAATCGGTAGATCATCGGACAACATGCTTAGCGGCATAAAGTTATGGATCTTTATGTTCAGATTTAAAATCCCGCCGAGGTTAGCTTTGCCTTTTATCATTACGGGCTCGATAAAATAAAGTACCAGTAATGCACTGGGGCCGATTTAATCGACTTCCCCTCTCCCAAAATTGTTGGCCTTATGCCTAAATCAGAAACTATTGTATTGTTAAGAGTGGTGTGCTCATGCGCGGATATGCTATAAAATAGGATGAAGATCCTTAAAGACAGAGTATAAGGAATTCTCAGAGGAAAAACGTTCCGGTCTATTCGCTTTGAAATTAAAAGCGTCCATTTTGCATTGTTTAGCCTGCTTACATACACCACTTACAGTATATATTATATACAATGTTTCAAGCAAACTACATTTGATTATATATGTGTATATACAAAGGGGCTTCAAAAAGTTCGTGGAAAAAGTACAGAGCTAAAAATCATATGCAGGGATTTTGATCTCAATGCACCTGTACGTTCTCATACTAACGTGTCATAACATGTTCTAACATGAACCCTTAAATACATGTTGTAAGGCGGCACCGCAAGTCCGAAGTCAGCACTCACTTGAGCAACATGACCTCCATCAAAACATCAAAATCACGGTGAAGCTAGGGTGGAAGAGTAGCCAAATCATTGACACTCTGGAGCAAGTTTATGGGGACAATGCCCCAAAGAAATCAACAATCTACAAATGGATAAGTCGTTTTAGAAGTGGAAGAGATGAGGTTGAAGATGATCTCCAGTTGAAGATGTAAAAAAAGCTGCTTTGACATGGTTTAAATCACATGGACCTCAGTTTTACACAGATGAACTTAACTGGTATCAACTCTTGCAGAAGTGTATTGACCCAGGTGAAGCATATGTTGAAAAGTAAACATCATAACTTTTTTTACCGTTTTTTTCCAACTATCCTTTTCGCACAAACCTTTTGAAGCACCCTCGTACATACTCACACACATACATGTATATATATATATATATATATATATATATATATATATATATATATATATATATATATATATATATATATATATATTTATGTACACACACACACACGCACACACACATATATATATATATATAAACAAAGAGGATGTGGTAAGATACCAGGTGGACCATAACGCACTAGAGTACTCGATACTTAGGGTAGTAGAGTGGGTAATAGGAAAAGAGTCAGGATCCCGACGGCTGAGCTCTGGCCGTTTCGACAGCTAGATCCGAACTGTTCGGATAACTTTGATAGGTTTTGGCCAGTCTACCATTCAAGATTGTCCTAGGCTATATTAACTTTTGCCAGATATTTTACTCCTAAAAAATGAGTGAATGGTCTTTAAGTATAAGTCTCAGTTTGATCATACTTCACCTGGGCTTACACAAAAAACCCAGGTTTCCTATCTATCTATCTATCTATCTATCTTGATAGAGTAAGACAAGCTTCGCATCGGCTCCGCTATTCCATCGGGATTTACCCTTACTATTGTAAGTACCGGATAAATTTTTTAGTGCAACACATTTGGAACACTAACCCCTGTTATTTAGGGAAACATTTTTGCATTTACCCCCTTTTTAGGGAAACATTTTTGCATTTACCCCCTTTTTAGGGGGTAAAATAAATATCTATTTTTGCCGAAAAATTTCTTTCTTGGCAGCATGGCGGAAAAGATGGCAGACATGTCTGCCATTAGCTCTGCCACGCCCCCCAAGTCTGAAGAACAAAAAATAATTACAACAAAATTAGACATTGAAACAAACAAACAAACAAAATGAAAAAACAAATGTTAAGGAAAATGAGCAAACAGAAAACAAACAAACAGAAAATAATACAAATAACGACAGGGCAACTTTCGCCCAGAAAACAAAACAATCCATTACATACACACCAATTGACCTAACTGCCGCCAGAGAAAAACTGGCCGAAGCAAAGAAACACATTGTTTTGGGGGAGAACGGAATGTTTTCCATTAACTCCCCCCCCAGAATTCAAGAAAGCCAGAGCAGAAAACACAGTTCTCTACAGAACTATACTGAACCAGACAAGAAAGCCAGCACAGCCCAGCCAAATGGAAATAGAGTTAGTCCTAAAAGACTATATGAAGAATATTCTCTTCATACGAAAGGACCGACTCTATGGCAGCATTTCGGTCCTAACAAGAGACAAAGAAACGGCGGAGAAGCTTTCCCTAAGCCCACTCTCGTCGACAACATATAGCTTCTATCCCTCCTACATGGGTAGAAGAACACAGAGAGTAAAAGTAAAAACAATGCTGCCCACAATGGACTTCTGGTGGGCTATTGCTGGCTTCATTGATATGGGCGAAGACACAATGCTGTCAATGGGGAAGGCAACTGGAGATGCGTTCCTGGGAATGGGCCTCGACATACTAGTCCAAATGAGGCCCGAAAGAATAGCACAAATCCCGGATCGCATCTGGCTGGATGACCTTACCCCAATAGACATAATTGTAGAGGGGAGAAGACCAGCATGCTATTTATGCATGGAAAGGGGACACGTTAAGGCTAACTGCCCGAAACGTATCCCCCAAAAAGGACTATTGCCCACACCCACCACAAACAGTACACCAACACCACCCACCTCCAAAAATACACTAATACCACACACAGCAAACAAAATACAGACACCACCAACCACAAACACAACACAAACATCACCACCACCAGCACCAAACACAAGCACGACACAAAAATCACCACCACCATCACCAACCACAAGCACGACACAAACATTACCACCACCACCACAAAACCCATTCCAAACAAATAATAAAAAAAACAGTAACAAATCTACCCCTCCCGCAAAAAAAAAACAACCACACAACACGTCCCTCCCACCTAGCGCTGAAGAGTTTCCCCCAACTTCTGAAGAAGAAGGAGGAGAAGCCTTCAGACAAGTTAAAAGAAAAAAAAGAAAACACACACCCAGCACACCACAAATAACCCACACACAAACACCAACTCCAATCAAAAACACCCCACCCTCAACAAACAAAAATAAATCTGCGCCTCCCCTCTCCGAAACATTGACAGCATCACAAAAAAAGACGTTGCAATACACATATATAAATAAAGAAAACAAAAAACTGGTTAAATTAATAAACAATAACCCTATGGTGCAGACCGAAGGGCCAAACTTTATCTCAACAGAGAACTTCACCCATTTAAAAATGATAAAGGTCCCTCTGGACCTTTATCGTTCCTTAAAAGAACAATTTAGACGGGACGTGAGCCCCCCCTGTTTAAAACCGTTGAATCGCGTCCTCTTGAAAGATTTCCCCATAACCGCCCCTCTCCCTGACACAACTCCAAATACCCCAACCCCACCACACACGTGTACCCCCACACCACCACAAAACATCCCTCCACCCAACACACCTGATGCCATGGAAATTACGCAACCCGGAGAGGTAAGTGCTTTTCTTTCTTCACTTTCAACACCAAAATAGATCAATTGAGAGTTGGCTGTTTGAACGCGCGTGGCCTGAGCTCAGCTTGGAAGCAAGCAAAGCTTCTAAGTGACCTCAGGTCACAAAGTATAGATGTGATGGTTGTTTGCGAGAGTCGGATCAGCAGCGTGAGACAGCTGGCGCCCGCCTTCGATGACTTTGAGATGCACGCATCTCTCTGTCAACCCGGAGGCGGGGGGGGGGGGGGGGAGTTGCCGTACTGCTGGATAAACGTCTGACTCTCGACGTACAGATTGTTCACTCGGACCCGGGGGGTCGATTACTGGTGCTGGACGTCGGAGGCGGTGAAGGCGGGGCTTTCAGACTGGTCGGATTTATGCTCCCTTCGGGGCGGAAAGAGCCGACTTCTTCCAACGTCTGGAGACTTTTCTAGGAACGTCGCGTTCCCTGCTTTTAGTGGGGGACTGGAATGGAATCCTAGATGCGCGTTGGGACTATGCAGGGGCATGTCCCGATAGAGGGGGGTGTAGCAGCCTCAAGGGGTTACTCGATCGATTCGACCTGGTCGATAGATTTCGACTAGATTGTCCAACTGCGCCAACCTGGACCTGGGCAAACCGCAGTGGACAATCTAGATCGTACCTAGATAGGTTTTTGGTTAGGAGTAAGGATAGGGACGTATTTAGTTGTCCAGAACTGATCATGGTTGGCTATTCAGATCACAAATTAGTGACCTGCGTGGTCAACCTTGATAGAACGCATAGACAGGGTCCCGGTTACTGGAAGATGAACTTGTCCTTACCGACAAAGAAAGATTACAGAAACCGGATTAGTAGCTTAGTTAAGATGCGGTTGACGGGAGCGATCGTCAACAGTAGGTGGTGGATATCTCTAAAGAGAGAGATTAGAGTAAGTTCGATAGGTTACAGTAAGGAACTAGCGGCGAATAGAAATAGGAGGGAAAGGGAGTTAACAGATAAACTAGAAGAGGCGATTAGGAGCGGAGATGTAGCCAGAGTGTTAGCGACGAGAACGGCATTGAGCCAGTTCTTTGACGCGAAGCACGAAGGCTGCGTTGTCCGAAGTAAAATACGTGCTTTAGGAAACGAGGGGACCAAAGCTGTTAGCTGGGCCCGCGTGACAGAAGCCAAGAGTGGGATTAAATCCACCATTCGGTCTTTGCGAGACCAGGATGGACGGGTGATCCTTGAACCTGAGCGAATGTGCGAGACCTTTCAAAGGCACTTTGCTCGACTGTTCGGAGGTGGCGGGGGGCCGGATGGGGATGTGGACTTCGGTCCATACCTCGACGGTCTACCGCGTCTTTCGAGTGGCGAAGCGGAGTGCTGCGAAGGGCCAATCACAGCCACTGAAATCGGGGAAGCGCTCAGCCAATGCAGCAGACGCAAATCCCCGGGTCTCGATGGTCTACCATACGAACTTTATTTAGCTATGCCGGTCTTGTTCTCCGAACTCCTCGAGGCTGTCTATTGCAACTGGCAACAGAACGGGAGAATTCCCTGTTCTGTGACCAAGGGCGTGGTCACGCTAGTGAGGAAGGACGAGAGCAAGGGGGACGACTTAAGTAACTTTAGGCCCATAACTCTGCTGAATGCAGAGTTACAGATTTTGGCCAAGGTGTTGGCGAAGAGGTTGGCGCTTGTGGTGGGTGGTTTGGTGGGAGACGCGCAGACATGCGCTATCCCGTCCAGGTCCATTCACGACAACCTCCACCTCATGCGATACATCATAGAGAGGGTTGGCTACGAACCCGGCTTTGGTGGGGCCCTGATCAACTTGGATCAATCTAAGGCGTTCGATAGGGTCGACCATGGTTACCTGGATGCGGTGCTAGCGGCGGCGGGCTTCGGACCCGTTTTCAGGGGCTGGATTTCTGCCATGCACAGTGGCAACATCTACTCTAGGATTAAAGTAAACGGCTACCTCTCGGAGCCGTTTCAAATCACCCGATCCATCAGACAGGGGTGCCCCCTCTCCTCCCTTCTGTACGTATTGACTCTCGAGCCACTGCTGCGGAAGTTGGAGTTGCTGCGGGGCATACCCCTGGAACCGGGATTGCACAAAGCGGTCTCGGCCTATGCCGACGACGTAACAGTAATGGTGGCGGACGCCTCGGAAATCGGGGCGATCGCCACCCTACTGGAGGAATACGAAAGGCTGACGGGGGCTAAGCTGAACCAGGACAAGTCAGTCGGTTTGCAACTCGGAACGTGGAGGGGAAAACCGATGCCGTTAGACGGTGTCGTCGGGCGGTGGACGGAGGGCCCGGTGAAGCTGCTCGGGGTCTGGTTCGGACCGGACCTCCAGGTGGAGAAGAATTGGGGCGAGGTGACGAGCAGGGTGTTTGCGCTGACCCAGAAGTGGGCCAAGTGCAAACTATCACTGAAAGGTCGGGCGGAGGTGACGAACGCTTACATAGCGTCCGTCATCTACTACCGCCTGACCGTCGTGCCTTGCCCCAAGGAAAAGCTCACCATCATGGAACGCATGCTCTTCCAGTTCCTCTGGAAGAAGCGGCCTCCCATGGTGAGGAGATCCATCTGCTGCCAGCACCCTTCGAAAGGAGGGCTGGGTATGCCGTGGCTGTTGATGCGTAGGCACGCATTGAGGCTACGGCATCTACAGGTATTCCTCAACGGTCAGCCGGTGTGGGCCCCGTTTGTGAGGCGAGCCTTCCCACAGCTCGTCTCGCTCACCGAACTGCAATCCTGGGTGAAGCAAAGACCGAGAAAACTGGGCAACTGGCACACTGAGTGTGCCCAGGCGCTCACGGCTATCTGGCAAGCGGACCCGACTGTCAGTGGAGAATCCACCTCGACATTCTATAGAGGGTTGGTGGCTAGCAGGGGCGACGACACCCTTGGAGAGTCGCTAGGCATGGAGGAGGACGAACTGGCCAGCCTGTTCGGTAGAACTTTCGGCCCGGGACCCATGGACAACTTCCAGAGGTCCCTAGCCTGGCAGTGTTACCGGGGGGCTCTGCCCGTTCGAGAAAAGCTCTACAGACACGGGCGCCCGGGCAGGGATCCCGCGAAAAAGATCTGTCCCAGATGCGTGCGCGACGAGGAAACCGTTGCGCATGCACTGGTACACTGCCCGGGCGTTGCCGATCTGTGGGGCTACGTCGAACGACTGCTGTCGCGTGTGGCGCCGATTCGATTAACCGCCGAGTCTGTGGTGAACATCAAGCCGCCTCCTCCCTTCAGAAATGAAGCAGAGGCGGTCTTTCTGTGCGTAATAGCCATGATGAAAGAGGTTGTGTGGTGGACGCGCCTGAAAGGTCTGAGGTCGGGTGACTTTCTCTCCGGCCATCACCTGGTTTACTTCTTCCGATACCACTTCGGAAGAAGAATCAGGATGGAGAGAGAAGTGCTTGGTCCCAGACAGTTTTATGAAAGGTGGGTGAAAGAAGCGAGAATGGCCCGTGTAAATGGGCCTTCTCTCTACATTGTTCTGTAGGTGAAGAAGTGAAGAGGAAAGGGGGAGCGCCTCCTCTCTGGGCTTCCCCCGCGAAAAGAGTTGCACACTTTTCGGGGGTATGTGCAATCCCCAACACGCCCCCTCCCTTTTGAGGACTTTTTATTGTTATATTATTATTGTTATTCCTTTTTTCTTTACTCGATTTATGTAAACTCCCCCACTGTGTAAATGTCCCCTTCTTTTGTGCCCTCGTGGCAAATAAATAGAAATTTATCTATCTATCTATCTATTTATCTATCTATCTACCGTTCTTTCTTTCTTTCTTTCTTTCTTTTGATCCTCTTTCCTCCTTCCTTCCTATCTTTATGTCCCTTCATTCTCTTCATTTACTCTCCTTCTTCATTTACTATCACCCCCACCACATATAGTCCATTCTATATATAACAAACCACTTAAAATGTTATAGAAAGCAAGCTATTTTTGGTCGTTAGCGCTCTCTCCCTCTCTCTGTATGCGTATGTATTTTCTGTTTTTACACACACACACACACACACGCACACACGCACACACACACACACACACACACACGCACGCACGCACACACACACACACACACACACACACACACACACACACACACACACACACACACACACACACACACACACACACACACACACACACACACACACACACACACACATGTATGTTGTTGGACTTCTGTCGTTTCCGACGACGTATTCGCCAGTTGATTCAACCAACGGAAATGTTTGTTCACGAAATTAACGTGTTTATAGCTGGTCTTTCCACATACGTACACCCTCAATGTAATTCTCAGGGAGATTCAGAGTGTGGAATAATGTGTGACAAGGCTGGCTCCATGAATTACAGGTGCTACTCATTTTCGACACCTGAGTAAACTGAAGCAACGGGAAATAAAGTGTCTTGCTCAAGAATACAATGCACCGCCCAGTTCGGGAATCGAACTCACGATACGTGAACCACGATACTAAACACTATGCCACGCTTTTTCATGCACACTCACACACACGCACAAACAGAGGCATCTGAAGGAGTTTCACATGTTTACATCGTTGAAAGTACTAGCTGGTAATACAGAAATAAGGAAATACGATATGTTTATGTCTAATAAACATCCTTTTATCTTTGCTCTGTGAGTTTTTAATAAGCCCTGATCATGTCACCGATATCTCAGCAACAAAGGGAGAGAACCTGACGGCACCGTTTCCGGATTATTATCCTTCTTCTGGGGAATTTACTCCTTTGCTGCTGAAACAAAAATAAGCTGAAAGCTTACAGTTTCCTTTGCTTATAAATATCGGCTGATGATGCTCATTTACATACAATATAACAGCTGGCTGGCTCGAATTAATAACTAAGAGTATTAGCCCTAACATAGCATAAATCGTAATAGGTTCTATATGGAATCATATACGCTATGTTTATGTATAATGAATTCTGATTTAGACACAAGGCCAACAATTTTAGGGAAGAGGAAATCGACCCCAGTGCATTACTGGTGTTTTATTTTATCAACCCCCTAAGGCGGGATTTGAACAAAGACCGTAAAGGGAGGTAACTCTATGCCACCGTTTCTGGAATATTATCCTTTTCCAGAAAAACTTACTCCTTAGCTGGTGTATGCACTATATACACACATACATGCATACATGCATACATACATACATACATACATACATACATACATACATACATACATACATACATACATACATGCAACTAGTTAGGAAATTACAAGTAACACAACTAGTTAGGAAGTTAGGAAATTACAAGTACAATCCATTAATGGAACAGTAAAAATATGTAAAACATTCCGAAAATTTTGCATCTAATTACTGCATATACACAGGTACAGATACAAAGCATATACACATGCACACATACAACTCAAAACATACACATCCACACATACAATAACATCCATATCTACACATGCATGCATACATACATAATCTACCTAGTTGATGTTGTGTAAATTCCAATGAGAGAGTCTTGTGTCTATGTTAGAAACCGACTCTCTCTCTATTGGAAAAAAAAAAAAAATTTGTGAAATTATAAAACCAGAAGAACATACATACATACATACATACATACGGAAATGAGCATTGATGTTCATAAGCAAAAAAACTAAGATTTCAGCTTATATTTATCTCTCTCTATATATGTATTTATAAAATATATATAACCAAGCGCTCGAGCACCAGACTGAGTATTTCTCTCTGTCTCTCTCTCTCTCTCTCTCTCTCTCTCTCTCTCTCTCTCTCTCTCTCTCTCCCCTCTCTCTCTCTCTCTACACACACACGCACACACATGTATGTATATATATATATATATAT
>OZ024741.1:126005246-126022746 GCA_964016885.1 Eledone cirrhosa
TACTGGGTAATTGCTGGCCTTGTACCAACAGTAGAAACAATTATTATTATTATTACGGACAGCATGCTTTGCGGCATATAGTTACGACCCTTTATATTTTGAGTTCAAACCCCGCCAAGGTTAGCTTTGCTTTTCATTCTTGCGCGGTCGATAAAGTACCAGTAACATACTGAGGTCGATTTCATCGATTTTTCCCCTCCCCCCAAATTGCTGGCCTTGTGCCTATAGTAGAAATCATTATTACTATTATTACTATTTCTACAAAGGCAGTGGTACTTATTCTACCAATCACTTGTTGTGGAACCGCTACGTTACGGAAGTTAAATAATTACACACACACACACACACACACACACACACACACACACACACACACACACACACACACACACACACACACACACACATACATCATACACACGTACATACATAGATACATGCCTACACACATACATACACACACATACATTCATACATATATGCATACATACATAGAAACATACATACACACCTACACATACATACATAGAAACATACATGCATACATTGAAACATACATGCATACACAACATCAACAGCAACATACATAGATACATAGATACATGCCTACACATACATACACACAGACATACGTGCATACATACACACATACATACATACCTACTCATCCATACATACATAGAAACATACATACATACATACATACATACATACATACATACATACATACATACATACATAGATATATGACTGAACTTGGATTTGCGGACAAAGAGCGCAGCTCCCTAATTCATAGTCTACAAATGGTTGCGATAGCTGGCACCTTCAAAGTTTGCAAAACATTCTTGCGATTCAAGGGATGACAATTTCTTTTCTTTTACAACCTTGCCACCAGGAAGGTGCCCGGTCAAAAAAATATACTCGAAATTAAGAGAAAGAGATAATATAGATACATGCCTACACATACATACATACATACATACATACATACATACATACATACGTACATACATACATAAACACACATACATACATAAACACATACATACATGCCTACATATATATACATAGAAACATACATACACATCAACAGCAACAACAATATAAGGAAACTTCCAGCCAAATATGATAACAGAACTGCAAACTAAGTCAGATAGAACGCCATAAGTAGAGAACACTGGCTGTTTATATAGAAGAGCAGCGGAAATAGTAAAAGACTAACCATGGAAGGTTTGTTTATTAATAGCACCTAAGAAACCAAAGGTGAATATCTACACAGAGTGCACGTGGAATATATAGTGAAAGAAACTTATAGTTAACAGTTAAGCAATTATATAGACGTCTCTCTCTCTCTCTCTCCCTCTCTCTCTCTCTCTCATATATATATATATATATATAGAGAGAGAGAGTTGTCCCCCGGAATTCGCGGGGGTTACTTTCCTAGAGCATCTACGAAGAGTGAAAAACCGCGAATATTTGACGTGATCCATAAAAATGCCTATAAACGTCAAAATATGACGTAAAATATAATAAAAAAAAGGGGAAGGTCTTATGCCAAGGGGCGTCCAATGGACCGGCAAATACGGTATATTGTAATTAATAATTTAGCGTTAAAAAGGTATTAAAAAATCGCGGAAGATATTTACGATTCCGCAAATATGCGGTGGTTTCCACGAACAATTATTAGTTAGGTTTTAAAGAAAATTCCGCGAATAACCGTGACCGCGAATGCCGGTGGTACACTATGTGTGTGTGTGTGTGTGAGTCCCAGGTTCAATCAAGGGTAACCACAGTAAGTAAGGTACTCAATACATTAGTAGAGTGTATACAACAAAATTTAATTTAGAAATGTCTTCTACAGGACTAGAACTGTTTCATTTGAAGGAAACCATCAGGAACCCCCTTTCCATTTCTATATTAATTTTGTTATATATATATCATACATATATATATATATATACATATATATGTGTGTATGTGTGTGTGTGTGTGTGTGTGTGTGTGTGTGTAAGTCAATTTCGTATATCTAAAGTTGTAGCGGCGTTGACTGAAACTGTTCTATTCATAGCTGCGACTTTCAAAATGTCTATTTATAAACATACCGTATATCTTTAGATATACGAAATTCACATATATATTTGTATACAGATATCTCGAAGCGAAATTCTAATCACACACACACGCACACACACACGCACACGTACACGCACACACATATATATATATATAGCAAAAGTAAAAATATATATACAAAGCTAAAATGTATGTAGGGAATAATTTGATGTGCACCTCTCTTGAAACATGTATAAGGAATTAAAAGTGATTTAAAAGCTAATTTTTCCATCTATATATTTGATTATATATATATATCCAGGGAGTGTAACTTGGAGTTACTGTAGGTTCACCCGGGTGAGCACTCGGTGTTTAGGTTCACTTCAGTGTCGATGTGTAGAGCTAGACAGAGTGTATGAAAGTGAAATAAAATAACAAGGACGATTGGTTTCTCCTTCATTACCCTTACAAGGGATCTGATGAGCCGCGGGTAACAGACTCGGGTCAGATCGATACAGATCGAACCTTGAGTTGAGCAGTGGCAAAACGCGCGCCACCAACCAATAAACGTAATGAAGGAATAACCAATCGTCCTTGTTATTTTATTTCACTATAATATATATATATATATATATATATATATATATATATATATATATATATATATATATATATATATATATATGTGTGTGCGTGTGTGTGTATATGCGAAAAGTAAACGGAAAAGCACAACAGATGATGAAATACAATGATGAGATATATATTAGTTTCACAATGTAGTAGGAAAAAAGCAACGTTTCGGACACTAGTACTTCATCAGAAAATAGAATGAGAAATTAAAGAAGAAATAGAAAGATAAAGGAGAATGAACAAGGGTAGAAATAAAAAAAATGTCTTCGAGATATAGCAGGTCTGTTCATTCCACCATGTCTTGATATATATAGTGAAAGCGCATGGCTTAGAGGTTAGAGCGTTGGGTTCACAATTGTTAGGTGGTGCTTTGTGTCATCGATCAAGACACTTTATTACTTTATTTCACGTTGCTCCAGGTCCCTCAGCTGGTAAAAAATGAGTTGTGACGTCACTGGTGCCAAGCTGTATTGTCCATTGTCTTTCCCTTGGACAACATCGGTGGCGCTGAGAGAGGAGACAGGTATGCGTGAGCGACTGCTGGTTTTCCACAAAACGCATTGCCCGAGTTTGTGTCGCGGTGGGCGGTGGGGAAATTTCTAGGTGCGAAACCCATGGTCATTCATGGCCACACGCGCCGATTAAGCATCGTTGCATAATAAATACAGACAGTAGATGTTCTAAGCTCTCTTTCCGCATTAAGTGTGGCCATAAGTCGAGTACGGGTATAGATTTATGGTATCCATTACGTGTATTGTATTAAATCAATTAACTTGGTGTCTACTCTGGGATTTTTACATAACCTTACCTATTGAGTACGCTAAAATGCAACCCGTACTAGCAGGGAAACTTATACTAATACTCTCAACTTATATATATATAATAATAATTGTTTCTACTTTTGGCACAAGGCCAGCAATTACCCAGTTCATTACTGGTACTTTATTTTATTGACCCCGTAAGGATGAAAGGCAAAGTCAACCTCGGCGGGATTTGAACTCAGATCGTAAAGGGACGTAACTATGCTGGAAAGCATGGCGTCCGACCCTCTACCGATACTGCCAATCCTATATAATAATAATAATAAGTTTTGGTATATTGTAAGAAGCACTGAATAAATGCAGGTTTGAAAAGTCACATGTATACATATATATACATATATATATTACACACACACACACATATATATATATATGTGTATTTGTGTGTGTAATATGTGTGCGCGCGCGCGCGCGCGTGTGTGTGTGTGTGTGCGTGTGCGTGTCTGTGTGTGTGCATATTATAATGCGCAGAAAACGATGGAGTGGGGGAGTGACTTTTCAAACAAGCATTTATTCAGTGCTTCTTGCAATATACTAACAATTCTTCAATGATTTCTTTGAATATTTGTTTTATACGATCAACATTTCTATGCGTCATTTCCAAAAGATTTTAGTCTTTACGTTCTGACTTAAACAATTAATTTGTTTCACTTCCACGCACTGGTATCAAATTTGTTTGGTACATATTTTCAGATGAATTTCGTTTGAAAAAAAATTAGTACAGAAATGAGGAAGAACTCAATATTTATAACATAGTAATAATATATGTTGATTAATTGAATACATCAACACACATACGCACACACAGATATATAGGTTAATAGTTACAATGAAAGAAAAAGTACTCTACATCGAAAGGTAATAGAGGATATATAAATATTTATTAGTACGATAGTCAGAATAGCAAGCCGGTACTCTCTTGAGATTCTTGTTCTGATTGTATGCCAAAATATGGCTAGCCATATTTTGGCATAGAGTCAGATCGTCAGCCGACTGACGAATGTTGTCAGAGCCACTAATGCTAACAAGAAACCTAGGGTAGCGGCCTAATATCCAGACTCTTACTTACATAATAAATGGCACATATATTTCAAAATGGGACAAAGACAAGAAGGCATAGAGACAATAATCAAACGAAATATAAAATCAAGGAAAACAACACGGGAATCCTGATCATCAGCAGTTGTCCCCTATTAGATATAATTCTAGAGATGGCTGTGTTTTATCACGACAGAATGACCAGTTCTAAATCTAACACTACCCAGGAAATAGACAAACGAAAATAATATAACCAAGGTGAACATATACTGTTATGGTTTAGTTAAACTATATGCGGTATATCAACAACCTGTGATTTGTTGAACTGTTATTTATTAGATGACAAACATTGCCAAACGTAAGAAAGAGCGATATAGCCCTGATGTTCAGGTTTTGTTACCCGCCTCACCGGAAGTTCGTTTTTCTGCTGACCAGTTCAATAACAAGTCCGCAGTAAAGGAACGCCGTCAACAGATCGTCTTTTATAAGCTCGAGAGCAATGCTTTACAACGAGAATGGAAACTATATCCGAAAGAACAACGTAGCCGCCGTAACATTGGCTAATCGCAATCAGAAACATACAAATGTTCAGTGAATAATTGCATATTTATACCTGTAACGTACGTGTGTGTGTGTAGTGGACGTCTATCGGTTCCGACGAGTCGTGTTCCAGTTGTTCTTTACAGCCCGCTCATAAAATTAACATGCAAATGGCTGAGGATTCCACAGACACGTGTACTGTTAACATAATTCTGAGGGAAATTCAACCTGACGCAGTGTATGCTAAGACTATTTGAATTACAGACAGAACTAGTTTTATTCTATTTTATTTTATTTTATTTTATTTTGCAACTGATTTGACTGGAATAACATGAAATAAAGTGTCTTGTTGAAGGACACAATGAGGCAGTGGGAATCGAACTCATGGACCAAATACCCTGACTAAGCCACGCGTCTTTGTGTGGGTGTTTGTTGAATGATGTCATCACCTTGATACCGAGAATTCACATCGTACACACAAATGTATTCTTTTTATTCTTTTACTGGTTTCAGTCATCAGACTACAGCCAAGATGGGGCACCGCCTCGATTTAGTTGATCATGTGGATCTCTCCCCGCCAAGTACGTATTTTTTCAAGTCTGGTACTTATTTTGGTGATTTTCTTTTGTCGAACCGCTAAGTTACTAGATAAACACGGACAGACACAAACGTAATAATAGACAAGGGACAGTTGCACACATTCACATACATCTGTAGTTTCCATCTGCCAAATTCTGCTCAAGGCAACGGCCAAACCGAGTCTATAGTGGAAGACGCCCAATCTACCATGCAGCGAGACTGAACATAGAACCACAGAGTTGCGAAGCAAACTCCATAAATACATAGCCATGCTTGCACGTATGAGTATAGATGTATAAAGCTTTATCTGCATAACGGGCTTAAAAATAAACCGATGCCCATAAAAGTCTACAGTCTGTCGAACCCGGAGGCTCATTTGGCCGATGCTTATCCCGGTTTCTGTGGAAGTGACTGATAGTACAAGCCTTTCCCATGGAATGAACACCAGTCAATCGCAGGGTTAAACACCCCAGCTATTACTGGTACTCATTTTCAGCTGAGTATACTAGAGCAACGTGAAATGAAGTGTTTTGCTCAAGAACACAACACGCAATCTAGTCCAAGAATCGAACCCTCGACATTATAATCGCAAGTACAATACCATTACCACTAAATCATGCATCTTCACGATGCCTACATCTCATTTTCTAATCTTGTTTAGTATTATTTCATTAACCCTTTTGTTACCACATTGCTAATGGAAGACGTTACTGTGATTTTCAAATAATTTTGAAAATAATGAAGAATTTGGAGAGATTTAGTATTATAACTTTTTCATTAAGTTGGTGCTTGGAATATAACTCAACAAAAATTCTTGCGTGTCATTAATGGCGGAAGATGTTGAGACAAATTTTAAAATTTCTTTACCATATTTCTATTAAAAAACAATGCCTATGGTTTTCAAATCATTTAAAAAATAATCAGAATTTTAGAGAGGTTTAGTAATGTAACTTTCTCATTAAGTTGATGTTTGGAACATAAATCAACAAATGTTCTCACTTATCATTGAAGTGGGATGTTTTTAAATAAATATAAACACTTATAAACAGCTTTATATCATAGTTTGGTATTAGAAGGGTTAAGATAAAAAAACAAACACGAAGCTAGCATGCAAATATGCATCCAGTGTACGTAATTTTTTTTTCATTTTTATAATACCTTAACATACTTATTGCCAACACACCCCAGTAGCAGTTTAAGTCAGGTATGTAATTTATAGCATATGATGATAGTATGAACCTATCATACTTCTGACAACTAACTGAACTAAACTACTCTACAGCTGTTAGAATTGTCAGTACGTATATATCAGGTGTAGTTAGGGTTTCTGAAACTAAGAACTAAGAACCAGACACAACCTTTAAATGGTTCAGACTAGCGACAAGTAGACCCCATCACACAGACATGTAGATAGTCCCCACCCTACAGAGTAACGACATATAGCCCCCACTTCGTAGACTAGTGACATGGGACCTCCCTCTCACCCCCACATCACAGGGTAACGATATTGGGCCCCCACCCCACAGACTAGCGATATGTGACTTCCCACCCCACAGAAGCAATATGGGACCCCCCCCATCTCACCGTATAGCGACATAGGACCCCCACCCCACCTGGCAAAAAAAAAACAAGAACAAAAAGTAAACAAAGAACCAAAAACAAAACAATGTTATATTCGCTTTTTATTGTTCCATAGATTTATTTCACCATAAAACCATTATCTCTCTCTCTCTCTCTCTCTCTCTCTCTATATATATATATAATATATATATAATATATATATATATATATATATATCTTTCTGTCTGTCTCTCTCTCTCTCACATTAGAATTAGGACGTTCATTCCAACACATGTATGTAAGTATGTGGGTACTATCATGATTGTGTGGTTAAGAATTTAGTTTCACAACCATATACTTCCAGATCCGATCCAGCCACCATGTATGTATGTATGTATGTATGTACGTATGTATGTTCTTCTGGTTTTATAATTTCGAGAGTCGGTTTCTAACATAGACACCAGACTCTCTCATTGGAATTTACACATCAACTAGGTAGATTATGTATGTATGCATGTGTAGATATGGATGTTATTGTATGTGTGGATGTGGATGTTTTGAGTTGTATGTGTGCATGTGTATATGCTTTGCATCTGTACATGTGTATATGCAGTTATTAGATGCACAATGTTTGGAATGTTTTACATATTTTACTGTTCCATTAATGGATTGTACTTGTAATTTCCTAACTAGTTGTGTTCTTTCTGTTCTGTGAAGCCTAGCTTCTCAAGATTTGTATTGAGGCAGTTACTAACATACCCCAGTACCCCAATAATCGCAGGCATAAATGTATGTATGTATGTATGTATGTATGTATGTATGTATGTATGTATGTATGTATGTATGTTATGTCATGTCGGGTCACTCTTGAGTGTTACTGGTAACATGTAACCCAGTACAACCTGTCTCATGGTCGGGTCGTCAGCGACTAAACCGGCAACCCCACCAAGTTTACTTGGTGAGGAGGGTAATTTTGGACACCCTGCAGGACAAAAAACAAAACCTGACAAAGGGCGGAAGAACTCATAAGAGTTAACGGCCATCCAAAAGTGTGTAAATATGTATATACACATGTACCGCGCAGTTAAACCACTGGGAGTGAAGGACCCCTAGCCTTTGTCAGGGCATTCTTCTAGGAGAAGGCAACTCAGGAAACTGGGATAACTCGGATATAAAACCTGCGGCTCAGTAGTTACCGATGATGTTGATCTTTACTTCTTTTCGGGTTATAGCTACTGTCGCTCAGAGAGTGGGATTGGCTCAGTGCACAGTCTTTCCTCACTTTAAAAAATATCTTTACGCACAGGCATTGCACGATCGAATTAATTAATTGTTTCTACTTTTGGCACAAGGCCAGCAAACACCAGTACATTACTGGTACTTTATTTTATCGACCCCGTAAGGATGAAAGGCAAAGTTAACCTTGGAGGGATTTGAACTCAGTCCGTAAAGGGACGTAACTCTATGCTAGAAAGCATGGCGTCCGACCCTCTACTGATACTGATTAATAATTATTAATAATGGTATATCATGCAATGGCCATACTCGATAACGAAGGGGAAGCCATCATGTATGTATGTATGTATGTATGTATGTATGTATGTATGTATGTATGTATGTGCAGTGCCTTTGCTCACTATAAAAACTTCACGGCACAGGCATTGCTTTATATCTGGAGATCTCTCTGCACTTGTCGTCACATGGTACCATGGGCCCAGCACTATGTGTCAATAATTGTCACAAGTATAGTGTTTGTATCAGAGTTTTCAAGTCGTTGGCTGGACTAAAAAGTCACACTCGTTCAGCGCATCGGTAGGGGTTCTCCTACATGGATATAAAGTAGTGGCCGTACTCGAAAACGAGTTGGCAGCCACCATGTATGTATGTATGTATGTATGTATGTATGTATGTATGTATGTATGTATGTATGTTCTTCTGGTTTTAATTTCACAAATGTTTGCCAATAGAGAGAGTCGGTTTCTAACATAGACACAAGACTCTCTCATTGGAATTTACACAACATCAACTAGGTAGATATGTATGCATGTCTGCATGCATGCATGTGTAGATATGGATGTTATTGTATGTGTGGATGTGGATGTTTTGAGTTGCATGTGTAGATACTTAGTATCTGTACATGTGTATATACAGTTATTAGATGCAAAATTTTGGGAATGTTTTACATATCTTTTACTGTTCCATTAATGGATTGTACTTGTAATTTCCTAACTAATTGTGTTCTTTCTGTTCCTGTGAAGCCCAGCTTCTCAAGATTTGTATTGAGGCAGTTACTAACATATCCCAGTGCCCCAATAATCACAGGCATAAATCTGTAGGCATAATCAGGGTGGAGTATCTGCAGATTTCTCATCAGTTCTGCATAAATAATCTCCTTTTCGCAATCTTTGATATTATATTGGCATCTGCTGGGCAGCTAACTTTCACTACTGTGCATGCCTTCTTTTCCTTGTCCCATATCATAATTGTTTCTACTTTTGGCACAAGGCCAGTAATTAACCAGTGCATTACTGGTACTTTATTTTATCGTACCAGTAATGCACTGAGTAATTACTGGCCTTGTGCCAAAAGTAGAAACAATTATGATATGGGACAAGGAAAAGAAGGCATGCACAGTAGTGGAAGTTAGCTGTCCAGCAGATACCAATATAATATCAAAGATATTATTTTGTCCCATATCATAATATCTGGTCTGTTATGCCTGTATTTTATTGGAACATTCCACCAGTTCTCTTTCATATTATGTATATGTATGTATGTATGTATGTATGTATGTATGTATGTATGTATGTATTTCTCTCTCTATATATATACACACACACACACACACATATATATATGTACATGTATGTATGTATGTATGTATGTATGTATTTCTCTCTCTCTCTATATATATATATACACACACACACACACATATATATATATATATGTACATGTATGTATGTATGTATGTATGTATGTATGTATGTATGTATGAAGTACTCTGTATTGAAGTATTCCGCAGAATTCATGCCTGTCACTAAACAAAGCTGTGTGTGTGTGTGTGTGTGAGTGTGTGTGTATGAGTACCAATCACACTCATATGACTGTGTATATATACATATGTTCATTCCAGGAAACTGAAATGGATAATCTTTGGAATGTTTCACAAGTCATCACTGTACCGTTCATCGGTTGGATATGGAGGATGCGAGTCGGTTTATTTTGTTCTTTCTTGGAAACCACTCCTGGTATTTCAAGGCTTTTATGTAAATATGTTGTTTACCTATGATAATAGGTACAGATGAAAATCTGTACCTCGGATACTAAAGCTGTAAATTCTGCATTTGTTCACCATGTATGTCCTCATAGTCCAGTGTATTTGTGATGAAATAGGTCTAAAGTCTGTCTCGACCCAGGAGGCAAACCAGGCCGATGTTTATCCCGATTTCCGTGGCGTTAAGCGACTGAGTATGAGACAGTGGAGAGGACGCTAGTCCGTCGCAAGGTTAACCCTCAGTTATTACTGGTACTCATTTTCAGCTGAATACACTGGAGTACATGAAGTGTTTTGCTCAAGAAATCCAGTCCAGGAATCGAACTCATGACATTATGACTGTAAGTCGCCCTTACCACTAGGCCACGCGCCAGCTCTATGATAATTGGTATAATATGATTTTATAACCATAATAGAATGGGCCTCGGTCGGTTTCGATGATGAGTTTTCCAGTAGCTCGATCAACGGAACAGCCTGTTCATTAAATTAACGTGTATGTGATGGGCTGAGTATTCCACAGATACGTGTATCCTTAAAGTAGTTCTTATGGACACAGTGTGTGACAAAGGCTGGCTTTTAAATTACAGGTTCAGTCCATCTATTATTGTCTAAGTGGCTGAGCATTCCACAAACAAGCAAAGCATATCTTTAGCATAATTCTCTGTGACATTCAACGTGATACAGTGTTTGACAAATCTGCTCCTTTGAATTATTGGTACAATCCATCTGACGGGCTTCCAAACAGTTTCCGTCAACCCAATTTTCCTCGCAAAGTATGGGTCGACCCGAGAACACTTCACCAAGACATCACACAATGGGATTGAACGCGAGACTTCGTGATTGCGAAGCGAAATTTCTTAACCATTCGGCCATGTTGTGTCAACCATGGCGTTGAACACTAACAAGAATGACAGCAACAACAAGAATGACAGCAACAACAAGAATGACAGCAACAACAACAACAACAACGAAAGTATGTAGTATGAAATATTTTGTTGTGCTGACACCACAGAATTTATCTAAAGAGGTTATTAACTCCTGGACTTTTGAACCGGAAGTACTGTCCCTTATCCAGCCATTCGGTCATTTCACATAGGAAAAGGAAGTAAGGAAATACTTGAAATACTTTCCTTTTTGTGTCATATCTCACCAATCCCCGCCCCACTAACAACAACAACTATAAAGCACTGTGACATGTTCTATTTTTGAAAAAACCCTTATTAAGGAAATAAGTTGTGAAAAAAGTCTAGAGTCGTTGTTTCGCCTGTTGGCGCCCACTTCCACTGATTCTGTCAATGATCTGCCTGGATAGAAACAGGGTTTTGGTGCATAAATAAAAGATATATATATATATATATATATATATATATATATATATATATATATATACACACACACAGGGTGTCCCCCCCCCCCCAAATTATATACACGTATTTATTAGAATGCTGTTGAAGTGTGTATATTTGGGACACCCTGTATATATATATATAGAGAGAGAGTTGGCCCAGCTGTTGACTCATACTAATATATATATATATTTGCCAGAACAAATACTGCCCAAATGGAAAACGAATTGATAAATCTAAAGTGATTCGATAAATACTCAATAATAAACAGAAAGATTTCGTTGTCTCTCAGTAGCAAATATTAATCCGTTATTCTGCTTAGTTAAGAAATGAAAGTTTCTAGTTCGAATCCAGTCTGGAACTATATACGTATCCAGGAATAAGACAGCCGGTGACGATTGGAGATGAAACTGATTAAAAGGTAATGTGAATGTAGATATTAAAAGACATTAACTAGCTATTTAGTTAGTTAGTTAGCAGTTCCTTTGTTTCGTATTAAACAGTGAGCTACATGAGATCGCCCCACCTCTGCACGATCTTAAGTTTTATCACGAGCTTGCTCCCAGACCAGGCGCATGTCTACCAGGTCTCTTATCCAGAGTCCTCAACCATGTTTTGACAAATCTGTTTCGCCACCTCTACACTTCCAGCCTTCATACTTCCAATCAAGAGAGGCTTTCACTGGTCTAATCGTGGGCATGCATAGTACGTTGTCGTACAGACGACACGTTGACGCGTTAGAAGCAAAGATGGAAATACGAAGTTCGATGACGTCACAAGTGGACATATAGGCGTCAGGGATGTGAACTGTACTCTTTTATGTTACAGCTAGCGGTGGTATATTTCAACATGTGGTGGTTTATGAGGAGTCCATCATACGGACTGAAATGGAGACAGAGGGAAGACTCACAGACCTTGACGTCGCCGACGATCTGGAACTCGTAGTACCATGTCTTAGATAAGGAGAAATAGTTGGGAAAAAATATACATAATTTTATTTGCAACAACTCTTATCAGACAGATATTTGATCAAAACATTAGTGTGGAACAGAGGCCAGCCTTGGGTAAAAGCCACTTTTTGGAACACAGAGCCGACATGGGTTAAAAGCCCCGTTTGGAACACAGACCTGACTTAGGTAAAAAACCAGTTTGTAACACAGGCCAACCTTGGGTAAAAACCACTGTTTGGATTGCTGTTACTTCTATTAGATTCTTTATTGTATCATCTAAATGGTATTTCTATATTTGGGATCCATCAGTCTTGAAAAATATAACGTTTTCTTTTATTTCTACCCAGAGTTAGTCTAGGGCACTAAATACCCATGTATTATTCCACGATTACAACAACAACAAATTTAACAAACATGATATTGGAGCAACCCGTGGCTGTAGTAGAAAATACTTGCACAAGGTACCATGCAATAGAATCGAACCCGAATTCAGAAGCAAACTCCTTAACCACACAGCCGCGTCCGTGTCGACTTAGTTAATAACCTAAGCTGTTTTGTGTGTGTGTGGGGGGGGGGGGGGTGTTCTAGTAATTAATATGCGGTCGTTAACCTACTTGGCAAATTATGTAAATGTGTTTGAGTTTATTTACATATTTGTTTATATTCTGATAACAACTACTGAGGAAATTTACATAGGCATGCCACGGCAAGAAAAATAACAGTCAAGTGTAAGTGCTACTATAATTAACACAGCAAGGGTAAGAAAGATAGCTTACTACCACATATTTTAGTTATAAGATGAACTTTTTTACCCCCTAAATTTGACATCAGTATCTGTTTACGTCCCAAACACTGAAGGTATGCAGATAATAATTATTTCTAAAATTGGCACAAACCCAGTAATTTGGGCAAAGGGAAAGTTGATTATATCGACCCAAGTAATTGATTAATACTTTATTTTATCGACCCCAGATGGATTAAAGGCAAAGTTGATTTCGGTGGGATTTGAACTCGGTGCGTAAAGTGCCGGAATAAATAGAGCCAAGTATTTTTTCGACGCTCTAGCGATCCTGCCAATCTATCTATAATAATAATAATAATAATGATTTCTAATTTAAGAACAAGGCCTGCAATTCGCGGGGAAGAGAATATTGACTCCGTATTTGACTGGTATTGTATTTCATCGAACCTGTAATGATGAAAAGCAAAGTTGACCACAGCGGAATTTGAACTCAGAACGTAGAAGGTAGTACCAAGTATCACAAAGCATGTTGCCCGACGCTCTACCGATACAACTAATCCACCACCCTCGCAATGGTTTCTGATTTAGGCGAATGGTCAACAATTTTAGAGGAGGGGGAAGTCGATTAAATAGACCCCAGTGCATTACTGGTACGTTATTTTATCAACCCTGTAAGATTGAAAGGCAAAGCTAACCTAGGCGGGATTTGAACTCAGAACGTAAGGGGACGTAACCATATACTACAAAACGTCCTACGTTCTACTGATGCTCTAATCTACCACCTTAATTATAATGCTTTGGGATTTAAGCACAAGGCCAGTAATTTGGGGGTGGTGGGAAAGTCGATTAAACCGAACCTAGTACTTGACTTGTACTTAATTTTATCGATCCCGGAAGGCGGAGTAACAAAGCCGACCTAGATTATTTGGGAAGCAAGGTGGGTATATTATGAATTCTTCCAGGGTGGTCGATTGGCAGTATCAGTAGAGCGTCGGACAACATGCTTTGTAGCATAGAGTTACGGCCCTTTATGATCTGAGTTCAAATCCCGCCGAGGTTAACTTTGCCTTTCATCCTTACGGGGTCGATAAAATAAAGTACCAGTCACGCACTGGAGTCGATTTAATCGACTTTCCCCTCCCCCAAAATTTGCTTTGTGCCTATATAAGAAACCATTATGATGAATTCTTCCATAACAATGAAACAGCTCAGTACGATCTTCATCCTGAGCTGCCTAAAAGTCCCTCGTCGGACCGAAATTCACAACGAGGCTACATCGATATGAATTAATGATTGCTTGTAGTTACTACCTCACTAAATATATTGAGAATGTCTTATCTTTAACGTCACACGTGTATAAATGATGGTGGTGGTGGTGATGATGATGATCACGATGATGATGAAAAAAAGGAGGAGTCGACAGTGTTGGGGGTATAGAAACAGATTTTGGCAACTAAACATTGGATTAGGTTTCAACACATAAACACACATTCCTATTCACATATTCGCGCACATATATAGACACACACAAGTACGTAGTTCTTCCGCGTTCCACCTGCAATGATGTGACACACACACACACACACGCACACACACGCGCACGCGCGCACACGCATGTATATTTCAAGTATAGTATAATAATAATGGCTTCTGATTTAGGCACAAGGCCAGTAGTTTTTTTTGTGGGGAGTCGATTAAATCGACTCCAGTGCATTACTGGTACTTTATTTTATCGACCCCGTAAGGATGTAAGGCAAAGTTAACTCAGCGGGATTTGAACTCAGAACGTAAAAGGACGTAACTAAATGCCACAAAGCATGTTATCTGATGTTCTACCGATACTGCCATCATTCCAGCCACCCCCTCTCACACATACACACATATAGTGAAGGTCGGTGGCCTAGTGGTTATAGTGTTCTTTTTACGATCCTCATGCCATGGGTTCGATTCTTGGGCCGGGTGGCGCATTGTGCTTTTTGAGTAGAGCGTTGCACCAGTCCACTCAGCTGAAAATGGGGTCCAATATAGTAGCTGGAGGTTAACCCTGCGATGGTCTGGCGTCATGTCCATGAGGCAGTCAAGTACTCATAGTCACTTAACGTCAATGAAAGTGGGATAAACATCTGCTTGATGAGCCACCAGGCTTGGAACAGACGTTGCAGAACATAACACGCGAAATATGGCGGCTCAAAATGATATTAGGTTTGAACCACGCAGGCAGTACCGTCACATTTTTCATACTATACTTACATACATATACTTACATACATACATACATACATACAGGGCCGTCTTAACGCATGGGGGCCCATTTGTATTTTTATTCCTGTGAGTGGTTGTGTAGGTAGGGTCCCCAGTGCTCTGCTTTGCCCGGGGGCCTATAATGCTGTTAAGACGGCGCTGCATACATACATACATACATACACACATACGTACATACATACATACATACATACATACATACATACATGGTGGCTGCCAACTCGTTTTCGAGTACGGCCACTACTTTATATCCATGTAGGTGAACCCCTACCGATGCGCTGAACGAGTGTGACTTTTTAGTCCAGCCAGCGACTTGAAAACTCTGGTACAAACACTACACTTGTGACAATTATTGACACATAGTGCTGGGCCCATGGTACCATGTGACGACAAGTGCAGAGAGATCTCCAGATATAAAGCAATGCCTGTGCCGTGAAGCTTTTATAGTGAGCAAAGGCACTGCACAAAGCCAGTCCCACTCTCTTAACCAAGATGATATTTACCAACAAGAAGAACAAGTCAACATCATTGGATACCATCAGGGTTGCAGGTGTTATATCAGAGT
The DNA here is from genome assembly GCA_964016885.1 of Eledone cirrhosa. Taxonomy (NCBI): domain Eukaryota; kingdom Metazoa; phylum Mollusca; class Cephalopoda; order Octopoda; family Eledonidae; genus Eledone; species Eledone cirrhosa. Next base: position 126,021,609 of record OZ024741.1, read on the forward strand.
TTTCCTTCTCCTAGAATTCTGCCTTGACAAAGGCTAAGGGGTCATCTCTCCCGGTGATTTTGGATGGCCATTGACTCTTAAGAGCTCCTTTGACAGGTTTTGTTTTTAGTCCTGCAGGATGTCCAAAGTCACCCTCCTCACCAAGAAACCTTGGTGGGGTTGCCAGATTAGTCGCCAACGACCCGACCATGGGACATACATACATACATACATACATACATACATACATACATACATACATACATACATACATACATACATACATACATACATATACTTACATACATAACATACATACTCTGTGTAATTTAGTCACGACCCTTTACGTTCTGAGTTCAAATCCCGTCGAGGTTAGCTTTGCTTTTTATACTTGCAGGTCAATAAAATAAAGTACCAGTAATACACTGGAGCCCATTTAACCAACTTCCTCATACAACTTCAAATTGCTGGCCTTGTACAAAAAAAGAAACAATTATTTATAGGGACCAACTATTATTATGATTGGATGCCTTGGGATGCACACCTTTCAAATGTCTTACACACACACACACACTATATATTTATATGTATATATGTATATACACTAGCCGAATTACCCGCGCCTTGCTGCGTTTCACACATTTTTTTTGTAAGAAAATGATGATTGATTTTAAATCAGTGATATAATTTATGTAGAAAAACTCTGCATTTTAATATTACTCAATGTAAAATGTAATGCATGAAACATTGGAAAACATTGTAATATAACAAATCAAAATTACATTATTAAATCTTATTCTTATTTTGTTTCTTGTAAATAATTTTTTTCAAAATATCAATTCAAAACTTTTGGGAATAGGCATCATATCTTGTCATTTACCTATGGTTTAAATTTCATATAAATCGAAGGGAAAAACTACAACTTTATATATATATATATATAAGTGTATGTGTATGTATATATATATATATGTATATATGTATCATCTATATATATATATATATATATATATATATACGATATTAAACAAATGGAAACTATATTTATAAAACCATATTTATTTCGTTATATATATTTCTGGGATATCATATTAAAAATATGGTATGCCTTCCTCAGACAAAATACAATACATAAGCTGTTTTATAAATAATTTTGACA
>OZ024741.1:126027746-126057746 GCA_964016885.1 Eledone cirrhosa
GTTGGTGGTGTTAATGGTGGAGGTAGTGTTGGTAGTGTTGATGGTGGAGGTAGTGTTGGTGGTGTTGATGGTGTTGGTGGTGTTAATGGTGGAGGTAGTGTTGGTAGTGTTGATGGTGGAGGTAGTGTTGGTGGTGTTGGTGGTGTTAATGGTGGAGGTAGTGTTGGTAGTGTTGTTGGTGGTGTTAATGGTGGAGGTAGTGTTGGTGGTGTTGATGGTGTTGGTGGTGTTATGGTGGAGGTAGTGTTGGTAGTGTGTGGTGGTGATGGTGGAGGTGTGTTGATGGTGTTGGGTGGTGTTGATGGTGGGGTGGTTGGTGGGTGTTGGTGGTGGTGGTGGTGTGGTGGTGTGTTGGTGGTGTGGTGGTGGTGGTGGTGGGTTGTGTGGTGGTGTTGGTGGTGGTGGTGTTGTGGTGGTTTGGGTGGAGGTGGTGGTGGTGGTGGGTGTTGGTGGTGTATGGTGGGGTAGGTGGGTGGGTGGTGGTGTGTGTGGTGGTGTTGGTGGTGTTGGTGGTGTGGTGGTGTTGGTGGGTGTGGTGGTGGGGTGTTGGTGGTGTTGGTGGGGTGTGTTGGTGGTGTTATGGTGGGGTGGTGGTGGTGGGTGGTGGTTGGTGGTGGTGGTGTTGGTGGTGTTGGTGGTGGTGGTGGTGTGGTGGGGTGTTGGTGGTGTGTTGGTGGGTGGGAGGTAGTGTGGTGGTGTTGATGGTGGGTGTTGGTGGGTGTGTTGGTGGTGGTGGTGGTGGTGGGGTGTGTGGTGGTGTGAGGGTGGTTGGTGGTGTTGGTGGTGGTGTGGTGGTGTTAGGTGGTGGTGGTGTTGGTGGTGTTGGTGGTGTTGGTGGGTGTTGGTGGTGTTGGTGGTGAGTGGTGGTGGTGGTGTTGGTGGTGTTATGGTGGTGGTGTTGGTGGGTGTGTGGTGGTGTGTGGGTGTTGGTGGTGTTGGTGGTGTATGGTGGAGGTAGTGTTGGTGGTGTTGGTGGGTGTGGTGTGTTGGTGGTGGTGGTGTGTGGTGGTGGTGGTGTTGGTGGTGGTGTGGTGGTGTTATGGTGGAGGTAGTGTTGGTGGTGTTGATGGTGTGGTGGTGTTGTGGAGGATGTTGGTGGTGTGGTGGTTGGTGGTGGTGTTATGGTGGAGGTAGTGTGGTGGTGTGATGGTGTAGGTGGGGTGTTAATGGTGGAGGTAGTGTTGGTGGTGTGTGTTGGTGGGGTGTATGGTGGAGGTAGTGTTGGTGGTGTGTGGTGGGTAGGGGTAGGTGGTGTTGATGGTGTGAGGTAGTGTTAGTGGGGTGGTAGTGGTGTGAGGTGTGGTGTGTTAATGGTGGAGGTAGTGTTGGTGATGTTGATGGTGGTGTTAATGGTGGAGGTAGTGTTGGTGGTGTTGATGGTGTCGGTGGTGTTAATGGTGGAGGTGAAGGAGGTAATCTAATGGATCATTTCTCTCTTTAAAAAGGTAGAGTATGAATAGAGAAAGATTTGGCTGTTATTACTAGCACACTCGATCCACCTCTACATAGAGTCCTTCATTGCTTTCACAAACCTGATGTTGTTGTTGCTGTTGTTGTAGTTTAGCCCTCAGTCAGCCTGTAATTAATCAGACCTACGATCAAAGGGGTCTACTTTTAGCACAAGGCCAACAATTATCCCAGTGTATTACTGGTACTTTATTTATCAACCCTGTAAGGATGAAAGGCAAAGTTAACCTCGGCGGGATAGTGACCACAATTTGTATGTCTAGCCCTCTGTCAACCCTTAATTAAACAGACCTATGACCAAAGGTATTCTAGTAGTGACTCCTATTTCTATGTTTAGCCCTCTGTCAGCCCTTAATTAAACAGACCTATGACCAAAGGTATTCTAGTCGTGACCCCTATTTCTATGTTTAGCCCTCAGTCAGCCGATAATTGAAGAGACCTATGACCAAAGGTATTCTAGTCGTGACCCCTATTTCTATGTTTAGCCCTCAGTCAGCCCTTAATTAAACAGACCTATAACCAAAGGTATTCTGGTCGTGACCCCTATTTCTATGTTTAGCCCTGGGTCAGCCCTTAATTGAACCAACATATGACCAAAGGTGTTCTAGTCGTGATTACTATGGATTATGTATTTATTCAGTGTGTCCTTCTCTAATTAAACTGCTTGGGTGTTATTTGAAAGAGATTTGGCTGCTGTTACTAGAGGACTAAACAGCTGTGTAGTCATTATTGAGGTTGGTGTCCACGGTGCTACTACTATTAGTAACTGAATTGACCCCAGTGTTTTACTGGTACTTGTTTTTTTGACCCCATAAGAATGAAAAGCAAAGCTAACCTCGGCAGGAATTGAACTCAGAATGTAATGGGCCATAACTCTATGCCACAAACATGTTTTCTGATGCTCTACTGACACTGCCAATCCACCGCCCTTATATAATAATAATTGTAATAATAATCATAATAATAATAATATTTGCAGTACCACCATCATCATCACCACCATCATAATCACCATTACCATTAACATCATAAACAACACCAACTCCACCACCCTCATTCTTATACTCCTCTTCATCATCACAATCATCATCATCATTACTATCATTATCATCATCACCAACATAACCACTACTATCGTTATCACCATCTTCGTCATTATCCTCTTCATCATCATCATCAGCATAATCACTATCACCAATATCATAATCATTCTCACCATCATCACTACCACCACCACCACCATCATCATTCTCAACCCCCCACCACCATTATCACCACCACCACCACCACCATTATCATCACCACCACCACCATTATCATCATTATTCTTACCACTACGACCACCACTGCACCACCACCACCACCACCACCACCACCATTATTCTTACCACTACGACCACCACTACACCACCACCACAACCACCACCACCATTATCACCACCACCATTACCATCATTATTCTTACCACTACGACCACCACTACAGCCACCACCACCACCACTACAACCACCACCACCACCACCACCACCACCACCATTATCATCATTATTCTTACTACTACGACCCCCCCCCCCCCCCACCATCATCATCATCATCAATAATAGTAGGTACTATTTGAACAACTGCCTTTTGCCTCCATAATGAATGAGACTCTTAATAAAGTATTCCCAGCTATGTAAACAACAACAACAACAACAATTATAACACCCATAAGAGCAACTATAACTAACAACAACAACAACAGATATCCTGTGGAGAGTGTTTCTATGGAAACCCATGTGTAGGTGTTTCTTCAAAGACATGTGTTTGTATATATAGAGCCTACACACACACACACATATATATATATACATACACATATTCATACATACATACATATATATATGTGTGTGTGTATATATATATATATGTGTATATATATATATATATATATGTGTGTGTGTGTGTATATGTGTGTGTGTGTGTATATATATGTGTGTGTGTGTATACATACACATATGTATTATATGTACACACATATATATATATATATATTTATAGTATATCTATGTATGCATATATATATATGCATATTCATCTATAAATACATATATATATACATACACATCTCTCTCTCTCTCTCTCTCTCTCTCTCTCTCTCTCTCTCTCTCTCTCTCTCTCTCTCTCTCTCTCTCTCTCTCTCTCTCTCTCTCTCTCTCTCTCTCTCTCTCTATATATATATATATATATATATATATATCCCACACATACATATATGATATATGTGCTAAATAAATAAACAGTTAATTGGAAGCACCTCAAATTCCTCAGCTGATAATATTCTTTGTTCAAGAAGATGAGTTTTAATTGGACATGGTTGAGAAGAGAAGATATGCCTTTTGACAAGCTTTTAATTGGGCATGGTTGAAGAGAGCAGGTATATCACTGGACATGGTTGAAGAGAGCACATATATACTATTGGATATGGTTGAAGAGAGCACATATATACCATTGGATATGCTTGAGGAGAGCATGTATACCATTTGATATGCTTAGGAGAGCATGTATATTCCATTTGATAAGCTGAGGAGAGCAGGTGTACCATTGGATATGGTTGAGGAAAGCAGGTATACCATTGGATATGATTGAGGAGAGCAGTTATACCATTGCATAGGGTTCAGGTGAGCATGTATACCATTGGACATGGTTGAGGTGAGCAGGTATATACAATTAGATATGGTTGAGGAGAGCATGTTTACCATTGGAAAGGGTTGAGGGGAGCAGGTATACCATTGGACAGGGTTCAGGTGAGCATGTATACCATTGGACAGGGTTGAGGTGAGCAGGTATATACCATTGGACAGGGTTGAGGTGAGCAGGTATATACCATTAGATATGGTTGAGGAGAATGGGTATACCACTGGATATGGTTGAGAAGGTATACCATGTGGCCATGCTCTTCAACCAAAAGATCCAAGGTACTGAGTTTCATGGAGTTGTTTGTTACTGAATAATCTAAGGGGAATAATGGAGGGAGCATCATGCATGATCTCAAGGTTGCCTCTACCATTAAATTCAACTAGGCAACTGACTATGGCACAAACCTCAGAGAGGTGCATTACTGAACCTTAAAGGATCAGTTTTATATAAGGCTGGTGCTACCATCAAGATCAACTAAGCAGCCACATAGGAGACAAACCTCAGAGAGGTGTATTTCTTAATCTTAAAGGGTCAAAGTTTTATTCAAAATTTGTATAATTAAATCAAATATAAATTATTTCTTGAGATCAATAAATACATTGTCAAACATCTTTTCCATACAACAGCATTGTGGAAATATCCAAAGTGGTGGAGAGGGTTGTATGAGGCTATGACCTGTCACATGATTTGTTGTGGGTGTGTGTGGATTGAGTAGTAGAAGATGCAGGCTTAGTAATTGTTTTTAGTGTGGCCAGAGCAAGAAGTGTCAAAAACTAGGTTTGTTAGTTTTTTTTTTTTGTTATTGGCTTGTGAAACTTGTAGAAAGAAGTTAGAAAGTTATTCTCAAACCAGTGTCTTGATCCAAATGTATACTATAGGTACCAAATGACCAAATGTATACTATAGGTACCAAATGACCAAATGTATACTATAGGTACCAAATGACCAAATGTATGCTAGAGGCACCAAATGACCAGGTGGTGGTAATGGTGTTTAATCAGAGAGCGGGATAGAGTCTACCACCAAATGATGTTGAGCCAATGAAGAAGCCTCTATGTGATGTACAATCCTATATATAGCAGCACTAAATTTCCCTCAAACTGTACTAAGAAACTCTTTGTAGCACCCTCAAATAATCATCATCATCATCATCATCATAGTTTTATGTCTGTTTTTCAATGTTTTCATGGGTTATATGAATGTTTTCAAGTATATCATCTCTCCACTTGTCTCTTCTTTGTCATCTCCATAACAACAACTACTACTATAACATGAATGAGCATTACCACTACCACAATAACATCAACAAGAACCACAACAATAACAACTACCATCACCATAACAAGAACCATCACTACCACCACCACCACCAAAAACAACAAGAACCACAACCACCACAAAAATAACAACTACTACCATCACCATAACAAATACCACCACCACCACCATCACCATAACAACAAGAACCACCATAACAACATGAACTACAACCAATGCCACCACTACCACCACCATAACAACAAGAACAACAAACACTACCACCATAACAACAAGAACCACCACCACCACTAACACCATGACAACAAGAACCACTACCACCACCTCAGCCATAGCAACAAGAACACCCACCCACCCACCCACCACCACCACCACCACCACCACCACCACCACCAAAAATGAAGAAGAAGAAGAACAGTATTGTGTAGTTACTTAATATTTCCTATTGTATTTCCAGGTGAATCCTAAAGGTATTTCTGTCAAGGCTGGTCTGAAAGCAGGAGATGGTATTCTGGAGATCTGTAATGAAAACTGTACACAGTGGAGTCATGATACAGCTAAAGCAGCTATGGTTAGAGCTGGCAATGAGATTGACTTTGTTATCCAACGGTATTACTATTATCATTATTATTTGCAGCATAGAGTTATGGCCCTTTACGTTCTGAGTTCAAATCCTGTTGCGGTTAACTTTGCCTTTCATCCTTACGGGGTCGATAAAATAAAGCACCAGTAATGCACTGGGATAATTGCTGACCTTGTGCCAAAAGTAGAAACAATTATAAATATTTTTATTTAAGCATCGCACAATTACGTTCTGATTACGTTCTGAGTTTAAACCGTTATTAAGGGCAGTGGATTGACAGTGTCAGTAGAGCGTTGGACAACATGCCTTGCAGCATAGACTTATGGCTCTTTCCATTCTGAGTTTGAATCCTGTTGAGGTTACCTTTGTCTTTCATCCTTATGGGGTCGATAAAATAAAGGACAAGTAATGCACTGGGGTCGATATAATCAACTTTCCCCTCCCCCTAAATTGTTGGCCTTGTGCCTAGATCAGAACCCATTATTATTATTGGCAGAATCATTTGAGTATCACACAGAATGCTTTGCAGTATTTGTTCCTGATCTTTACAATCTGAGTTCAAATCCCATTGAGCTCCACTTTGCCTTTCATCCTTCTGGGCTCAATAAAATAAAGTAACAGCTGATATAATTGAGTTCTCTCATACCCAAATTGTTGACCTTATGCCAAAAGTAAAAGCAATTTTTATTATTAATATCTTTATTATTACTAACTGTGTTAGATTGGCAGTATCGGTCGAGCATCAGACAACATGCTTTGTAGCATAGAGTAATGGCCCTTTACGTTCTGAGTTCAAATCCTGCTGAGGTTAGCTTTGCCATTCATCCTTATAGAGTCGATAAAATAAAGCACCAGTAATGCACTGGGGTTGATTTAATGAACTCCTCTCACCCCCAAATTGCTGACCTTGTGCCTATAGTAGAAATCATTATTATCTGTGTTATTCATGGTTTGAGACATTTGCTAGGAGTTTCCTTTTTAAAACAAGAATTAGGTACATGTTACAAAACTTACATAAATATGTTCTGGCTTAACAATATTTACAGATATTCGTACAGACACAACACCAATGTTTCTGGCAATGGATGGTCTATCACCACTTTTAATCCAGACATAATTATGAGCTCACACTTGGGTTTCCTGTGATCCACCAGAGTAGTTTACTGGGTGGCCGTGGGTACAATAATCTAAATATCTAAATATTAGCAGGTATTTAAATTTTCTGTGGTTCACCAGAGCAGTTTACTGGCTGGCCACTGATGGCACTGTGTCATTTGCAACTATCCAACCAGGGCCAGATTTAGACCTTAGATGGGGTGAGCTCCCTCATATTACAACATATATATATATATATATGGAGGCACATGGCTTAGTGGTAAGAGCATTGGCCTTGCAATCGAAAGGTTGTGAGTTCAATTCTCAGACCGGGTGATGTGTTGTTTCCTTGAGCAAGACACTTTATTTCACATTGCTCCAGTTTCCTCAGCTGTAGAAATGAGATGATAGGGACTGGGGTCCCTATCATTCCACTGCAAAGTGGTTGTGGAGGTGCCACGGCAAAAAAGCACCCAGCACTCACTGTAAATGAGGTTGGTGTTAGGAAGGGCAACCAGCTGTAGAAATCAAGCCAGAATCTGTTCCCGTCCCACCCTTGCAAGCAGGGAAAAGCGGACGTAAAATGAAATGATGATGATGATGATATATATAGCAATGTCAGTAGATGTGAAAAGGAAATAGGAAAACAGTGCTCAATTGGGAAGCAGAAATATTTTATTATTTATTCATGTTCATACATGGAATAAAAGCTCTACCCAAGGATTCAAGGCCAAAAATTGACCATACCTCCATAGCGCCTGAAGAAAGGTCACTATTTTGATGCCTCTTGTTTTCAGGAGATTTGCTCAAATTTGGGCCTTGAAACCTTCGAGAGTGCCTTTGTTCCACTTATAAACATAAATAATATAATATAATATAATATAGTATAATATGTTTTATATATAATATATATATTAGTAAAAGGAAAAGAAAATGCTGACAAATTGTTCCCAGTGAAAAATAGTTTAATTAGGAATAAGTAAAAATTAGTAATAAGTATTGGTTAGTATTCAGTTTTAGTTTTAAGTTTTTACCGGTGCGCATTTCTAGTGCTTTTCAAAAATAATTTTGAGATAGAGCGCTCGTGATGTTTGCTCTAATCTGATCAGTTTTGGAAATTCTACCTGTTTTATGTGAAAAAAGTGGCTCCAGAGGTATTAAGATTTGGTTGGTTGTTGAATGTCACGTGAATGAGTACTATAAGTTTCGCGCCAATTTGTGTTGCAAAAATTCTTGTAGTCAAAGCAATTTTGATTGGTCGGTAGAGGTCACGTGAATGTTAAAAATTGATTTTGCGCCAAATGTAGGTTTGTCGAAGAGTGTCCTTTTTCGCCTGATTGAGAAGTCACTGAAAAATAAGTCTTTTAAGACAAATATGTGTGTGTGTGTGTGTGTGTGTGTGTGTAGCAGAGTGATTCATGGTAGAGGGATCGGTCAGTAGGAATGTGTCTGTATGTGTGTGGGGGATATTTTAACATGTTGAAAGATATTTTTCAGCTCTTGTATATATATATATATATATCATCATCATCATCATCATCATCATCATCAACGTTTAACGTCCGTGTTCCACGCTTGCATGGGTTTGGACGGGGGTTTTCCCACTTGAGGCAAGAGTGATTGTCTTGCTCGCATAGGACTGTCTGGCGGGTTTTCTACAGCTGGATGCCCTTCCTAACACCAACCACATTTACAGTGTGGGGCTGGGAGGTTTTTACCGTGTTGCCTACATGGCCACATTACAGCGTGGACTGTCTGGCGGGTTTTCTACAGCTGGATGCCCTTCCTAACACCAACCACATTTACAGTGTGGGGCTGGGAGGTTTTTACCGTGTTGCCTACACGGCCACATTACAGCGTGGACTGTGTGTTTTTTTGTCGTGACACCTACACGATCTCATTTGTTTCGGCCTGGATATTGTGGCACCAACATAACTTTACATTGAAAAGGGCGGTGTGGATGGGGTGGGGGTGGTGGGACGGGGGTGTATTTTGTTAGAGATGCCTACTGACTGTAGTAGGTTTTACTTTGTATTTAGGTAAGGCGGGTCTTCTCTATTACTGAGTACCGCCAAAGGTCTCGGTCCAGTGACATTGTCTTGGAGAGGTGTAAGTGTGTGAGGTCGGAATTTCTCAGCTCGTCCCAGGTTTTTCTGGGTCTGCCTACTCCGTAGCTACTGTCTATCTTTATTGCCCTGCACTTTGTTATACAGCTGTCGTCTTTCATGCGCATCATGTGACCATACCAACGTAGCCTTCTCTCGAGTAAACAACATCTGATCCCTCTTATTTCTAATTTTTTCCTTAGTTCGCTTATGCTTTGCCGTTCACGTATGTTACTATTACACATCCAGCGGAGCATGCAAGCTTCGTTCCTCTCTAGTCTGCGTATATCCTCTGCACACAATGCCCAGGTCTCACTGCCATGCAACATTGCTGTTCGTATGCAGGCATCATACAACCTGCCTTTCATTTTTAGGGAGAACCCTTTAGTGGCTAATAGTGGTATAAGCTCTCTGAACTTTTTCCATCCAGTTCTGACTCTAGCTACTGTACTTTCAGAGCACCCTCCCCCACTGCTGATTTTGTCACCCAGGTAACGGAAGCTGTCCACTATTTCTATAGAACCCTCTGCGCAATTGAAAGAGCTAGTATTTTGTGGGCACTTGCTGCTAATTATTGCACCAGAGCACCGGCCACATGTAAAATCTATGTTCTTAGTTAGCTTACCTGTGATCCCACTACATCTTTTATGCACCCATACTTTGCATTTGGGACATAAAATGGAGTTTCTACCTATGCCTCTCCTACACACTGAGCATGGCCATTTCCCGGGAGGGACCGTCGCCTTATTTTCTTTCCTACAAACTAGAACTTTAGTCTTAGCCAGGTTAATTTTAAGCCCTTTTGATTCTAGGCCATGCTTCCATGTTTGGAATTTCTTCTCTAGCTCGGCCATTGATTCAGCTATGAGCGTTAGATCATCTGCGTATAGGAGTTCCTATGGGCAGCCGGTCTTGAACTCCACTGTTATAGCCTGAAGGGCAATAATAAATAGTAGGGGGCTAAGAACAGAGCCCTGATGTACACCAACTTTTACACTAAACTCTTCACTATATTCGTTGTTAATTCTAACCTTGCTGACTGTTTCTTTATACATGGCTTGTATAGCTCTCACAAGCCATTCGTCAGCACCTAGTTTTCTAAGAGCCCACCAGATAATGGAACGGGGGACTCTGTCGAAGGCTTTCTCCAAGTCAACAAAAGCTAAGTATAGGGGTTTACTTTTAGCTAGGTACTTCTCCTAGGTACTATATATATATATATATATATATATTTATTTATTAAAATAACAGATTAAAGTTTAAGCAAAGAATCGCTGCTTTCACCCTTAATGGGATCTTCTGAAACTAACAAAGTCAATCTGTGAACGCAGAAGTAAATATTTCAAAAAACGTTGCAACCGGAGGAAGACAGGAAGACGATACTTTGGTTCGTGGAAACGTTCCCTGGCAAAGAACGGGAAAAAACGAATATAATACGTCATTATTTGGAGCGGTGAAAAATAATTTCACGCAAAGACAAAACCACGTTTATATATTTATATATATATATATATATATACATATAAATATATACACACATATATAAGCAGGAAGAGAGAGAGAGAGAAGGGAAAGAACCCTGTTCAGAGGAAGGGAGGCACTCTGTTTGATTGGGGGGGGGGGGTATTCATCCCCACCGTCTCCCAATAAACCCACTCATGCATCTAACTATCTAGCTGTAACAGCTCTATTGAACTGGAGGAAATTCTTATCCTAGTTTGCTTACATCTATTACATCATTTTAGCATTGGTAGAGCATTGGGGCAAGATACAAAGTTGTATTTATTTTGGCTCTTTGTGTTTTGAGTTCTATGTCCTCAGATGGTAGACTTAATCTGTGACCTGCTTTAACACTACCATCTGGTCATCAGGTGCTTTTAGTAGAGTTCACTCTCATTCAACCATTTAGACCAGGTCTTCGGTTTAAAGATAATTCTCTCTCTTCTCACCAGTCACAAAGGACCTGAATGGGTCACTGGTGTTGCCTTCCCCTTCCTAACTAAGCAGTAAAAATGTTAATCTCTAAAGATGAGGTCTGTTGTCTGAAAAATTATAATCTTATTAAACAGTGACCCATATCTGACATTATTTCAATGTATAGTACCTAAATCTTGATATGGAAATTTGTGAACTGAGTCAATAAGGATTCAAGACATATATAAAGCTACAGATATAACATGTAGGCAGATATGAAATGTAGGCTTTCAAAGCTGGTAATAGATTTAGTCTAGATGTGAAATGTTGGCCTCCTAAGCTGGTAATAGACCCAGGCCATATGTGAAATGTAAGCTTCCTAAGCTGGTAATAAACCCAGGCCATATGTGAAATGTAAGCCTCCTAAGCTGGTAATTGACCCAAGCCAGATGTGAAATGTAAGCCTTCAAAGCTGGTAATAGACCTATGCCAGATATGAAATGCAGGCCTCCAAAGCTGGCAATAGACCCAATCCAGAAGTGAAATGTGGGCCTTCAAAGCTGGTAATAGACTCAGGTCATGTGTAATGTGGGTCTCCAGAGCTGGTAATTGACCAGGCCATATGTGAAATATGGACCTCCAAAGCTGGTAATAGACCTAAGCCAGATATAAAATGTAAGTCCCCAAAGCTGGTAATAGATTCAGGCCAGATGTAAAATATAGGCTGTGAAAAAGCTGGTAATAAGTGCAGGTCAAATGTGAAATATAGCCCACTTGTCTCACCTATACAAACACACACAAGCACATACCTAAGCTGGTTGTAGATCCAAACGATATGTGAAATATAGGACCCTAAAACTGGTTATATGATCAAGTCATGTGGTGTACAAGATGTAACATAACAGAAGTATACATGTAACATAACAACAAAAGAACTAGTACATGTATTTCATTGCTGTTACATCTCCTCAGCACACACTTATGTCCAGATAACAACGTATAAAATACAATAAGTGTATAAACAAACTATTCTTGTTAAAAGCTTATTTACATATGATGCATGCTTGATCAGATTGTATATATTAGCAATAGCACTAACACAGATTGATTAAGAATAAAGATGTATATAGACCTATATACAATATGTTTATTTTGAGTATATGTTGGTTGTTTACCGACACCTCAGTATAAATAACAACCTAACCAGGAGCTGGACATATCGGAGTATTGACGGAGTAAAACACTTTAACAACATGTGTACCTGTCTCTACCACACCAATTCGGTCTGCCTGAAGAGGTCACAGCCAATGATGGCTGTCACCGAAATATATATAGCAGTACATCTTTAATAAATGAAGCCAAATTTTAAATATTTGACTTAATTATTTTATTTTACAATATGTTTATATATAATTGTTCCTATCATAAACGCGTGGCTAGTCCTCATTTTGGGAGAAGGGAAAATCAATTAAATTGACCCCACTATTTTATTGGTATTTTATTTTATTGACCCGGGAAGGATAAACGACAAAGCTGCACTCAGTGGGATTTGAACTCAAAATGTAAAGGGCTGGAGCATATACCACAAAGTATTTTGTCCAATGTCTTAACAATTTAGCCAATCCACTACCCTCTGATAATACTGCCTATCAACTTTATTTACATATAATAAACATATATTTAGTTTTACTAGGAGCATTTAAAATTGTAATCATGTCACAGTAACCTCAGCATTTGGGCAAGAGTGGTGGATGTATGGTCTTTCTCTTCCTCTACATCCATCCACATTCATTTCCCTCATTCCTCTCCCCCAGTCACTTTCATCTTGCTTCAACACATGACTCAGCCATCTCATTCCATTTCTCTTCACAACATTCACCACTGGCTCTGCACCTCTCACCCAGACATTTTCATCCATCTTGAACACATGCACCAGCCATCTCATTCCATTTTGCTTTATAATATTCATCACTGGCTCTATTATTTTCACCCAGTTACTTTCACCCTTCTTCAACACATGCCCCAACCATCTTATTTCACTTCTCTTCACAACATTCACCACTGGCTCTATTTCTCTCACCCAGTTACTTTCACTCTTCCTCAAAACATGACACAACCATCTCATTCTGTTTCTCTTCACAACATTCATCATTGGTTTTAGTCCCATCATGTTCCCAGTACTAAATTAGCACCACTTGATAAATAGTTCTTGTTTATGGAAGAAAAGATCAACAACAACATCCCAGACCTCATTCGTTTACTGAGTGGGGTTAGCTGATACTATCTAACTGGTTGCAATTCCTGACAGAAAGGATATAACACATCACCTGGTCTGGAAATTAAACTCGCAACCTCACAATTATGAATCCAATTCTTGAACCAATAAGCCATGTGCTTTCACAAAAGGCCAACAGTTGATGTAAAGAACTGTAGCTTACAGAGTTTACAGAGAAATTCTATCCCTGTTGGTGGGTGAAACTTTATGTTTATAGAGATAACAAAGTGGTCGTAGTGCCATACAAGAATGTAAACTGCATTGCAGAATAGATTAGCAGCTTACATATACTGTTATTCTTGTAACCACCACCACTGTCACCGCCACCACCACCTTCACCACCACCTCCACTGCCACCACCACTGCTACCATCACCACCACTACCACCACCACCACCACCACCACTACTACTACTACTACTACTACTACTACTACTACTACTAGTGTTGTTGTTGGTGGTGGTATTGCTGTTGTTGTTGGTGGTATTGCTGATGTTGTTGTTGGTGGTGGAGGTGTTGTTGTTGGTGGTGGTATTGCTGTTGTTGTTGGTGGTATTGCTGATGTTGTTGTTGTTGGTGGTGGAGGTGTTGTTGGTGGTGGTGGAGGTGTTGTTGGTGGTGGTGGTATTGCTGCTGTTGTAGTCATTGATGGTGATGTTGGTGTTGTTGTTGTTCGTAGTGGTGTTGCTGTTGTTATTGTTGGTAGTGGTGGTGGTGTTGCAGCTGTTGCTGTTGGTGATATTGCTGTTGTTGTATTTCATATTGCTGCAGTTGCAATTATTAGGATTATACTTGTAGTGCAGTTATCATTGTTACTGTTGTTGTTGTCTTCTGCTGTTGTTGTTGTCTTCTGCTGTTGTTGTTGTTGTTTAGCTCTAGAACAACTATGAGTCAGTAAACTTATCAATGACATTTCCAAAGTGTATCTAGGATTATGTTATCCAATGTGTCATTCTGTATTTGTTTTCAGATGGTGGTGATGGGAGGGGGGATTTTCTAATAGATGGAGCAACCATGTAGGGTTCCTCTTTGTTGCAAGCATTCAGACCAGGTTTCCAGTTTGAGTTTTAGGATAGCCCCCTCCCACCAGTCTCAGAAGCCCTGAAAAGGGTCATGGGTATTGCCCTCATTTGCTCTTTATAAAGTGGCTACTGACCTCAGTCATTACTCAAAGGTGTAACAAGCCAGCCCCACATGGGTTCAAGGCTAGGCTATTCTTGGTGATAGTACCTGGAATTAGCCCCTATCCAAGTTTAGGGACTCCCCCTCCTCAACTTTGAAATACCTGTTGGATGTTAAGAAGAGAAGCATGATGTGGAGTGGGAGGCTAATAACCTCCTTTAGTAATCAAAATTGATACAGAAACAACTTTTTGACTAAACAGCTACATGCACGCACGCACACACACACACACACACACACACACACACACACACACACACACACACACACACACACACACACACACACACACACACACACACACACACACACACATACATCACCACCGACGAATGTGAGAAAGTTGTCCAGGAATTTTTAAAAATCTCCCCACCAAAGTTAAAAAAGAACTTACTAGATCTACAAAACCAAATTGTAAAATCATAATATTATAAAATTAATTAGAACTACAAGTGAAGTCATTCTTTTCCTTTTTTTAAATATACATTACCGTATCAAGGATTTCACACATTTTCCAATATATATATATATATATAATCATCATCATCATCATCATCATCATCATTTTTACGCCCATTTTTTCATGCTTGCATAGGTTGGACAGGACCTTCGCAGCACGGCATCTCTCCATCTGTCATGTTTCTTCGTCATTTCTGCAGTTCTTAGCAATTTGAGGTCAGCTCTCACAACTTCTGCCTAAGTCTTTCTTGGTCTTCCTCTATTGCAGCTTCCTTCCATGGGGATTTCATCTCATTTCTTCACTCAGCGATCATTGTTGATGTGCAGCACATGTCCATACCAACACAATCTTCTCTCTTGCCCACCGCCTCAGATTCTGCTTAAACCCAGCTTCTTCCTCAGCTCGTCCAAGTTTAGTCTTTCTTTCACACTTACATTACACATCCAATGAAGCAGGGTTGCTTCATTTCTCTCCTGTCTACACATGTCCTCTACAGTTACAGCCCATGTTTCACTACCATGTAGCATCACACTTCACACACAGGTGTCATACAGTTGTCCTTTTGTATGTAGGGAGAAACCTTTTGTTGCCAACAGTGGGAGTAGCTCTCTAAACTTCTTCCATCCTATCCTTATTTTAGGTATTATACTCTCAGTGTAGCTCCTCCACTGCTAATAAATCATCTCAATAGCAGAAGCTATCAACCATGTCTATGGACCCTTTCTCTGACTGGAAAAGGTTTATATCATTAGCACTCTTCCTCTCAATTACTCCTGTGCATCATCTACATACAAAGTTCTCTCTTC
This sequence comes from Eledone cirrhosa, assembly GCA_964016885.1. Taxonomy (NCBI): domain Eukaryota; kingdom Metazoa; phylum Mollusca; class Cephalopoda; order Octopoda; family Eledonidae; genus Eledone; species Eledone cirrhosa. Next base: position 126,043,590 of record OZ024741.1, read on the forward strand.
CTGTTAGTCTACTTATTCCACTACATCTTTTGTGTACCCAAGATTTAAATTGTGTACATTGTATGGAGTTTATGCCTACTCTTTTTCTCCATATTGAGCAGGGCTACTTCCCTGAAGGAATCACGGTCCTATCTTCTTTCCTACTCACTAGCATTTTAGTTTTGGCTAAGATTACTATCAGACCTTTTGAGTTCAAATTCTGTTTCCATAATCAGAACTTATTTTCTAGTTCTTTTTTGGTTTTAGCTATAAGGATCAAATCAACTGCATAGAGAAGTTCCCATGGACATCCCATTTTGAACTCTGTTTTGGCCTGGAGAACAGTGGGCTAAGAACCAAACCTTGATGAACTCCTACCTGTACCTTAAATTCTTCACTAAACTCATTTCCTACTCTAACTTTACTGACAGCTCCTCTGTACATGGCTTACACTGCTCTCACAAGTCATTCTTCTACACCTAATTTCATTAAGGACTATCAGATAATAGATTGAGGTACTCTGTCAAAGGCCTTTTCTAAATCAACAAAAGCTAAATATAGTGGCTTATTCGTAGCTAGGAACTTCTCTTGTAGTTGCCTCACTAAGAAGAGGGCATCTGTAGTACTTTTCCCTGGCATGAAACCAAACTGCATCTCATCTATTTCGATTCTTTCCCTAATTAGCTGCGCTATAATTATTTCTGTCACTTTCATAACTTGGTCCATAATAGTTGCTCCTTTCTAGAGCATCACCTTTGCCCTTGTAGCAATTTATGATTCCACTGCTGTGCCAGTCATAGGGTATGACTCCACCTTTTATTATTTGATTGACTATGTGGATTACTATATTGACTCCTACCTCTCCCGATGCTTTTAGCATTTCACCAACTGTCTCGGACAGTCCTGCAGCTTTACCCTTCTTCATCTGCTCCATTGCATCTTTGACCCTAAAATTGTCAACTTCAATAGCTAGTCCTTCCTTTGGGTGAGTTGGGAGTAGTCTCTCTTCCTGCCATTCATTCATACACACACACACACACACACACACACACACACACACACACACATATATATATGGCCTCAGCCAGATGGCTGGAACAGGTAAAAGAGTATATATATATATATATCTATCTATATATATATATATATATCATCATCATCATTGTTTAATGTCTATCTTCCGCACTAGCATGGGTTAGACGGGTTTGTCCCATTTAAAGACAAGTTGGGTCAGGTGACCGTGTCATGCTCATATAGGACTGTTTCTGGTTGGTCTTCTATGGCTGGATGCCCTTCCTAACATCAACCACATTTACAGTGTACACTGAGTGCCTTTTGCCATGTCTTTTACACAACCACGTTACAGTGTGGGCTAGGTGGTTTTTGTTGCAACATCTACACAACCACTTTACAGTGTGGGCTGGATGTTTTGTGGTACCAACATAATATATATATATATATATATATATATATATATATATATATATATATATATATATATATATATACATATATAACATGACAATGATATATACATATATATTTGTGTCTATATACATATATCATCATCATCACCACCGTTTTACGACTATTTTCCACACTAGCATGTAATAGATGAATTATCCTGTTGTGAGCAATGCTAAGTCAGGTGACCATGTCTTGCTCATACAGAACTGATTCTGGCTTGGTTTCTACAGCTGGGTGCCCTTCCTAATGCCAACCACATTTACAGTGAATACTGGGTCCTGTATATATGCTTTAGCTTATGACCATGGGAAATCAAGTCTTCTAATCCTGGATTTTAAAGGAGCAACATCACAACTTTCACCAGGAGCATACCGTAGTACAAATAAAAAAAATCCATAATAGTTGTCTGATGAGGTCTTATCCACTGCATAATTGATACCATTAAAATGCATATAACAGCAATAATGTAAACTTACATTACATTGCCTTATTCTTCATTATTATATATATCTGTTTCATACGTCCCTTTATGATCTGAGTTCAAATCCCGCCGAGGTTGACTTTGCCTTTCATCCTTACGGGGTCGATAAAATAAAGTACCAGTAATGCACTGGGTAATTTGCTGGCCTTGTGCCTAAAGTAGAAACAATTATATATATCTGTTTTTCTCTTAACAAAACCTATATGTGATTTCATAGCATAATTTAGCTGCTAATTTTTGCAGGTCAAGTTATTTTTTATAGGACTCCTTTGTATATTTTGTGTTCCCTTTATATGATTTTAGAGGTGCAGTGGCTCCCAAACCCCGGAAACCCAAAGGTGAAGCTTCCAGGTCAGAATTATGTGAAGACAGTATTGACCCAGGCATGAATAAGGGCTCAAAATTCAGAGATGTAAAGCAGAAAACTTATGAAGTTATGAAGGAGGAAGAGCAATGTGGAGGAGGTAAGTATTGTCAAACGAAATAAATAAATAATATGCATGACATGCACACATTTAAGAATCATCATCATCATCATCGTTGTTTAACGTCTATATTCCACTCTAGCATGGGTTAGACGTGTTTGTTCCGTAAATAATCCCTTTAATACCAACTTGGCCAAAATCAGCTCTGTTTCTATGGAAGAAAGCCACATTTTAACAATCTTCTTCTTCTTCTTCTTGAGTGATGAGAGATGCCCATTCTACATGATCACTTGTCCTTTCATATGCCTGCTAGTAAGCAGGGCCCATGTCTGCCAGGCTTTCAATCCTAGGCCTCAACTCTTTTTGTCTTCCATTTGAGGGAAGACAAAATTAGTTGTAGCCAGCATTGGCTTAAAATGCACAAGATATGTCATGGCGGCATCCTTACATTAGAAGCTGTGGTCATGCTGAGTAAGACGATAACACCTTGTATGGTATATGAGATATTGTATGCTGTTACAAAAACCTTTTATAATTATTTATTTATTTATTTATTTATTGTTTTTATTTTCTTTCTTTCCCCCAGGGACCCCACCTGCTTCGATATTCGGCCGAAAGAAAGAAGATCGTTCAAGTTACCTGAAAGAAGACAAGAAAACTATCCAGAAAGCCTTCGGACAATCTTAGACGTGACGTCATTGGGTGACGATTGTGGCAATATTGCAACTGTTACTGCTTCACTTCAATTCTTCTTTTCTATACGGACACTACACATTAAATATCCGCTAATGAATATATCTTGTTAAGCAATCGACATTTAATAATAATAAAAAAAATCTTAATAAAAATAAAAGGTGACTTTTCGTCTAAGGTAGCCGCACCAGAAGTCGCGTGCCTTCGTTTGGTTTTGTTTTTATAGTCGCTGGAAAGGTCTATTACTTTTAAAGTTGTTTAGTGATATATATATATATATATATATATATATATATATATATATATTAGTGTATATGAAAACATACATAAACATATACATATACTATATGCTTATACACCATAGACATATAGGTAGCCTCGCTATCAAAGAAAAATAATTTTTTGTAACGACATGTACACACGTCTAGCGACTACAAAAATACAAAAACAAAGACATACGAAGAAACATTACCTCAGATACGTCTACCCAAGACGAAGAATCACTGAGTAAAATCTAAAAAGTAATATATTAGAGAAAACACAATGTTATCGAGAGCTAATGTACACATGATTCAAAGCCAAGAGTAGATTAAGCTTGCATAGGACCCTTAGCTGAATTTATTATCGGAGGCCCTTGCATATCATTTATGGCAGCAAAAAATTAATAAAATCAATTTGTAGCCCTTTAAATATTGTGGGGCACCCATGTCAGTACCCCCTCATCGCACCTTAATCCGCCACTGGTTCGAATACATTATGAGCAAAGCATTATTAGAAAGTCGCTCTATGGAACCGAGCACAACTCCCAGTTTAGGAAAACATACGAACATACACACATACTCAGAAACACGTACACATTAACGGCAAATTGGCTTTTCTTCATATTAACATAGATAATTATATGTATAAAAATAAATAAAAGGGTGTGGTGAGTTGAGCAGAAATAGGGGTAAAGTGTTACCGGATTCATTGTCTTGGGAGCAGGAAGATTAAAAATATTATCTCTGTCACTTTACGTTGCACCAAATTCAAATTCCTACCGTGATACACTTTTTCTTTTATTCTGTCTAATTATCTTTCTTTCAGCAACGGTTCTCCTTAGTTGATAAAAAATATAACAAAGGAACAAAAACACAAAATAGTCCAAAAATGTTTAAGGGAGATAACTCATACATCGGATATGGCACACACGGTTAAATTGTTATATCATAATAATAATAATGATTTCTATATTTATAATAATAATAATAGTAATAATAATGATATGATAATAACGATAAAAGTGAAGACAACATTAAATTACAAACCACCATTGTTTTATATTTTGCGTTAATAATGAAAGAAAATTAAATTTGTATGTAACCTGCATAACGTTTTGTTGTTAGGAAAGATAAAGAAGGTAAATAACTCAACATGCACGTTTAGTGTCAAGGGAATTAACTATAAATTATTTTATTATTTTTCTATTATTTCCATATTATTAAGTGGGAATTGTGGATTTTGGGCGATTTCACTGCCCTTGTCTATCCTTTTTTTTTTCACTATATATTTATTTATATATTTATTGAGATTTTATGAATCGCGTAAATATTCCGTATATTCAAAACAAAGAAAAAACTGTATTTAATTCGAATATATATATATATATATATATATATATATATATCTAGACACGATATTTATTTTTCAACCCGTGAATTATCTAAAGCAATATATCCGCTACAGAAAATCCAAGAATGTTACGTGATAAAATGGTTAAAATATTACAGCAAGTGGATTGACCGACCAGCTGGTCAGTCGTGTTGTTTGTTGAGATTTGGAAGCTCTCGGAGACTGGAATTTTCCGGTAAAACTAAAGAACTCAGCTAAATTTGTTTGTTTGAATGCTTGTTCATTGATATTTTTTATCTCGTTTTCACAATAAAAAATATATTATTAAAAGAATATTTACCTCAATTCTTTGTCTCTCTTTTGTCCTATTATTTTTTTTCACAAATGTTTTTCATGGAAATTTAGAAAAGTAAATAAATTCTAAACTCTTATATATATATATATATATATATATATATATTGATAGTCTGCGGCAAGGGGACTGAGAAAATCATAAATGCAGAGTCGGTGTATTAATCAGGTAGAGAATGGACCTTGAACTCAGGCGGTTTTGACTAGTTACTTCTTTTGGTAATTGAAAGAGGTAACTAACCGCTTGAGCTCGCGGTCCATCCTCTACCCAACTAATATATATATATATATAGGTAAGGGTATATGTTACTGCTCCTAATGAAAATCTTTTAAAATTTATATTCGTGAGCTGACTTTAGGTCCTAATAGTGACTACATGTGGCACAATATGATTAATTACTTCACGTATTAATCAATATTTTACTAAACACGCACACACATATATATCTATAAAACCTAACATATAGCTCCTTACAACTATCCAGCGTATTTAGGTAATACTAAAACTATCGAATATTAACCCTTTATTAACTATTTTGTGTACGTTGTATTATGTTATATCATGGTCAACTATAACATAACATAAGTTGTCTTCGTATTTCCTTATTGTTTTTTTCCCCATAGATTTATATGTAATAGACATTTCTGTGTAGAAATAATTGTTTCAACATTTGGCACAAGACAAACGATTTACTGGGAAGGGAAAGTTGATTAAATTGACCCCCAATGCATTACTGGTACTTTATTTTATCGATTCCCGTAAGGATGAAATGCAAAACTAACCTCGACGGGTTTTGAACTCAGAACGTAAAGGCACGTAACTATATATCACAAAATATGCCAATTCACCGCTCTATTCCATGTAGAAATAACAATAGTGGCTGTGTGTGATGCTGCTATGACGCTGAGATGTGAATGTAGATCAATTAACTGGAATATAAAATATAAGATAGGTGGTCTTGTTTTTACTCTCTCGACACTTTATTTTATCATAGATTAATATTTAAATTGAGAAGGATGGCACACGTGTCTAGCAACCTTACCTCCATGTATATATATATATATATATATATATATATATATATATATATATATATCTGTGTGTATATCTGTGTGTATATGTACATATATATATAAATACATATATATGTACATATATATAAATACATATATATATATATGTAAATATATATATATATATATATATATATATATATGTATTTATATATATATGTACACACAAACACACACGCGCGCGCGCAATCACATGCTTGGTGAGGAACGTGATTTTAAATATTTTGCGGGATGAAAAACAAGACCCGTTGAAGGCCATCGAATAAATATTTTTTTTTATGGAGCGAGGGACTCCTAGTCTTCATTAAGACATCTCTCTAGGAGAACGTGGCTCTGATATAAAACCTCCGACTTCGTTTACAACCAATGATGTAGACCAGTTCTACTTTTTGGGTAAATGCATTGGATATTCAGAGTGGGATTGACCTCGTGCAAAGCTTTCCTCACTTAAAAAAGCTTCAAGCATAGACATCGCTTGATATGTGATATTTTTTGCGATGCATGGTTTTGCTGGTCATAGGCAAGTCCATAGCAGGACCAAAAGGTCATGTTCGAGAGGCGCATGTCATGGCATTACTCGAAATCAAATTGCAGCCATCATGATACACACACACACACACACACACACACACACACACACACACACACACACACACACACACACACACATATACATATATGTGTGTGTGTGCGTGTGTATGTGTGTATACATAAACAGATACTTGTGTGTCTCTACGTATTTGATACAACCTTATAGTTATATATATAAAAAACCAATGTTAATGCATCAATAATTTTTATCCATCAATCCATCTATCTATAGGCCTTTAAGTCTTGATGGAGTTTGTGGTAGTTGGTCCTAGTGGAATCCACCTTCCAAACTAGGAATGAATAATAGCCGATTCCAAATAGTCGATGATATTGGACCGCCTATTAATGGTTTCTGATTCAGGCACAAGACCAACAATTTTCAAGAAGTGGAAAGTCGAGTAAATCGACTCCAGTGTGTTACTGGTACTTTATTTTATCAATCCCGTAAGGATGAAAGGCAGAGCTAACCCCAGTGGGATTTGAACTCGTGGACTATAGATTAATTGTTTCTACTTTTGGCACAAGGCCAGCAATTACCCAGTGCATTACTGGTACTTTATTTTATCGACCCCGTAAGGATGAAAGGCAAAGTCAACCTCGGCGGGATTTGAACTCAGATCGTAAAGGGACGTAACTATGCTGGAAAGCATGGCGTCCGACCCTCTACCGATACTGCCAATCCAAGATTAATGAATATTATAGAGTCGCTATACGGTCGCTTGTCATGGTAGATAGCAGGCAATTTCCCTGAAAACCACTCACCATAGGCTTTGAAACGTTCACGTTGGATAATATCGTTTTAGGTAAATTATTTAGGGATGGTCGTGGCTTTAATGTATTCCATATTAGATTTACTGTATCAGAGCTGACTTAGAAATAAACAACAAGCGGTTGCTTAGCCTGCTAGATATAGCAGCCACATCTTCCTTAAATAATATCCTACCGTCTTGATAAAGGGTACATCGAAAATGTAATTCTAGATACACTATGTGTGCAAATGAAAAACAAAATGGGAATGTCAGAGTTGGGATGTTTTTTGAATAGAGCTCTGTTCGTTCGTGGATCACCTGAGACTATTACTTTCATCACAAGTATGTTGATAAAATAAACACCAGATATATCCTTGCATTGATTTAATCTACTGCAAGTATAGACAACGGGGGAAAAAAAGTGAGAAAAAAAAACAAAAACTAAGCAATACCCGAATTGTCTTCTCTTTAATGACACAATTAAAATAAAAGAGTTATTTCCCTTTTCACCCTATTATCGGTGGAACGTCGGACAACATGCTTTATGGCACTGGGTTAGGGTCCTTTACGATCTGAATTCAAATCCTGCCGAAGTTAGCTTTGCCTTTCATCCTTACGGTGTTGATAAAATAAAGAACCAGTAACGCACTTGGGTCGATTTAAACCCCCCCCCCCCAAAAAAAAAGATTGTTGGCCTTATGTCTAAATCAGAAATCATTACCGTCTGCCCTCAACAGTATGAATACCAAGGATTGTTCTATTTGATCGATGATTAACTACAGATGTGTACATGGTTTTTACACATGGTGAGGCTCAAAATTCTTTCACGATGGGCTGGTGTGTCATGGCAGAATTTGAACTCAAAGCCTTCGAACAAATTGCTCAACACATCCCTTACGACATTCTAAGTATTCCACTGGTCTATCCCGTTTAGACTGGTAATTTATCTAATCGGTCGCAGTATAAGACTGGTACTTTATCTATCGGTCGCAGAGTGATGAAAGGTAAAATTAACTTCGGCAGGATTTGAACCCAGAACGCAAAGAGTTGGAATGAATACAACACAGTGTTTCATCATCCGCTTTAAAACTTATCTTAATTTCACACAAATGTAAGGTTACACTTTACTGTTAAAGGTACAGTCGATAAAATCAACTGGTACTTTATTTATCGTTTCCACTACGTAGCAGGTACCTATTTTATCGATTTCGGAAGTATGAAAATCAAAGTTTGACCCTATATATTGCAACATATTTTGTCCGACGCTCTAACATTTCTACCTGTTCTGCCTGTTCGTAGCATGGAATGTGCCTCCGTCGGTTTCGACTATGAGTGTTCTAGTTGTTTGACCAAGGGAACAGCCTACTCAAGAAACTGACGTGACTGAGCATTCCATAGACATGTGTAACTTTGATTTTTATTCTCAATGAGATTGTGTGACACAATGTGACAAGGCTGGTGGTACGGTCCTTCTGACAGGCTTCAAACAGTTTCCATCTACCCAATTTCATTCACAAGAAATAGGTTAACTCAATGTTATGGTAAATCTTACTTACTCCAACATGCTAGGCAATAGGATAGAATCCAGGACTTAATGATTGCGAGGCAAACTTAACTATTTGGCCATGATCCATCCACGTTCATTTATATAATCTGGTCTAAAAAGGTATAGACATATAAAAGGAAACATAAAAAATATTTAAATGTAATGGTCGATCAAAAGATGGGAATGTGACCAAAAGATAACCACGGAGTTCTAATATCTGGTCTCGAGAGAATTTAACATAGAAACTCTGCACTATACTTTGGAAGGCTATATTTTGGTCAGTATTATGAACTCACATCGATCTCTCATTTGAATCTAATACCAGCTGATAGGTAATTTCTTGTAGCTGACACTATGATATAATAGTAACACTTTGTTCAAGTCTTCCGTAAAATGCCTTTGTTTTCCTAATTGATTTCTTTGGTATCGATATATTTGAAATTTCAGTGCTGACCTACCAGGTCATGATTTGAACCCGGGTCAACAGATGTATTTCTGTACAGGAGAAATTGTATCATTTGCTAATGAGATTACATTTTAAAATCAGCGTATTTATTTATTTATCTATTCAATTTAAACGTTCGTATAGAGCTAGTAATCCATGACACACTCGGTGAAGTATCGTGTACTCCTAACAGTTGGTAATCAAAAAGAGCTAGTGAAAAAAGTAATAAAAAAGAAAAGAAAAAAAGGAAAAAAAAAAAGAAAAAAGGAGAAAAGGGGAAAAACAAAACAAAAATAACATTTCAAATATTGAAGTCCAATGGGAGGTAGATTATGTCTAAGAAAACGAAAAGGAAAATAGGAAACAAGGGAAACTGTAAAACAGAAGTTTCTCTTGTTGAATCTTCTCGTAGCTTCCATGTACTCAAATATCTTTATATTTGGTAGACCTGTAATCATATATTGAACTTCCATTCTTGGTAGTTGTTTGAAGATTGGTTTCTGAATAGCCTCTCTCTCAGATTGGTAGTTTCTACATTGGAACAAATTTCTGGAGAGTCACCGTAAGAACATAGAGGTGAATCTCTACGACCTGATCTTGATAGAATGTAGTTCAAAGGTATATGTCCAGTTCGAAGCCAGTATATGTCACTGGCTCTTCTCCGTGGCAATGTGTTCACCATTTTGCCCGCGGGTTGTAGCTGAGACCTACCACCTAGACATGGGTGTAGATTTTACCACTCCTTCTCTCTTTCTGTTTTGCTATTTCTTTCTTTCTCGTTGTTTTTTTTTTTTTAATATGCGAATGTTGATAAATTGTAAATTCGTTGCCTAAACATAATTACAAGAGTTGTATATATATATTTACTCACAGGAAGAAATGAAAAAAGGTAATGAGAAAATGGGATGAACTTGTCCCAAAATAAATTCGTGTGTTAGACATTATATAAGAAAATCACCTGCTTTATTTGGGTTTATTTTCTCTGTACCTATTCTCTACAGATTTTTGCTGTGCATCAGACTCCACCGAGACTTCCCTGTGATCAAAGTATTACTTTTTATTCAAGCATTTCTAACCACCAGCTAAAGACAGTCACAATAGAACAACTATGAACTCCACTACCAACAACCACAAGGTATTTCAATGTGACAGTTTATCGCCAGTTACACAGTGCACACAGCTTTTGTTTTCTCCACGAGCTTAAACAACTAACAAATTTCATGAACCCTAAAACATGAATGTGAATGGTTTACACATTTTTTCGTATGTTGCAACAATATAAATCCTTGGTCACTGGTTCTCCCCAAACTTTTGTCTCTCGAAGGACTTGGAAAAGCTTATTTGACCAGTTGTCGGTATGGTCAAACAATGGAATATGTTTTATACCATAAGGAAGAAGCGAAGAGCCTTTTCTTTCGAAGCGCATCCCTAACATTGCTACACCAGTGTTACGGGATCGGACGGTGTATGGGAGCCTTGATTGTATGCGGGAGGCCTTGTGCAGGCCACCTCGTGGTTCCAGCGGACAGAATGGAGAAAATGTTGCTGTGCAGGATGGCAAGGGAGACGCGTTGGAATATGGATTCCAACTTGCGGGTGGCCAACTCTGCCTTAATAGTTGAAAGGAAGTGGTCTGGTGACCAAGGACTCCGGAAGCCTCCTCAGCAGCTACAGGTTCAACGACAAACCTATGGGAGAGCGATTGATATTTCGGTAGCTTGACATCTTCGACTTGACAACTTTGAAAGTCTTGCCAGGAGACACGTGCTGAGTTAAACCAATTTGCCCATTCCGGTAAGTACATTCCTTTCAATTTTTATTATAAGGAATTTGTTTAACTTTGTTTCGCATTCAAAACAATATAAACATTTGATCTAATCATTGATGCTGCAACTTTAAACATGTATATATTACTACTTTAAATCTACGTTCATTATCTTACGTACTGAATGTATGAACTTCTGTTTTATATTTCTTGAACTCTAGTTTCTTATTTTTATAATACACGAATTATCATTCTTAATGCCTTCGAATTAAGTTGCAATATTCCATTTAAATGACTCCGTTTGTATAATTCTTTACCCACAATATTACCCACGATAATCATTTTACCCACCATTTTACCTACAATACTCATTTTACCCAAAATAATCATTTTACCCACCATTTTACCCAAAATAATCATTTTACCCACCATTTTACCCACAATAACTATTTTACCCACCACTTTACTCACGATAATCATTTTACCCACCTTTTACCCACAATAATCATTTTACCCACCATTTTACCCACAATAACTATTTTACCCACAATAATCATTTTACCCCCAATTTTACCCATAATAACTATTTTACCCACCACTTTACCCACAATAATCATTTTACCCACCATTTTACCCACAATAACTATTATACCCACCATTTTACTCACACTAATCATTTTACCCACCATTTTACCCACAATAATTATTTTACTCACCATTTTACTCACATTAATCATTTTACCCACCATTTTACCCACAATAAATATTTTACCCACAATAATTATTTTACCCACCATTTACCAGCAATAATTATTTTACCCACCATTTACCCACAATAATTATTTTACCTACCCTTTTACTCACACGAATTATTTTACCTACCTTCTTACCTACAATAATTATTTTACCCACCATTACCCACAATAAACCTCTTTTTATTGGGGGTGGAGGTGGGGTCCGTTATTTATTTGGGGAGATCGGTTTTTTATTTGGGGGGATCCGATTTTTAATTTTTTTTTTTGGGGGGGGCAGTTTTTTTTGGGGGGGTGGATCCGTTTTTTATTGGGGAGGGGGGCGTTTTTTATTTGGGGGGGATCCGTTTTTATTTGTGGATCCGTTTTTTATTTGGGGCTCCGTTTTTTAATTGCCTTCCTTTTTTTTATTGGGGGGGTCTGTTTTTTACCCACAATAATTATTTTACCTACTAGATTACCCACAATAATCATTTTATCCACCATGTTACCCAAAATAATTATTTATTATGTGACCAGCGATTCTTTACTGAGACATTCTAACCACATGCTCATAATATCGGAGTTGTGATCTCTCAATTCGGAGAAGTAGCGGCTCTACCAGGAGTGACTCTCTGGTCTCTGAGTTATGCACTTTATCGAGTAACATTACTCCAAAGACCCTTCGGAGGGATCCCATTTCTGCCGCTTTTATTTGCAATTGTATTCTTTTGGTCATTACTCAAGATTCATGAACCTCGGTAAAAGTTGGCAGGAATACCATGAAGACAGCGAGTTTGGCTTTTACACTTACCTCCCTTCTTCTGATTGCTAAATGCTGAGGCTGGCGCATTACTGCATCAGCTTTTGCAATTCTTGCACTTAATTCAGCCTCCTGCATTCCATCACTCATGAACACGGCTCCAAGATATTTGAACTTCTTAGTAGAATTCCATTCACATGTATATAAATTTGAAGGACTTCTGTCCACCCGTCCATCACGCAATGTGTATGTGTGTTTGTGTGAATGTATGTGTGTGTAAAAGGAAGGAAAGGGATACACACATATAAATGTCTAACTTAAAAACAGTGGCACACACACACACGTGTCTCTAATTTAAGAACGCCGACAAACTCACGCGCGCGCACATACACACACTGTCCTACTACCACTCAAGGCCCAGGAAAACATCTCCTCAATTTTGGAACCGTCTGGGTTGTCCTGAATTGATGGGAAAAGACTTGACGGTTTTGCTCTGTGCTCTTGGTCAAGAGGTAGGTGTCTTACCTGGGACGTCACAGTTAGTGATTCTTTTGCTTCTTCCCACATTGTGGATGCAGCGGTAAGGGCGAGCGCTACAGCATCTGCAGCTGAACGGAACACAATCCTAAAATACCGTGTTCTGTCAGCTAACTACATTATCCAGCCTGTGGCGTTCGAGAGGTTTGGGGGAGTCGGGCTACTGACAGCGAGATTCTTATCTTCACTGGCGGCTCGCCAAACAATGGTAACTGGTGATGCTCGTGAGAGCACTTGGTTGTTTCAGCACCTCAGCGTCGCCATCACCCCAGGTAACGCTGCGAGCGTGCTGGCCTGCCTCAAAAATAATTATAGAGGTTTGCCAGTGCTCCTCGTTATATTGCTATCTTTTGCTCTGGTAGCGGCTCGTTTTTCCACCCCTTTCGTCTGCATTTTGTTCTATGGGGTCTGCTTGTGTATTTTTTCTCTTTCTTTTTTTCCTTTCCCTTTCCTTTGTATATATTATATTTGTTAGTATTTCGTTCTGTAACCATTACATTATATGAGTTTAAAAAAAAAAGAGTTAATTAATAAATAAAGAGTTAATAAATAAATAAAACGTTATACTTATTTTACCCTCCCATCTCCAATTAAACCGAACGTTATCATGACTGTATGTGTGTGTTTGTGTAAATGTATATGTGTGAATGTATGTATGTCTGTGTAAATGTATATGTGTGAATGTATGTATGTTTGTGTGAAAGTATGTGTGAATGTATGTATATGTGTGTGAAAGTAAGTGTATTTGTGTGAATTATGTCCGTGAGAGTGTATTTTTATGAGTTTGTGTTTGCGCGATTATAGTTATATACTTATAATAGTTATATACTCATACATATAGACGTATGTATGTGCACAATCATACACGTCAGCATGTAGAAAGTCATAATCTCTCTATCTCTTTCATGACACACTCTCTCTTTCTATATATATGGCAATTGAAATGGTG
>OZ024741.1:126062746-126067746 GCA_964016885.1 Eledone cirrhosa
ATATAATATAATATAATAAATAAGTTACTGTTAATATTGTTACAATTAAGGTTCTAGATCAATTATTGTATCTTAGGATCATGTAATACATATATACTATACAAATTTCATGAATCATAAGGATACGAACCAGATTCAAAGTAAATAAGTAAATTGTTTGCGATCATATAAGTGCCAAATATTTAAGCTATATAATTTAAAATACAAGAAAATTTTTAAGGATCTATATTGTAGTATAATATCATATTTAAAGTGTCTGCAAACATGAGAAAGAGAAAACTTAAGATTTTCATCGACCCGAAGGTAACCCGGATTTAATTAAATAAAAAAATAATAATCGTTATATAATTTAGAAAATATTTAACAATTATAACACTAGAATGTCCTTAAGTATCTAAAGTATTTATAAATGTAGCTAGAAGCATGTTATTATACTAGATATACACATTTGTCCAAATATATACAGAGTATTCTGTTCGGAACTCAAGACGATATTAGTGATCCATATACATATAATAAATAAATAATAAAAACATTGTTAGTAAAGTTATAATTGAAGTTTAACATCAAGTTAAGTGGAAAAAGTTTGTCGACTAGGATCGTGTACGACGCATATACCATACATATATATAAACAAATATAAATATATAAATCAAACATCCTGAATCTTAAAACTAACATACTCCAAAAGAATAAATACATAAATACGTAAAAGCATGAATTGCTTACGGTTCATTACAACTGTCAACCATATAAGCTATATATTTAAAAAAATACAAGAATCCCAATCAAATTAAATGTATCTACACAATAAAAAAATATGCATATTCATCAAGAGATCGTGTTAACAATCTATATGTTAATATATTTATATAGAACCCTTAATCTAACATTAATCATATCATAAATGAGTAAAAAAAATTAATATAACATTTTACGCACTCAGTTGATACGAGACGTCAAAAATTAGAACGTATTTATTTAGTGTTTTTTCCTGACTTTTTGCGAGGCTTGGAATGTAGAGGAAGCTTTATGAAGGCAATTTGAGAATAATTCACTTTTTTTGTTAATTAAATTATCATAATTATTAATTATTAATAGGGTCTCCATAGTACAGAGATTGCAGTTAGGTGATATTGACGAATTCGAGTATATTCGACTATTACACAGCTTCGACCAAGAAATCGAGTATTTTAAATGTTTGTCTTTTAACGACCATATAAGTTGTGATAAAGAAGTCGAAGATTTCCTATTAGGATTCGAAAAAGAGTATTTGTGATTTGAAAATCTTAATTTAAATGTCGATGAAGTTGCACCAATGTAGCTGTATGTGATGTTATTTGCTTTTACGGTGCATTTATAGACCAGATTGTTATCCAGACAATTATTTTGCAGAGGGCAATTTGATCTATTCCTACAATTACATTTCGATTTATTGTTATTACTATAAATTGGACAATTGACATTAACATTGTTAGTACAAACCATATAACTGATTTAGTTCTGATTTTTTTCACCGATTTATTCACGGTATTGGTGTTTGTATTATAATTTTTAGAATCTCGTTTGTATATATTAGTCTTATTTTTATCAGGATTATAATTCAAATTATATATTCAATATATATTCTATATATTCAATATTATTCAATATTACATCTATATATTTAATATCTATATATTCAATATTATTTTTATAACCCGCCTTTCGTAGCGCGTCATTATAATATCCTGCTTTTTCATCAAATATGGATTTATTAGCGGATATTCTAGTTATGCGTTTCTGTACACTATTGACTATTGCATTTTTCACGGATTTAGGGTGATTAGAGTAATAGGTAACGCAATTTAAGTTTTCATTGGCTTATGGAAAGGGTAATAAAAACCAGAGTTTAAGTTAAGGGTAACGTCAAGGAAATTAATTATTTTGGTACTACTTTCAACTTCTAATTTAAGGTCATAATTTTTAAAGAATTCAATTATAGTCTTCTTAACCCTATTTAATTCTGTATTGCTATGTTTGACAACCGTAAATAAAATATCGTCCCTATATAAACCACCGGTAATCTCCGGCAGTTTTCTATTTACCATATTTAAGATAAAAATCCCCAGAAGATCGGTGACCTGCGCTGAGTCCGACGATCCCATGGTAATGTCAAAGTCTCTATTCCTATCTGAACGGGTCCAATACTCATTGTTGAAATTAATTAGAGTTCTTCTAGCAGATAATATCATATTGATTTCATCTGTAGTTAGATCTGTATGTTTGTAAGCGTAGGATAAAGCCTTGTTTAATAGGTTAGGTGTAATAGAAGTATAATAGCTTGCTATGTCAATTTGGATGAATTTGTGATTTTTCTTATTATCTATATTTTTATAGTGTCCTTCCATAAGCTCAATTTAGACTTCAATTTCAGAGTAGGAAGAATTCTATCAATAATATTCTTACTGATTACTCCAATATCCGATTCAGATGGAGCTATCAGTCTAACTGGCAGGTCTTCCTCAAAGTTTCTCTTGTGATCCTTAAAATTGATCCTCGGCTGTCTAGGTATAAATGGCTCGGTTCTTCCTTCAATTCCAAGTTTGGCTATTAATTTAAATGCATCATTATTGATGTCTATAAGATCTTCAGCCGAGTGCTTCCAATCTATTGTAATACTCATTCTTTGATTTATTCATTGAATCTTGTTTAACCTTTATATATATATATATATATATATATATATATATATATATATATATATATATATATATATATATATATATATATATATATATATATATATATATATATATACATATATATATATATATATACATACATATAAATAAATATAAATATACACATATACAAACAATTGTTAAACAATTGTTAAACAACCCAACCAGGAGCTGGACATATCGGAGTATTGACGGAGTAAAACACTTTAACAACATGTATACCTGTCTCTACCACATCAATTCGGACTGCCTGAAGAGGTCACAGCCAATGATGGTTGTCACAGAAATATATATAGCAGTACATACTTAATAAACGAAGCCAAATTTTAAATATTTGACTTAATTACTTTATTTTATATATACGGGGCGAACTCCTCGCTCTCCGCTCCCTCCGTAACCGAGATGACATCGTCATCAAACCGGCGGACAAGGGAGGCGCCGTGGTGGTGTGGCGCGCGGACCTCTACACGGCCGAAGCCTTCAGGCAGCTCTGTAACCCCCCTCTTCTACCGCCCTCTACCCTCCGATCCCTCCCCTCTACCAACAACAAGTCTCCTCCACCATCCAAGACCTTATCGCCTCCTCCCTCCCCCCATCGCTTCCCACCTCATCGTCCGCACCCCCGCCATCTACTTCCTCCCCAAACTCCACAAACCCGACAACCCCGGCCGCCCCATCGTCTCCGCTTGCAACTGCCCCACCGAACTCATCTCCGCCTTTCTCGACTCCATCCTCGCCCCCCTTGTCACCACCCTCCCCTCCCACATCTCCGACACCAACCACGCCCTGCGCCTTTTCGATTCCTTCACCTACCCACCCGGCCCACAGCCCTTCCTCTTCACCCTAGACATCAAGTCCCTCTATACCGTCATCCCCCACGCCGACGGCCTACGCGC
Source organism: Eledone cirrhosa (assembly GCA_964016885.1). NCBI lineage: Eukaryota > Metazoa > Mollusca > Cephalopoda > Octopoda > Eledonidae > Eledone > Eledone cirrhosa. The sequence continues at coordinate 126,066,366 of OZ024741.1, forward strand.
CCTCAAACACTACCTCGACCTTCGCCCCTCCCCCATTTCCCTCCACCCCACCCTCCTTCGCCTCGCCGAGCTGGTCCTCACCCTCAATTGTTTCTCCTTCTCGGGTGAGTTTTACCAACAGGTCACGGGGGTAGCCATGGGTACAAGAATGGGCCCGAACTATGCCAACCTTTTTGTTGGCCATGTTGAGGCCCAAATCTTTTCCCAGTACACCGGCCCCACGCCCGAACTGTACGGTCGTTACATTGACGACTGTATCGGAGCCACGACCCTTACCCGAGAACAGCTCGACTCCTTTCTCTCCTTCTTCTGCTCCTTCCACCCTCCCTCCCTCCACTTCACCACCTCTATCTCGACTACCCACGTCCACTTCTTAGACATCTCCTTCGCCTTCGACCCCTCCCACCACTCCCTCGTCACCTCCGCCTTCTTCAAACCCACCGACTCCCACTCTTACCTCGACTTCACCTCTTCCCACCCCACCCACACTAAACACTCCATTCCCTACTCCCAACTCCTCAGGATCCGCCGCCTCTGTAGCCGAGATGCTGACTTCGAGTCCCAGGCCCTTTCCCTAGTCAGCCATTTCATCCGCAGAGGTTACCCCCCTCTCTCGTCCACACCGCTCTCACCCGCGCCCGTGCTGTCCACCGCTCCACCACCCTCACCCCACACCCACCCACCGTCTCCCCTTCCCCATCACCTACCACCCCTCCACCTTACCCCTCCACCGCACCATCCGTCGCCTCTTCCGACGCCTCCAGTCCGACCCCTCCACCTCCCACATCTTCCCAACCCCACTACTCCCCTCCTTCAAATGCGCACGCAATCTCCGCACCCTCCTCGTCCACAGCTCCCTGCCCCCAACCCACGCTCTGTTCCCCTCCGGTTCCTTTCCCTGTTCTAGGCCCCGCTGCAACACCTGTCCCCACATCACCAACACCACCACCTTTCAGGGTCCCAACGGCCACTCTCTCTCTGTCCGGCATGCCTTCCGCTGCACCTCCTCCAACCTAGTCTACGGACTTCGCTGCACCGAGTGCAGCGCGACTTATGTCGGACAGACGGGACGTCGCCTGGCGGACCGTTTCACTGAGCACCTCCGGGATATTCGTCTCGGTGGTAGTTCCCCCATCGCCCGCCACTTTGGTGGCTCTGGACATTCCGCACGCCATCTCACAGTCTGTGGCCTACTCCAATGCCACGGAACACCCGCCAATCGCCTTAGAGTCGAACAAAGAACTATCTTCATCTTACAGACCCACACTCCCCCCGGCCTGAACTCCCCACCCTTATTCCTTTAGCCTTCGACCGCCCCCCCACTTATCCCCCACTAACACACCCCTCCTTTTCACCGCCCACCCCACAACTAACAATACTA
>OZ024741.1:126077746-126080246 GCA_964016885.1 Eledone cirrhosa
CCTACTCGTTAAATTAACGTATAAGTGGTGAAGTATTGCTCAGACACGTGTACCTTTATATAGCCATCTGGTAGAATCAACGTGACACAATATGTGTCAACACTGAACCTTTGAAAATTTGAAAAACTGTTTCGTCAGAGAGGGAAGAATCGTGCCCATGACACTTTTTAAAGTTTCGGATACTTGTGGATATGAGCAAAGAAAGAAAGAAGGTATCCCTAAACCGAAATGTTTTGGAATAAAAGCTTCCAAAAGGCAGCTGGTGATATTAAACCGGGCAAGTATAATTCATAGTTACCGTTTACCCCATTTCATTTACAAGGCTTGTGTCACTCCGAAGCTATGGTAAATGACACTTGCCCGAGAGGCTACACGATGGGATCAAGCCCGACACCTAATGATTTCCACGTGAACCTCTTAACCACACAACCCTATTTGATTCCTAACATAATTATTTGATTTTTTTTCAGAAGAATATTTTAAAACCAAATAAAGTTAAATTCTTCTTCTTCGTCCACTTATCCCTAGCTTAACCACACAGCTATGTCTGTCCCTGTGTTGTCAAGTGAGTGGCTTAACCACACAGCCATGTCTATCCTGTGTTGTCAAGTGAGCGGCTTAACCACACAGCTATGTCTGTCCCTGTGTTGTCAAGTGAAGCCCTAACCACACAGCAGTGTCAACCCCTGTGTTATCAAGTGAGAGCCCTAACCACCCAACCATGTCTACCCCAGTGTTGTCAAGTGAGCTTCCTAACCATACAGCTATATGTACACCTGTGTTGTCAAGTGAAGCCCTAACCACACAGACGTGTCTGTCCCTGTGTTGTCAAGTGAGCTCCCTAACCACACAGCCCTATCTGTCCCTGTTCATTTTCTTTCTTTAAAAAAATCTCTGTTCTTTCACGAGACATTACTGTTGTTACAGGTACCGATGTAGTTGTTATTAATCATCATCATCGTCATCATCACTGTCGTTGTTGTCATCTGCATCGTTGTTACTATTGTTGTCATCATCTTTGTCGTTGTTGTTGGTATTTCAGCTCAACTTGACAAAATACGAAGTTTATCCACGCTTTATATTTCCATAACTAGACCAAATACAGTAAAATAAATAGATAAATAGCTAAAATAAAATAATACATAATCTAGGAAAACATTTTGATGTTACAAATCTATCACAGCTTGAAGATAAATCTTATCTTAGTGTCATTAATAAAGAAATTATGCAGCTCCTGATAGTAATAAAGTGTGTGTGAGAGAGGGAGATGATCTCGAAAGTAAGGAATTAACTCTATCGTATCAAAAAAAGAAAACTCAGAAAAGCCATCTCTCATGTATTAAACATACATGGAAAATAGGAAACAGGAAAACAGGAATAGATATGCGAAACATTGAAAATAGAATAAAAAAGGAAAGGAATCGATTGTCAGATCGAACCAAGGAAACAATGTTTCCATCGGTCTTTCCATTGCTGATACTATCTGGCGATATATTTCATTAAGTGGTACATTTCGTTAAGAGACTGAATTTTCTAGAAAATATGCCACATATTTATTGTGATAAAGGAAAAGAAAGGATCATATCGTAAAATCAAATCAAGGAGACAACGTTTTTTTTTTTTATTAGTCTTTGCATTACTGATACTGTCAGTAGCAACTCTTAACAAAAAGAGGTGGGATTTGAAAGTTGGATCAGATATCGTAAATTCTGTCCGGCTCTTCAACAATTTCACCATATCTACAGACCTGGACGTGTACTTTATTTTATCGCACAAAGCCAACAATTTTGGAGAGGGAAAATCGGTTAAATCAATCCCAATTCGTTACTGGTAATATATTTTATCGATCTCGTGATTTGAACTCAGAACGCAAAGGGCCGTAATTCTATGGCACAAAGCATGTTGTCCAATGCTCTACCGATACTGCCAATCCAGGACTCTAAAACAATTGCTTCTAATTTAGACACAATGTCAACACTTTGGGGGAAGGGAAAGTCGCTTAAATCGACCCCAGTGCGTTACAGGTACTTTATTTTGTTGTCTTCGTAAGGATGAAAGGTAAAGCTAGCCTCGGCGGAATTTGAACTCAGAAAGTAAAGGGTCGTAACTCTATGTCACAAAGTATGCTGTCCGACGCTCTACCGATACTTCAGTCCACCGCCCTCAATGATACTGTAAATAATTGTTTCTACTTTAGGCACAAGGCAAGCAATTACCCAGTACATTACTGGTACTTTATTTTATCGACCCCGTAAGGATGAAAGGCAAAGTTAACCTCGGCGGGATTTGAACTCAGACTGTAAAGAGTCGTAACTGTGCTAGAAAGCATGGCGTCCAACCCTCTACCGATACTGCCAACTCACCGCCCTTTGATGATACTGTAAATAATGGCTTATGATTTCCGTACAAGGCTAACAAGTTTCATGGAGAGTAAAATCAATTAAATCGACCTCTGTGCGAAAGCTAACCTCGGTCGGATTTGAACTCAGAACGTAAAGGG
>OZ024741.1:126082746-126092746 GCA_964016885.1 Eledone cirrhosa
CTTGAAATATATATAATAAAATAAATATGGTTTTATAAATATAGTTTCCATTTATTAATATATTGTATATATATATATATATATATATATATATATATATATATATATATATACAGCATATTCGAAGTTCGATCAGCAGCCAAGCCAACATATATATATATATATATATATATGTGTGTTTGTGTGTGTGTGTGTGTGTGTCTATATATATATATGTCTGTATATATATATGTGATTTCGATTCCCGGACCGGGAAGCAAGACACTTTATTTCACGGTGCTCCTTCTGCTTGGATTTGCGACAGATGATATTAGCAATTTGAAAGACCAATGGAAGCATTGTTTTCTCGGTCCGATTTGATGAGCTCCACCCCACTCATAAGCGAATGAGGTCTGGGATCTTGTCGATCGACTGTCGATATGTATGGGTTTACGTTTACTCTTTGTTTATGCCCCATAACTTAGTGCCTCGAGAAAAAAAGATCAATAAAATAAATACTGTAAACTATATGATTGAATAAATCTCTTCAAGGCAGTGTCCCAGCGTGGCCACAGTCTACTGACTTTTAACCAGTAAAATAAAAGCCACAACGGAATACAAGAATATCTTTAATAAGCCATAATAGTGCTGTATTAGCCCTGGGTGATAGCTTTTTATATGATATACACTAGTGCAGGATAAAACGTTAATTAAAATGAAAGGTGGCTTCTTTGTAATGATATTAACTGGGACCTCTTTGAAAGGATATTAAATATACCACTCTTTAAATGATAATGCTGCTTTCTCTTTTATATAAAGTCGTTAGATGAATTTTTCTAAAAGAAACAACAAAATTCACTCTCTTACTTCTGATGATATCAATTAAATTATTTCCGAACGTCGCTTTGAGGTTGTTAAAAGCAGTTCTTGTGTGTTTCAGGAAATAGTTTGTAAGCTATGTCGCAGAAAGTGTGTCCACGCAATGACAAAATTCTTACAACTTCTCTAGAGATGAAGACTTACTATCAACCATTTTAATTATACTTTCTCGGAGAGTAAACATTCTAAATGAAGCTATTAGTCTGGTCAATCAGTGGCGACTGACCGAACATTGTATGCGTGAAAAATAACAACAAAAACTTTGATAATAAAATAACATAAAAACTAAAAAATGCTATGTTTTCAATTTGCCACTTTAAGAGACGCGACGTGTTGCGACTCGTTTCTTACCTCCAACCTTGTCACTTCGGCCACAAACCCGGGCTCCGCTGCCCGCAATGCAGAGGAAAGGAAGACAGTTACATATTGGGGCCTGGCCAACCACTTCATCTTTGTACTGGTCACAGTCGAGACCTCCAGTGTCCTTGGCCCCCTCATTGCTTCCGTAACATTGGAAAGACGGCGGCCCACATGAGGAGTGAGCCACATGAGGCAGAGTGGCTATTGCAGTGGGTGTCTCTGGCCATTCTCCACGGTAAGGCATTTACCATTTTGTCCGAAGGGCGTGGCTGAGGCACCGCTCAGGCTGATTCCTTTTTTTCTTCTTCTTTTCATTTCCTTCCTTCCTTTTTTGTTCCCTTTGTTTTTGTATAAACAGATTTGTGAAATATAATTACTGGTTTCTATTCTAAAATGACACAAGATTAAAAGGTAAAAAAAGGTGCTTGGCGATAATATTATTATAGCAATCTGAGAACCGTGTTTCACAATATTGATATATTAAAATATATTAAGGTATTAGCTAGAAATTGTTCATAACACGTTAGATACAATTATGGAATGGTTATCACATATCCATTAGTTTCATCCTGTCTAACTCCAATAAAAAAAAGAGGAACACAGGAGCTGTCTATTATTCAATCAATAGTCAGAAGTGAAACAGAAATCGAGTTCTCGAAACAGTTTCTTTTCCCAGATGTATGACGATGCAGCTCCACTTCGCTTCACATCACATTCATGACATGACGTAATATCAACTAATTTTCAGCTCCTATCTTAATCTGATACATTTTTGTAGACTCATTAAAACATCGGACAAAATCTCTTTACATTCCGAGTTCAAATTCCACGGAGATCAATTTTGCTTTTCATTCTTCCAATGCTGATAAAATAAAGTACCAGTCAAGTACTGGGGTCGATATAATCGATTCCCTCTTCCACTAAATTTCTAGTTTTGAATCTAAATTATTATTATTAAGGTTGTAGATGTCAGAATCAGTTTTACGTTCTGAGTTCCAATCTTACCATGTTGACTTTCCCTTTCACCCCAGCTCCTTGGTGAATAACATAAGGACCAATCAAGCACCTGTGTCAGTATGATCGATTAAAACCCCCGAAGACGGGCCCCAATATAAGAATAAAACCTAGTAAAGAAAAATAAAACCAGGAAAAGAATTCTAAAAAATAGCGATTGTTATCGTAATATACTAAGTAGATGTAATATATGTTCTCTATAATGGAAATATCTACAAGAGGGAATATAGTTTAAAAAAAATTCTTTTCATTTTCTGAACCGTGGCCATTCTGGACTTGGGGTCGAGTATTTCGACCCCAGTACCTATTTTATTGACTGGTATTTATTCTAATGTCGTGGGTTCGATTCCTGGGCTGTGTGTTGTGTTCTTGAGCAAAACACTTAATTTCACGTTGCTCCAGTATACTCAGCTGAAAATGAGTACCAGCAATAGCTGGAGGTTTAACCCTGCAATGGACTGGCGTCCTGTCCAGGGGGGAGTCTTGTACTTTCAGGCGCTTAACACCAGAGACTAGGATAAGTACTGGCCAAATGAACCTTCGGGCTTGAGACCTACTTTAGACTTATTTATTCTATTGATCTCCGAAGGATGAAATACAGAATGAAACTGGGGAAAGTTTGAATTCAGAACGTAAAAAGACGCAAAATATTTTGTTCGATCCCCTGTTTATTCTGTTATCCTGCATCCGCTGATACATGAATACCTTGAGAAGAAATAAGTTAGGGTAAACACTACTTACAGTAGCCATAGAAATAAGTTAGATAGGGCAAACACTACTAAGAGTACCCATAGAAATACGGGTACATATATAGAAAAGTATAAGATTGCTGGAAGCTTCTAGGAAGGAATGGAATATTTCGAACTCGGAACCTAAATATTGTGAAGCGAAACACTCAATCATTCGACCATTCTGCGTCCCCAACATAACTTCAATTGACATTACTCACTATCAGAAACCCTGTCAAACGAAGAAATTTATTGTGCATCATATATTCTGTTCCAATTAATTTTGTATTAGAAAGACATTCTAGGTGACATACCTTTAATTGTGATTTTTGTGTACACAGTAGATAATTGGCAGTAGTACTAAGATAACGTTAAGCATAATAGGGGGTGTATATGAAAACATATACGATATGTTAATGTACAATAAACCCACGAGAGCCTCACTATAAAACAAAATAATATTTTTTCGTTATGAAAAATTATTTTTTTCTTTTACTCCATGAACATGTCGCAGATATCTCAGGATCCGTTAAGAATGCCAGACAGCTGTTTCAAGATTCGGTTATCTCTCCTCAGTAACATTTACTCAACCGATACTGAGATGAAAATAGACTAGAGCAGGGGCGTGCAACAGGCGATCCGCGGGCCATAATCCGGCTCGCCAGATCAGTCAGAGTGGCCCGCGATGACCGTTTTAATTTTTACCATGTAGGCTAATTTAGAATTTTTTTCGTAACCGTAATACAATTTTCTGTTAGTTGACTTATACTAAAGGGCTTCACTGATAGGGTTATGTGTGTTATAATTTCCCAGTTTCATGTTATAGAAAAAAGTTGTGGTGAATCTTTGGAATAGTGCTTAATAAATATTAATTGCCCTAATAGTTGTTCCAACGTTCAAAAGTGTCCCGCCAATAGAATATATTGTACACCTCTGGACTAGAGCCGATATAGAGTTTGCATGATAAATTTTCTGGAGTTGATCGTTTGCATATAGCAAATAGACAACATTGGCTGGAAATTCTCATACAGAAGTTATTAATCTAAACTCAGCTGAATATTTTTAATTCTCTTGAGAGACGGTGGAGTACCTGCGCGGTACAAATTGCAGAGAATCTGACTGCATTTAGTTTCGCTATCTACTTTCTCAGTTCGAATTATACCAAAAATGACTTACATTTTCGTTATTTCATTTTATGTAGACAGCACATCACCATACATAATATTTCATGATTTAGGCACAAGGCCAGCAATTTTGAGGGAGCGGAAAATCGATTAAATCGATCCCAGTGCGTTAATGGTACTTTATTTTATCAATCCCGTAAGGATGAAAGGCAGAGCTAATCTCTGTGGGATTTGAACTCCTGGACTACAGATTAATGAAACATGATGTAGTCCCTATATGGTCGCTCGTCATGCTAGAAATAGCAGGCAATCTCACTCAAAAACACACACCTCAGTCTTTAAAAAGTTCACGTTGTACAATATAGTTTTAGGCAAATTATTTAGGGATGGTCATGACTTGAACGTATTTGATATTAGATCTACTGTATCAGAGCTGACTTAGAAATAAACAAGTGGTTGCCTTACCTGCTAGATATAGCAGCCACATAAATAATATCCTCCCGTCTTAATAAAGAGCATATTTTATTGACTCTGAAAGGATGAAAGGCAAAGCTAATCTTAGCGGGATTTGAACTCCGGACGTAAAGGTCCGTAACTATATACCACAAAGCATGTTGTTCGATCAATACTGCCATTCTACCGCATTAACGCCATACATAATAAAATTACAATGAACGAGAAGTAGTCTCCCTTCGAGTTCAGATATGAAGGGGGCGCAACCTCATTTTTGGCCTATCATGCTTGTTAACAATTTTGCTGCTAACACATCTGAAATCACTCTTGGTTTTTATGATATAAAACTACTCTTATTAAAACTTTCCATCATAATTTTATTAAGTGTTTGTTTCATAATGTTCTAAACATCAGCTTACTAATGAAAAAAGTAAGATATTCTATTAAATGCCTTCAATTTTTATTTATTTTCGGAATTAATTAAAACACACTTCGTTAGAAATACCGTAATGAAAATATAAAGTTAAAAGTGTCTAGTGTCTTGGCCACTGGGTACTAAAAACCATTGCTTGCTATACCACTGATTACTGAGTCAGCTTAAGAATTCCCACTGTGAAATCACGTTTGTAATTCCTTTCATTTTACCATCGTGAGTGTAGCACCTTCAATTCCTTTAATACATTCATCCCCCTTTCAAAACTAGATTAAATTTCAAATTAAATTTAAATAGAAAAGAAATGAATTCAATTTAATCTAACTTTGTAATTAGCTATTTTTCCCCTTCTTACCGGATTTTGATTGAAATCCAAGAACATCTGTTGACTCCAGTATTAGATTCCCAAATACTTAAGCTTTGTATTAATCATGAGAATTCAAGTTAGATTTAAAGTTATATAAAAATGGGGTTTATTTGATATAGTTGATACCTTTTAATCGGAATATCTTCACATTTTAACAGAAATATTTTCTCAGAACAAAGCTTAATTTCAATCGAAGAAAGCCTTGAAGAAATTAACAGAATTTCTTGCTACGAAAGTGGAACAAACAAATATAAAAACAAGTCTTATGTGGCGCGACTGTGCTAATAATATTCCACGGTTTAATTAGAAACAACCACCATGTATTAAAGATCAATATTGCATTTTAAATGTTTTATCTATGACACACACACACACACACACACACATACACACACACACACACACACACAAACACACACACATAATTGTTTCTACGTTAGGCACAAGGCCAGCAATTACCCAGTGTATTACTGGTACTTTATTTTATCGACCCCCGTAAGGATGAAAAGCAAAGTTAACCTCGGCACACACAAATAATGATTTCTAGTATAGGCACAAGTCCAGTAATTTTTTTGGGGGAGGGAAAGTCGATTAAATCGACCCCAGTACGTTACTGGTACTTTATTTTATCAACCCCGTAAGGATGAAAGGCAAAGTTAACCTCGGCAGGATTTGAACTCAGACCATAAAGGGCCGTAACTCTATGCTGCAAAGCATGGCGTCAGACCTTCTACCGATACTGCCATCCCACCGCCCTCTCACACACAAATAATAAAATCGTCCACCACCACTCTCTTTCTTTCACACACACTTTTACCATACTCTTTCCATAAAGAATTTTTACAGCGTGGGATTAAAAACAGATTTCGGAGTTTCGAATGAGAAAGAGATAATTCTACTGTTCACTTTAATTTTCAAGTTGGCATCAATTCATATTATTTTCACTCATATTCTCCTGAAGGAAAGGCACGAACACTAAACAGAGTTATCCTATTGTGTAAATGTGTCATTGCGGTGAATTGGCAGTCTTGTCAGAGAGTTCGATTAAATACCAACACATTCCTCCGTGATCAATTTTACTTTTCATCTTTTTGGTGTTGATAATGTACCAGTTCAAGGGTGGTGTATTGGTGGATATTTTAAGAATTATGACTGGATGCAGTGTTGGACTTACCTATAAGCCATAGCTTAGGACAACACACCCTCGAGGGCCCGATCAAAAAACAAAATATATATATTTTATCATTTGTTTTATTCTTTAACATAAAATCATCATAAACTATATATATATTATTTATTTATTCTTTATCATTAATATTGGTTTTTGATTTAGACACAAGGCCAACAATTTTGGGGAAGAGGAAAGTCGATTAAATCGATACCAGTGCATTACCGGTACTTTATTTTATCGAACCCGTAAGGATGGAAGGCAAAGTTAACCTCGGCAGGATTTGAACTCAGATCATAAAGGGCCGTAACTCTATGCCATAAAGAATGTTGTCCGACGCTCTACCGATACTGCCAATCCATCCCCTTTCTTTATCATTAACATTAATATAAAAAAATAATAATCATGTATAGTTATTCAACATTTTTTTTATCCAAATTGTTTAAGAGAAGGATCTCAAATTTCATATAATTTAGTGCCTTAGCAGGTGAAAGTCAATTTCTGACTCTGATTGGATGTGTTGCAGTATTTAATCTGATCTGGTTCTGTGCATTCTGAGTTCAAATCCAGCCTCCTGTCACCAGAAGAGTGGTGCCGTTTCTGTCAGGATTTGTGACCGATAGTATCGGCAAAGTGAAGACGAATGGAAACAATTTCTTTGGTCCGATCTATCTGACGACAGTCAGCTTCTTTCATTTTTATATCTATGCAAGAAATTAATAAATCAAACAAATATGTATAGACAGGAGGTGAGTGCTAGAATTTTAGTTAAGGAGGCATTAATTGCATCAAGAATTCTGTGGTTCTTGTTTCAAATCTCATTTTTGTTTAATGGCCAAATACTGCATATAAAGCTAATCGTGGTAGTTCGCATGATGTAACATAAACAGCAAAATTGGCACATCACCAGGATAACTGGTTGCTAGAAAATTGCTTCTTATCGTTTATACCTATGGTTTTTCTAGATTGGTAACTCTTAGGTGAGTGGTTCTAATTTATCGCTTGCTTTACTACAACTGTAATCTTGGCAATGTGTACAGTTTTGGCAAGAAGTTGTCACAGAGTCTTAAAATCAACATGTTCAGAGTCTGATTTGAAATGTTTACAAATCAGTTATCGTTTTACGTCCCCTTTTTTCATGCTTGCATGGATTGAAGGATGCCCAGAAATTACCCTGCTTTCACGGTTTCATATGCGTTAAGCGACAGTGAAAGATGACTCGTCCTCTACTGGACAGGACGCCAGTCTGTCGTAGAGCTAACCTCTAGCTGACACTAGTACCCATTTTCAAAGTGTTTTAACTGTGGCCATGCTGTCTTTTTTTTTCTTTCATACTGTGAATCTGGAATCTGATTATCCAATATGTTCTTATTTTTTAAAGTGTTATTTTGAGGAAGATTTGGATACGTTTTCTGACAAGTTAGTCACACGCTATAAAGTCGCGAGTTCGATTCTTAGCGGTGCGATGTGTCCTTAAGCAAGACACTTGATTTCATGCTGCTCCAGTCCACTCAGCAGGAAAAAAATGAGTCGTACCAGTAATTCAACGCACCAGCTTTGTCACACAGTATGTCATGCCGAATCTCTCAGAGGGCTGTTAAGTGCACATGTATCTGTGTAATGCTCAGCCATTTGCCTGTTGATTTCACAAGCAGGCAGTTCCATTTGTCAAACAAATAAAACACTCATTATCGTTACCGATGTAAGTCCAATGCACGCGCGCACACATATATACATACATATACATATGTATATATATGTATATATATGTATGTATGTAACGTGTATGCCAGTTTGTCACAACTGATTTCTAAAGGAATTAACCCATTTTGTAAGGAATCGTTAGTTTCATCTGACTTCACATCAAAAGAAGTTTTTAGATGGTCTTAGTTCGAGCTCATAGCTTTGTAAATCCCGAAATCCCTTTTGAAATATCTCCAAATAATTGAAGCACACTGGTCATTATATAGGATGTTTAAACATATATTAGATATCACTTGAAACGTAACTATTCCAGAAACTACCACTATATATAGTGGATTAGTGTTATAATTGTTTCTACTTTTTGGCACAAGGCCAGCAATTACCCAGTACATTACTGGTACTTTATTTTATCGACCCTGTAAGGATGAAAGGCAAAGTTAACTTCGGCGGGATAGTGTTATAATGATGACAAATTTTGAGGAATAAATCTTCTGTTGCTCAGCATTACCATGGTGGAAAATTGGCAGAGTCGTTAGAACGTCGGCTAGAATGCTTTACGGTATTCGTTCCGGCTCTCAATTCTCAGAGTTCAAATCCCGCCGCTGTCAACTTTTCCTTTCCTCCTTGCGAGGTCGATAAAAAAAACGTACCAGTCTAGCATCAGTCTGGAAGAAATCTGTCGTACTCAGGCCTGGAGAGGGATGGCTCCGCCAGGCTTAAAAGGCCCAAGAAACGCCGTATGCCAATACGGTGCCCCGACTATTCCCCCAGGAGTTACGAGACCATAATACATACATGCTCAACATTAAGTTTGCTCAGTCTCATTGTCCTTGACATTGTAGTTCTTAGGATATTTACATCTTAAATGATATCTAATTTTGGAAACACTCTGTACATCGCCATTACTTTTGGTTTCTGTAATTTCAGTTTTGGAAAATATCCCAGGCATTGATTGTTTTTGTTGAGATACCGGCATTTACACAATTGCTTCAAAGTTTCTGATGTTAGCAATAAAATAGTTAATTAGTATATTCACCCCTTGCAATTTCAAACGAAGATCAGTTGTCTTAACAATGGTATCAGCCAGAAATGCCAAATTGCACAAACATTTTTGGTTCTTTTTATTCTATAATGGGTGTGCTTTTAAATATCTATGAAGAGTTTCACTACATCTTTTCTCCAAATGGGGAGGCAACGGGATCGAATGGTTAAGGGGTTCGCTTTGAAATCATTAGGTCACGGGTTCGATCCCACTGTGTCATTTTAGGTGTCATCATAACCTCGGGTCGACCCATACCTGTGAGTGAAATTGAGGAGACTGAAAATGTTTGGAAGCCTGTCGGACGGACCGCAACATGTAATTCAAAGGGCCAGTCATGTGACAGTGTGCCATATTGAATTTTATTGAGTATTACGTTAAGGATACACGTGTTTGTGAAATGCTCAGTCATACATCAATTTCAGGAGCAGGCTGTTCCGTTGATCCACTTGGCGAAACAATCATCGTCGGAACTGCAATCTCCTTCTTTTGAAAACGGTATATAACCCCGAAATATAGGGTAAAAGTGTAAATTGTTTTTTTTTTTTTACTTAACTATAGTGTTCACTCATTTATATCTAACTTGCATCCTACACACATGCACATGTGCACACACACGAACACGCACGTGCACACACACTGGCACGCGCACACACACACACACACACACACACACACACACACACACACACACACACACACACACACACACACACACACACACACACACACACACACACACACACACATAG
>OZ024741.1:126095246-126105246 GCA_964016885.1 Eledone cirrhosa
ACACACAAATATATATATATACGCATGATTGTGTGTGTATGAGCAGGTATGGATGAGCATATGTGGATCTGTATGTTTTGTGTCATAGCTGTAAATGTACACATGTTTCTACATCTATACATATCTATTTGCAGTTATTACACGCAGTGTGTGTGTGTGTGTATTTATGTATGTATGTGAAATATTTGTTTTCTAATCAAGAAATACTAACGTCCTTTCTAGAAAACGAGCTTCTATAATGGCTCAGTGGTTTCAGCCAAATTGTTATTATTATTTTTTTTTAATCATTGCAGATTATTAACTGCGGAATAGAAAATATGATGAAAGACAGATGAAAGACAGATATTCGATTAATAAAGGGGAAAGATCGATATAATTGATTAACTAGAGATAAGTTTTGTGCAAATGAAAGAATGAGGAATGATTGGATCTAAATGGGGAATGGAATTAGGTTAGAAATCTCTGCAAAAGAATTCTAGAAAATTTAGGTTTTTATGGTTATGATAGTAATTTGAGGACTGATTGGTTGTTGGTAGTATTGCTGTTGGTAGTGTTGTTGTTTAGCCCCAGGTCAATCTTGGATACGTATAAATATGATGTAATACGTTCCATTTATAATCATCTTCACATGTTAGTGCTGTGTATGACCACATTAGGCAGCGAATTGTCAATCGTTAGAGCATCGCACAAAATACCTTGTCTATAATGGTTTCTACTCTTTAGTCTAGGAGTTAAAATGTGTGCATTTATTCTCAAATACATGAAATAGATTAGAATAGATAGATACTTATGTTGGTGGTGATGAATATGATGTTGATAGTGGTGGTGGTGATGATGATGATGGTAGTGATGATGGCGATTATGGTAATGATGGTAGTGATAATGATGATACCAAATAGACATCAGTCATCTTAAAGTGTTCAACATAGTAATGTTAATTACGTTGATGCACCAAATATGTATCATCTGAAAGTTGTTTGATGAACCGAACAGCCTGTTTGTGAAATTAACGTGCAATTGACTGAGCATTCCACAGACACGTGTACTCATAACGTAGATCTCAGATAGATTCAGCATAAAAGTGTATGACAAAATTGGTCCTTACGATCGTGAGTCGAACGCTTTAACCACTAAGCTACGCGCTCTCGAATACTCTACATTATATCATGCAATACATCCATGTTAAATTACCACCGAACATCTTTTTATCTGAAGTATACATTAGAAAATGTGTCTGAGATGTATTAAAAGGTTAAAGTGTCTAGAGAAGATAAGCTGTTATCGAAAGAAAAATGGACTTAGATGTTACAATATAAAAGTGCGTTAGTATTGTTTGTGTTATTTTATTTAGGAGGGCGGTGGAATGACGATATTGGTAGAGCGTCGGACAACATGCTTTGTAAAATATAGTTACGGTCCTTTACGTTCCGATAACAAATCCTGCCGCGGTTAGCTTAGATTTTTATCCTTACAGGGTCGATAAAATAAAGTACCATTAACACACTGGGATCGATTTAATCGACTTTCCTCTCTCCCTAAATTGTTGGTCTTGTGCCTAAATCAGAAACCATTATTTTTAATCATTTGTAGGGTGGTTGATTGGCAGAATTGTTAGAACGTCAGACAAAATGTTATGTGGTATTTGTTCTGGCACTTTACGTTCTGTGTTCAAATCTTGACAAGATCAATTTTGCCTTTTATTTTCCCGGGTCGTTAAAATAAAGTACAGGGCCGATATAATCTATCCCGCCCAACAAAATTGCCTAAATTAGAAGCCATTCTTATTTCTGAGTCCTTACTGCGCTACCAACATCGATTAGAAATTAAGTTCTGGAGTCGATGTAATCAAGTTTCGTCTCCCCGTAAAATCTTTGGCCTTGTGCCTAAATCAGAAAGCATTGCGATGATGATGATGATGAGGATAAGGATGGCGATGATAATGCTGGTGTTGATGATGATGATAAAGAGAATGAATTGAAATGAGATCACTTTGAATGGAAATCGAAACTTAGTTACTCTCTACCGACTTGTCAAGAGCTTATCATTTGCCCCGTGGATGATGTGGGTGGTTGACGCTCATGGTGAAGATTATAGTAATGATGATGGTGATAATAGTGATAATAATGATGGTCGTGGTGGTGATGGAGGAGATGATGGTGTTGATGTTGATAATGATGGCGGTGGTGATAATAATGGTTGTGGTGCTGTGGATGATGATCTTGATGATTATAGTTATGTTGATGATGATGATGGGGGTGATGATGATGATTATGGTGGTGATGATGGTGATGATTATAGTGGTGATGATGATTATTGTGGTGATGATGATGATGATTATAGTGGTGATGATGATTATTGTGGTGATGATGATGATTATAGTGGTGCTGATGAGGATGATTATGGTGTTGTTGATGATGACCATGGTGGTGGTGTTGATGATGATGATGATGATGATTATTGTGGTGATGATAATGATGATAATGATATAGTGTTGATGATGATGATGATAATATTATAGTGTTGATGATGATGATTGTAGTGTTGAGGATGATGATGATAATGATTATAGTGCTGCTGCTGCTGATGATGATTATAGAGCTGATGATGATAATGATATTGATGATGAATGAGATCTATTTTAATGGAATTCGAAACCAGATGACCAAATAACCCATCACTCGTTCCTCCAAACCTCTCGTCACACAATACTACTTGAAATACTTACCGGAATCTTTAATACCAAATATTTCTTTATTAATTCATCATCCGTATCCAAAGCCCTCCACCCCACATTCACACACACACACACATGTATATATACATGCACATACATATATACACACATACCCCCAAAAGGTGCTGACAGCAGTTTTAGTTACGCACACAAATCTTTTACTTGCTAACTCTGTTGTTGACATTCAGTATATTCTCTAGTACCTTCCTTCATCATACATCTTTATTTATGTCTTTCATTGCTAATTTCCAATGTTCTCTGACTAATGCTTTAACTTTTTCTTATTATTTTTGCTCCAAACAGCTTTTTTTCCCTGTATATATTTTACTTCTAAGTATTCATGTTTTAATTTTTTTATTTTTTTTTTAGATTGTATCTAAGGTGAAAAGTAAATGCCAAATAATCTACTTTATTTATTTATTATTGGTATTTTTGAAGATATGTTTCTGATAAGACGGCGAATTGGTAGAGACGTTAGAACGTTGGATAGAACACTTTGTGGTATTCTAGGCGGTTCTCCGCGCCCTGAGTTTAAATCCCACCGAGGTCAACTTTGCCTTTCAATTTACGAGGCTGTTAAACTATACAATTTAATACTGGGGGTTGATATTCGTCCATATCTTTTCTCTTTATCTATGTATCTGGCTATGCCAAGTTTAACTGTGGCACCACTACGGCATCACCGGGAGTTAGTGGTGATGCCGTAGGGGTGATGCCGTGTATGTATGTATTTCTGAAAGATATGTGCGAGCACATGCATATATTTAGTTTGATGCCCGAGAACGCAGTTACACTTACATCTACGACTGTGTCGATGAGTGTGGGGCTGAGAATGAATGAGATTAAGACGAAGTATCTGGTAGAGAACATTCAGAAACCAGAAGATTGTGAATCTAGGTGGGAAGCCGCTAGAGATGGTTGAGGACTTCCTGTATCTGGAAGCAAAGATTGGGAACGTAGAGGATGTGGTTGAGAAGAAGAGCAAAGCCTGGGCGGCGTGCCACAGTTTGAGATCGGTGTGGAAGTCGGACCTTCGTAAAGACCCGAAGATCCGTCTCTTCTTTGCTACAGTGGAGTCTGTGCTACTGTAAGGGTCTGAGACTTGGACACTGACCAAGAAACTCACTCAGATGGTGGATGGGTGCTACACAAAAATGCTGAGGATGGCTCTGAACATTAATCAGTATACACTGAGAATGAAGAACTCAGGGCTGTACGGGAGCTTCCCAAAAGTCAGCTCGAAAGTAACAAAGGAGATTGAAGTTAGCTGGACATGCTCACCGACATTCAGAGTAGAAGAGGGAGACCGAGGTTGACATATATTGATGCCCTAAGGACAGACACTGGTCTCTGGCGGACGTAGGACATGGCAGCGATGATGAAGGACAGAAACCGCTAGAGAGAACTCGTCCATGGATCTCGGGAATTTTACCTGCCCTATATATATATTACATCAAAATATTAATAAATATAGACATTTATGTGATCAAATATATTTTATTATACATATTTCAGAGATACTGAGCTATTTCAACAGTGCGTCCTCATCAGATAAAATAAGTTGATGCCTGACATACCTTGACTATGTTGATGGTTATAATTTAGTCATGGCAGTGATTAGTTATGACAAAACTCGATATTTATATACCTTAAGTTGAAACATGAAAAATTACATATAATACAGAGGGTGCGTATGAGAATGTGTACAAAGATATATAAATAATTAATAATATATAATACATAAACTTATATAACTGTTAAAAAAATAATATATTCATACCTCATTATTGTTGATAGTGGAAGTGATAGATCGAGATAGCAAATCATGAGGAAAGAGAGAAAAAGAGAAAAAAAAGGAGATTTGATCGTAGGAACAAGAGAAGGGAGAAATGATCAAATGATAGAGAGAGGAAAATAAATTAAATCGTATAATCAAAGGGAGGAAGATATGCATTGTAACATGTAAATAGCGTATAATTAGATAGGGGCAAAGAATATATCGTAACCGTTTATTTTCAAATCTTAAGTTAATTGAAAATAGTCAATTAATCAAATGACATAAGATTTTAGACTATAAAATTTTAAAGGATTTATATTATTGTATTATATCTGAGTTCAAGCAAATGTAACGTGAAAGAGATAAATTTATGTCTATCATAACTCCAAAGGTATTCACAAGTATATTTAAAAGTATATTAAAATCAAGAATATAATCAATATGTTGGTAAAAAAAAACCTTAAAATTAAAATGTTATTAATAAGTCATAAAGCATTATAAATGTATCTAATAAGATATTATTAAACCAGATTTATCTAGATATACACATTTACATAATATATATATAGACTATAAATTTTAAGGTTTAAGACGATATTAGTCACTTATATGTAGTATAATTTCTGTTGAGAGTGTTATAAATTTAATTCAACTAGATTTTACTGTATTTAAAATTTTACATGAATTTAAGTATACAAAAAAAATTTATCAATTTGGATCTAAGGAGACTTTTATACTATAAATGTATAATCATATCCTCGTGAATCGTAAATAACCATTCAAAGTAATTAAACGGTTTACAAGCCTGAATACATTAAAGGTATCAAATATATAAGATATAAGATTTAGAAAATACGAAAACCAAAATTAAATGTATTTAAACAATCTAAAGGTCATACGTACTCAACAAGAGATCAGGTTAACAATTTCAATGTTAAGGTAGAAAACCTTAATCTAATATTAATAATAGTATAAATAATAAAAGCATTACAAGAATTTTTAATCTGAGACAATATTGTTTCACACTCAGAGTTATTAATAAACGTCTAAATCATTTCACATTTATTCAATGTTTTCTCCTGATTTTTTGTGAAGCTTGGAATGTAGATGTAACTTTGTGCAAGCAATTTGAGAATAATTCACTTTTTTTGTTAATTAACTTATCATAATTAGTAATTATTAATAGGGTCTCCATATCACAAAGATTGCAGTTAGGTGATACGGAGGAATTAATGTAGACTTGGCTATTACAAAGTTTTGACCAATATATTGAGTACTCTAAATTTTTGTCTTTCAAGGCCCATATGAGTTGTGATAAAGAGTTGGAGATTTTCTTATCTGGATTCGAAAAAGAGTGCTTGTGATTCGAATATCTTAATTTAAAGCTCGATGAGGTTGCTCCTATATAGTTGTAGGTGATGTTATTTGCATTAACAGTACATTTATAAACTAAGTTCTTATCAAGACAATTATTTTGCAGAGGGCAATTCGATCTATTTCTACAGTTACATTTCGATTTACTGTTATTATTATAATTTAAACTGTACACGTTATCATTGCTAATAGTTGGAGGTGTTCTGTTGTGAGTGGTTAAGTTAATGTTATTGTTATTTGCAGTATCAATATTATTGCTAATGTTAATATTGCCATTATCCCTAATTGTTTGTTGGTTATGATTAAGAATTCTACTATTTATTTTTGCAATATCTGTGCCATATTCATAGTTGTTGAGTATGATAGTTTAATTGTATGTCTATTGAATATAGAATGGTATTTATGTGTACTGGGAAAGCATTTATCTAAAGCCTTAAAGAATAAATTTGCCAGTAATGATTCTCCCCAGCAACTGTGGTTCAGTTTCATGACGCTTGGGAATGTCTTGACATACCTGCATGCACCGCTTCTTTTGGTCATCGTTCAGTAGCTTCGTTACCATCTTTGCGCAGATCTTCCGCATGCCCAAATCTTTAGTGATAATCTTCCAAACGCTGTCGCGGATCCATACCGGCTCACTTGCGATCAATCAAGCAGTCAGCCAACAGTCACCACGTACCACATGCCACACGCACTCAACGTTCGTCTCAGTCCTGCTCGTCGAAGACCTTCCGCTCTGGGGATCGTCTTCCACGTTCTCACGTGCCTCTATGAACATTTTGTACCACATGAAAACCTGTGAGCGCAACATCACTCATCTTCGTACACTTGCTGCAGTATTCCGAGTGCATCTGATAGATTTCCCCCCAGCCAGACCAGAAACCTCAGGTTAATTCGTTGCTCTGTGTCCATCATTCGATGGCTTAAAATTGAGGAGTTGTTAACAAACGCACATGAAAAAGCATACAATGGTTGCAGAGAACTGAGATCGCAGTAATATACTCTCCGGCTATTACATCATACGGTGTCACAACCTGCTAATCCCTACCCCAGTGATATCTTATACACTGTCCTCTTACCGTTCTGACGCACCGTGTATATATATATATATAAATGTTCTAAGAGACTCTAATGTATGTAAAAGGTAAACAGAAATAACAACAGAATCGTACAGTATATGGAAGGAGTATATTAGGTTAACGCTTGAAATAGCAGGAAGAGGGTCTTAACGTTTCGGACGCTAGTCCTTCATCAGAAGAAAGAATGAGAAATAAGATAGATTGAAGGGACGAACGGGTTGGAATTGGAAAGAATGTCTTTAGGTTGAAGGTATATATATATATATATATATATATATATATATATATATATATATATATATATATATATATATATATATATATATATATATATATATATATATACAATACAAAGAAATATACAGACACATGCGAATACATACATATACATGCATATACCCACATATATTCCTGAATTTGAGTGGTGCCAACCTTAACCGTTGTTGCTCTATGAGTAATAGGGACAAAATAATCTGAATGGATTAGATTGATTCAATATCAGAGCTATATAATACATTATAAAGAAAGAAGAAACATTAGATATAAATAAAAAGATATAATATACCTAAATTCCTTCATTATCCTCGACTACGTAGTTTCGTGGCTATTATGCAAAAACATTACATCATAGAGATGCAGTATTTTTGTGAGGTTTGCCGACTTATCAAGAGGATACCTCATTTAGAGTTTCAAAACACGTCCGTTGGACGCGAGATAGAATCCCGAGATAGAATCCGGTAGAGTAACCACTGAAGTATAGTGACTGCTGTTAAGCTTACACTAATCACACTTCTCGCCCTCCTAGCCAACTCTTCTACGGCCTGGACATAAATACCCCCTCCGCCTTTTGTGGTATTTTTCTCTTGGTTGTAAGAGGCTTAGCTCTGTTTCTTGACCACTGTATCACGTGATAAGTTCCCCCTCCACCTTTCGGGATTCTATCTCGCGTCCAACGGACGTGTTTTGAAACTCTATTTGAGGTATCCTCTTGATAAGTCGGCAAACCTCACAAAAATACTGCATCTCTATGATGTAATGTTTTTGCATAATAGCCACGAAACTACGTAGTCGAGGATAATGAAGGAATTTAGGTATATTATATCTAATGTTTCTTCTTTCTTTATAATGTATTATATATATATATATATATATATATATATATATATATATATATATATATATATATATATATATATATATATATATGTGTGTGTGTGTGTGTGTGTGTGTGTGTGTGTGTGTGTGTGTGAACCGCAGATGAGTATTTAAAAATAAACCTTTTTTTAAATCAGACAAAGCAATTAGGGTTGAGCTTTATCAAATATTTTTAACCCCTTTGAATGTTTAAAGCAACATTTAAAACATGACTTCATGAAGTTCAGTTCTTACATTTAGACTCTTTTCAAAGAATATTGTTTTAGTCCAACACACACATGCATATTGTAAAAGGAGTGTGGTTAGGGATATAAGGGGAGGAGGAGAGGAGGTATCTCTAAATAAAAGCAATGTCACCACAAATTCAAACATATTTCTCTCAAATCTCTGTACTAAGAAATCCTGAATCTCCCTGAGAATTATTACATTAAATGTACACATGTACGTAGAAAGCTCAGCCATCTGCACGTTAATTTCATGAACAGCTTTATCTATTAATTGAATAAAACTGATACGCTCATCGTCAAAACCGACGGATGTCCAATCCATCACAGAATACATGGCTAAATCATTACCTTATAAAGATATCATTTTATTGACAGAAGAACATAAATTTATATAAGTGCAAGACATTCTTAATGAAAATAGATGCGATTCTCTGATATCCTAGCAAGAAGTCTTGTGTGTGATAGCCTATTAATTATAGTAGACTAGCTGAGGTGCCCGGCTTCGCCCAGGAGAACAGTTAAGAGAAGACGGATAAAACAGAAAACGACCGTATTGGATGTGTTTTTCTCGTATGAGGTGAGACCGTAACGTGTGTGTGGGGGGGGGGGGGGAGGGGGGTATGTGTGAGAGAGACATAAAAAAAAAATAATCATAAAACTTCCTTATTAGGCTGGGGGAGTAAAACTGCCGATTAAATGGTAGCATTGGCCTTGGATTTTAAATGTGAAATAACCATAGTCAGTATGATCTTTTTCAGCTCCAAAGGACGTCATCTGAAACACAGCAATATACCGCATAACATTGCTTCTGAAGTGTTGCTTCGTTAGTACGGACTGTAAGTAGTATACGGATAAAAGCTGGAGGGTAGATTAATTTCAAATAGTATCAATTTTTCTTTGTTCTGTAAAATCAAAGACTGTAAAACGACTTTATAAAAGCTAACGCAATATAGTTAAACCTTCAACTGATACTTCTGTGGGACGTCTTTCTCTCTTTGTTTCTCCCCTCTCTCCCTCTCTCTCTCTCTCTCTCTCTGAATACCAAACACTTTAATTGTATCTTTCTCTGTATAACGGCTTATCTCTCTCTTTCTGCCTCTCCCTCTGTGTCCCTCTCTCTTTAGATGTGTGTGTATGTGTGTGCGTGCACGCGCGCGCACGTGTGTGTGTGTGTGTGTGTGTGTGTGTGTGTGTGTGTGTGTGTGTGTGCATATGTAGTTTTCGTCTGATTAAACCAACCAACCAACCAACCAACCAACCAATACACATCTTTCTTTTATATTATACTAGCATTAAAGCCCGGCGTTGTTCGGGGTCAGTAAGTTACCAAAGTTAGGTTGCACCACCCATTTTATGGCAGCACTTTTTTGTCTGCCAGGCACTGGGTGAATGAAAACCCATCGATGGAGGTCGGGTACAGTGACCTCATTTACAACAGGGCGCTGCTTGAAATCAAAGATACTGTTCTCGATATGGGCGGTAGTGCGTTGGCGGTGTATGGCCTACCTTCAACAAACCGGGAAGGCGCAAACACTCTGTCTTCGGACTTGCTGCGTGTGGGTCGTGGGAAGCTCTCGCAGCAGTAGCAGAAGCCACCTTTGCAATCCTAATGGACCGCCTATCTGCATCTTCAGAAGCCATGGAAGCAGTCATA
>OZ024741.1:126110246-126147746 GCA_964016885.1 Eledone cirrhosa
AGAGTGGAGAGAGAGAGGGAGAGAGAAGGTGTTGTCGACAGCAGAAGGGAGTGTAATGTGCTGGTGTGTGTGGGTGTATTTGGATATGAGTGTGTGTGTATGTGGTAGAGTGGGTGTTAGTATTACTGGTGGTGGGGGAGGGGTTGAATGCGGGTGTGTGAGTGGGGGTTTGTGGTGGTAGTGTGTGTGTGGAGTGGGCGGTGTATCGGTGTGTACGTAGGTGTGGGTGAGTGTATGTGTGATGGTGTGTGTTCGTGTGTGTGTGGTGAGGGGGAAGGTGGGTTGGGGGTGTTAGTAATATTAGTGGTGGGGTGGTCAGATGTGGATGTGTGCGTGGGGGTTGGTGGTGGTAGTAGGGTGTGTGATTAGTGTGAGTGCGTATGTATATGTACAGGTGGGTCTGTGCGTGGCTCGTTTTTGTATTTATTTCGCAAGATTCTTGATCTGAAATTGTGTGCTGAAACATATGTTGTTATACTTTTGGAGGGCCCTGCTGGAAATTAATGCTGTAAATTGGAATATATTAAGTCTAAAAATGTATTGGTTCTATTACATTATCTTTTGAATTAATAACCTTACTCCATATATTTCGGCGAAAATTACCCTTCTGAAATAGGATCAGGCCTTTTATTTTCTTTATCTTAGTGTACGAGTAAGACTTGGTCTCAATTATTTATCGAATACATTTCTCTTTGCCTACGTAGTTAATGTTTTCGAGAAAGGCATTGATGTCATTTTTCATTACCATCTTCAATGATTCTGACCTCTTGTGAGTAAATTAGAAATTTGTATTATATTAACCCTAGAGCGTCTGTTATATATCTTGCATGATTAAATACAATGCTTCTATGGGAACGATAGAATTGAAATCTGAGACGAGCGTCAAGGATTCCTTATCATAAGGAAACATTCTTGCCTGCAAGGAATTATAACATTTAGCGGTTTCTAATAAAATTAAGGCACACATACACACCGTCATTTTAACATATATATATATATATATATATATATATATATATATATATATATATATATATATATATGATGGTCTCCTATAATGCAGGTTTTAATAGTAAAATCAACTCATTGGATTCTTCTCTCCCCTTCATCCTTGCCTTTCAAAAAGAATGTATAGCCAGAACCAGTTTCTTCGAGTCTTCCTTCTTCCAAAAGCCGTGTTTCACTCAGGGGTGCAATGTCCACATTCAGTCAAGCCAGTTCTTTGAGACTAAAGCTGTGGTCTTTCTAGTCTGTTGGTGTTGTCAATATCGAGAAGAGTTCTTAAATTCCATGTTTCAAAGATCATATTAGTAGTCTTAAGTTTCCTGTTGTTTCAACTGCTTGATGTGTGGCCCGCCAGGTTTAGGTTTCCAAACTAGGCAGTGCTTTAGTCCACCTTTTCTAGGAACTTCAATATAATATACAGTGTATGCACATGTGTATATATATATATATATATATATATATATATATATATATATATAATATATTATGCAGTATATATATGTATAAGGGTAAAGACACTCTTCAGTCACGAATGACTATGGGATTTGCACCTAGAAAGTTTCCCTTTCTCCAAGTCCGGGCAAGGTTGTTTGTGGAAGACCAGCAGTCACCCATGCATACCAGCCTCCCCTCTCCACGCCACCGATGATGTCCAAGGGAAAGGCAAAGGCTGATTGATACAGCTTAGCACCAGTGACGTCGCAACTCATTTTTACATACGAGTAAACTGGAACAACGTGAAATAAAGTGTCTTGCTCAAGGACACAACGCATCACCCGGTCCGAGAAGTGAACTAACAACCTTCCGATTGCAAGTCAAATGTTCTAACCACTAAGCCACGCACACACATGTTTAACGTTTCTTTGGAAGGAGACAGAAGACAAAAAAAGGACAAATGAGAAAAAGAAAAAAGAGAAACGGAGAAAGCTAAACGGGATGAGAAGACCCATTTAGTTGTAGACAGCCGTGTAGTCTGAAAACAAGAGTCTTCGAAGTTATTTTCGACTGGCGTAACATTTCAAGCAGTACGCTTTGTTGAGCGGCTGAGAGTTTATCATAAATTTATCGTAGGATTGACATTTGATAATTCGATTGTAATATCCCAAGTGCTGCATGGATAGAATGAAAAACAGTGCTGCAAAAACTGAGACACTCGTCCTCTCAAGATAGTCGGTGCAGGATATTCTACAGGTGAGTGGAGTTCCACTGAAGCAGGTGGAGAAGAACAAGTATCTTGGGGAAATTTCCACGATTGATGGATGGAAGGAGGCTGAATTAAGTGCAACGATTGGGGGAGGGGTGCAGTAATGCGTCAGCTTCAGCATTCATTAAACACTGCAGAAGGACGTTTACATACGATGACGCATAATCTATGTCATCAGCTATAATTGCTGACACGCACCGTTTCAATGATGTCCACTTTATCATCACTGACTGGGTTGGAAGCAGGGAATAAATTAATTTTTTGTCATGTATTGGGCTGAGATACGAATGAACAAGATTAGATAGTACCATGTTCTGGTACTATCTAATCTTGTATCGGGAGTGCGATATCACCGAAATATATAAAACACCTCAAATTTAATAGTAAGATATTTTATATACAACAAAAAAATATGTACGCATGTGGCTTATATATATATATATATATATATATATATATATATATATATATAAACACACACACACACACATACGCACACACACACATATATATATGTGTGTATATATATATTTATATGCGTGTGTACATACATCCGGTTGATTTTCAGAAGGTTTGGGGAATTTTATAATGTAGTTGTCCCGACGTAAAAGACTACAATGATAGTTGATCATTATACATCATAGTTGAGAAAATAGGGTAAAGTACTGTTGGATATGGAAGAAACTGGACAGAACTGCTTGCAAGGAATCGGACCCTGATGCCAAATAAATGAGTTAACCATTACACTAGAGATACTTGGCTGCTGAACCAGCTTTATTAAGACATCAAATAATTAAGAAATTAACTTGTATTGGTGTAGTTTTATTCTACATTTCCAATGGTTGAAATTAAATACTTTAGCGTGCAGGAACTTAGCTTAAATCAAAATCGTCCAATATTAAATAAATTAAACGTTAATCTCATAATTGAACATTCTAATTCTATGCTTTTAGAGTTTAATATTACTTAGAGGGTTGTTCTTGATTCTATCTGTCTGTCTTTTAATTATCCGTAATTAAACTGTTTATCCCGTTGTTATGATTATTGTTGTTGTTTAACTCTATTTTAGACCTGCCTGAACTGACCTTTGTTCAGATATTTCAGTCGTCGTTTTTAGAGCTATGTAGAAGAATGTCGTCTAATGTATGATTTCATTTATTGATAAGAGTGCGTTGGGAATTAAAGGATATTTGGCTGTTCTTCCTCGCAGGTCGAGAAGACACATAGTGTCTCAGGCGACAAAAAATAAGAATGTTTCGTCTGGCCGTCTCCACCGTTCCCATTGTATAATACATACCATAGTTGTACCATTATTATTATTATGTATTAGAGGGCGGTGGATTGGCAGTATCGGTAGAGTGTCGAACGCCATGCTTTCCATCATAGTTACGTCCCTTTACGATCTGAGTTCAAATCCCGCCGAGGTTGACTTTGCCTTTCATCCTTACGGGGTCGATAAAATAAAGTACCAGTAATGCACTGGTTTATTGCTGGCCTTGTGCCTAAAGTAGAAACAATTATTATTATGTATTAGAAGAGGGCGATGGATTAGCACTATCGGTAGAGCGTCGGACACCAATTTGCGGCATATAGTTACGGATTTTTACGTTCTGAGTTCTAATCCTGCCGAGGTTAGCTTTGCCTTTCATCTTTACGGGGTAGATAAAATAAAGTACCAGTAAGGCACTGGGGTCGATTTAATCGACTTTCCTCCCCACCAAAATTGTTGCCCTTGTACCTAAATCAGAAACCATTATTATGTATTAGATGGAGGCGATGGATTGGTGGTATCGGTAGAGCGTCGGACAACTTGTATGTATTTATGCGGGTGTGTGTATATATATATGAAGGCGTGTGGCTGAGTGGTTAGAGAATTGTATTCGCAATCGTAAGGTTGTGAGTTCGATTCCTGGACCAGGCGATGCATTATGTCCTTGAGCAAGACACTTTATTTCACGTTGCTCCTTCTACCTGGAGTTGCGACCGATAGATAGTATTAGCAATTGGAAAGACCAACGGAAACATTGTTCCCTCGGTCCGATTTGACAAAAAAGTCGATCGTTCCTTCATATATATATATATATATATCACGATAAATTAACGGAGCCATAGACCCTCGCCATTCCCTGTAAATAATGTAATCAAAGGAGAAGAAATCCTGAGCTCTTTAAAATACAATATGTTGAAAAGCTAACATACTAGAGAGAGATATACAGTGCGCTATCAATAAAACAGGGAAAAACCACCAGTGTATGGAATCTATAACCTACGAAAGGCAGACTATAGACACGATAATTAAAAATATAAATTAAAGCGTAAATAAATACCTCTATAACTATATAACACACGTACAAATCCAAAGAGATCTGTTTCGCCAGTAAGTTGTTGACAGAAATGGAGTAACCTCGGTTCCTCAGCGTGTGTAAGGCTATACATTTCAGACAACACTAAGAGAATTTTAAAAGTGACTGTCCAGCTACACGTGGGAGAGAGAAGTCACAGCGTGTTTAAGGGCAGTGAACCAGTGGTTTTTTCCCTGTTTTATTGATAGCGCACTGTATATCTCTCTCTAGTGTGTTACCTTTTCAACATATTGTATATATATATATATATATATGCGTGTGTGTGTATGTATGTATGTCAGGTCTCTCTCGAGTGCTACTGATAACATGTAACCCAGTATAACCTGTCTCATGGTCGGGCAAATGGCGGAGGAACTCAGCAGAGTCAACGGCCATCCAAATAGTACTTTTGTTTTTTACCTGGAAGTGAAAAGCCACCACCTTTCTGGAGGAGGGGAAACTCAGAAAAAAAAACCCAGCGGCTTCGGAAGCATCAGATGATGTTGACCAGTTCTCCTTTTCGGGTAGTGTTTTCGCTGTTCAGAGAGTGTGATTGGTCGAGTGCAAGACTTTTCCCCACTTAAAAAACCTTCAAAGCACAGGCATTGCTTGTTCAGGATCTGTTACATGTTCGTGTGTCTGGCCGTAGCCTAAAAGTGCACTATTTTCTGTAATCTGACAAGCGATAGCAATACTCTTAGCAGAGTTTTCAGCCATCATGTATGTATGTATGCATGTATGCATGTATGTATATATATATAAATGTATGTATCTATGCATGTATGTATGCATGCATGTATATATGTTATCTCTTTCTCTTAATTTCGAGTATATTTTTTGACCGGCCACCTTCCTGGTAGCAAGGTTGTAAAAGAAAAGAAATTGTCATCTCTTGAATCGCAAGAATTTTTTGCAAATTTTGAAGGTGCCAGCTATCGCAGCCATTTGTAGACTATGAATTAGGGAGTTGCGATCTTTGTCCGCAAATCCAAGTTCAGTCATACTTTGGTCCGAGCGGGTTGATATATAACCCGTAGCTCCAATAATGATGGGTATAAAGCTAAACGTGTATCTTGGATACTGGATTTGTAAACTCCTCATCAATGGTCTGTAGATGTCCTCCTTCTCCTGTATTTTTCTGACAACGTTTACATCAAGTGGGCAGCTGATCTCCACAACAGAACACGTTTTCAATGTGTGGTCCCAAACAGCAATATCAGACCGGTTGTGCTTTAATTTGGTGGCAGTTTTTATTTTCAGGTTCCACCAGTATTCCTTAGTGCCATCTCTCAATATATTCTTCCTCGTTTGTTGTTAATTTTGTTTTCCGAAGTGCGTACCAGATGGTTCTAGCTATCCCATCGTGTCTCATGGGGAGGTAATAGCGAGATGACATTCTTTCGCAGCTGGCAACAATGTGGCTTACATCCTCGATCTTTGTTTTACATAGCCTACATTTATTGTTAGCTGATGGCCCTCCCCTTTTGTGCAGCAGATATTTGGTAGGGGGTTCTTGTTCCTGTATTGCATAAAGATATCCCTCAAGGTGTGATGTCATAAACTTGTCGGAACTCCATGCCAGGCTTTTTGAGTGGTTTATCCCCTCTATAGTCTGTGTTTTACGTCTCAACTTTTTCTGTAAATAGGTCAACTTTTTCATCTTGTTTGAACATTGAATAGGATCTTCCGATTTCTCTGGGTGAGAGATTTATATCAGGCTTTATTCCATATCTCTCCTCCAGATCAATCGCTATTCTAATGATATTTTTCTTTCATGCTCATAAACCCGGGCAAGATGGTTGCCAACCTTTTTCCTCTGTTGAAGATGTTGCTTCAGTGTTAATATCCGGGTCTCATATGATGTTAATATGGATTTTAGACCCCGGCCACCTTCCTTGCGTGAGAAGTATAGCCTATCCACATCACCATTGATGTTAAAGTTCCCAGTAACACTGAGATATTTGCGAGTTCTAACATCCATCTCACTTAGCTCTTGCAATGACCAGTTCAGCAGGCCAAATGTTGGCGTTAGAATTGGCACAGCATAAGTATTGTGGGCAATGTATTTGTTGTACGCTGACAGTTCTGATGACCATATTTTCTTTACTCTTCTGAGGTATTCAGTTCTGATTCTCTCCTTATTTATGGGTCCATCATATCTGACATTCTCATCCTGTCCAAGATATCTGTAGTTGTCACCTGACTGTAGAGGTTGTATTGTCAGGCCGTTCATCTCTAGATTTCTAGAGAAGGGCACAGCTCTTCCATGTTTTACTGCCAAATTTGGACTCACCAAATTTTATTTTGATGTCTGTTGAAAATTGTGTAATGAGGTCAAATTGTTTCTTGATGTCATTGATATTTGGCCCATACAACTTCAGGTCACCAACAAAGAAAAGATGGGAGATACTTCTGGACCCACTTCTTTGTCCTCCTTGTTTCCTGAGTAGGTAAGATAGTGGATTTAGTGAGAGAACGAAGAGTAGCACTGACAAGCTATCACCCTGAAAGATGCCCTTCTGGTAATGTATCTTATCAGTCTTAACTTGTTCCTTCTCACATCTAAGGATCAACTTGGTGTACCAGTTCTTGGTCAGACGTTCAACAGCAGCTACCAGTGGTTGTGGGACTTTGGCTAACTGTAAAGCCTTAACAATCCACCCATGAGGTACACTATCTAATGCTTTTTGATAGTCCAGCCACACCACAGTCATGTTTCTGCGATTCTTTGTTGTTTTTTCTTGAATCATTTTATTAGTTAGGTGATCTATGCAACCCCACACCTCCCTCTTTCTATCAGCTTACTCAGGTGTTATGATGTTGTTGGTAGCACAGTGACCCTGTAAGAACAGGTTAAGGCACCCAGTATATAATTTATACATGATGTTTTGGCAGGCTATTGGGCGGTAATTTTTAGCAAGGGTGGTTTGGCTATTTTTGGGAATGAGGAGAGTAGTGGCAGTTGATAACCATCTGGGCAGTTCTTGTGTGCCTTTAATGGTTTCTGTAAACAGCCGTATGAGATCTTGCCGATAGAAAGTGAAATTCTTCAACCAGTATCCTGTAATGAGGTCTGGGCCTGGTGATTTCCTATTCGACATTTTCTGTAGAGCTGTTTCCAGTATTGACCCATCTATGTCATATTGTTTTGTCTGGGCATGTTGGCAGTAGTCCCGTTCCAGTTCTTTTAGCCAATTAGTTTGTCTGTTGAATCCGTCATCCGTTTCCCATACAGATCTCCAGTAGCTCTCAACCTGTTCTTTTGAAGGGGTGTCATTTACAGAGATTGACCTTTTGCCACCGAAGCTGCGATAAACTGATTTAGGATCTCTGGCAAACAATCTATTTAGCACTTGTCGTTTATGTGCTGTTGACTTATATTTTAGTCTTTCTGTTGTAGCTGTGAGTTGTTGTTTCAACTGGTGTAATTTGGAGTTTAAAGTTTTAAATTTTGTATCTCCAAATCGTCTCTCTAACTTTTATTTTTAGGTCTTCCTGGTGTCGTGTGAAGTTGCTCTCTATGTTGCATTTCATAACGACTGCGATGTGTGAGATACTTGGTCTCAGGGACAAAATTTTGCTTTTTAAATTTCGCATCCACGCTGGTTCAAGCTTTTTGTTTGTATCTTGATTGTGTGGTTTTAGATGTTTGTTATATGATAACAATGTGACAGCTGAAACATAACAAAATGTTAAGCGTTTCAAATGTCTTTTCTACAGATCGTATAGCCTTCAGATAATTGTCAGCTATTTCGTTCACCGCTTCCAATTCCAACTTAGTGGCTTCTTTACTGATTCTGGTGTTGTATGGTCTGTCACTCACATTAAGGCTGTGTATCTCTTGAAACATATCGTCCCATATCACTTGTAAGGTGTCCACAAGTTTTTGGTGTTCTGTTTGTACAGTAGAGTCATGAATTTCAGCCTCGTTGTTGATGTGGTGACAATTACTACTAAAGTTAGCTGACCATTCTCGCTGTTCTTCAGTGGAAGTGGGATGGATTTCAGCAAAATTGTTGGTGAACTGTTCACTGTTAGATTTAGTTGGCCATTCTCTTTGTCTGTCATTGGAGGTGGGTGGTTGTCTACAAGGGCTGTATTTGTAGTATCACTCAATTCTGTTAGATGTATCAATTTACATCTAATGATACGTTTTGCCTGTTCATTTAAATGCTTTGGAGAAAAGTCTAATTCTGGGTGCTTGGAGTTCCATAAAGATTTTAGCCTTTGCATAAAACCGAACTTTTGGGGTTCAGATTGTTTGTATGCTTCATATAATTCTTTGTTAAGCTCGTAGCTCCACTGTATACAACGGTTGTAGTTGCGATTTGGTCGAAGGAGACTTGTACATTTTGCCATGATGAGTTCGTCTATTCACTAATATTTTGTATTTATTTTTCAAAATAGTCGATGATCTTCTTTAAAAGTTTCGACAAAGTTCTGTCAGAATCAAATTTAAAGTTATTCACAGCTTGGGTAATATTTCTTTTCAGTTAGTTTTTAATTCTACAACTGTGTTTTAAACGTTGTTTTTAAATCGTTTGAATCGAGAACAAAAAAAAAAACCCGTTACTTAGTATATTTCTTTATGAATGTAATATAATATAACAACTCATATAAATAGGTGTTCTACAACATACTCACAGTTCAAACACTTATGTTTTTGTTTTTGTTTCTGAATCGAAAACGTTACTTGCATATTTCTTTACAAATGTAATATAACAACGTTGCATTTATATGTTAAAGTGTATGTATCGTTCATATATCATAAGTGTATGTATCGTTCATATAAATAGGTGTTTTACAACACTTAAAGTTCAAACACTTTTGTAGAATTATTGTATGTAATCTTACTGCGTAATGTAGCTCAACTTTTTCCAATATATGGTATGTTGCCTTCATGTAAGCCGTAATTACACACGTCCGATTATCGGACACTGACCACAACGGTCGCCATTGTATGTATATGCAGTGTATATATGTATGTATGCATACATGTATGTATGTATGTATGTATGTATGTATGTATGTATGTATGTATGTATGTATGCATGTATGTATGTATGTATGCATGTATGTATGCATGTATATATGTATGTATATTTGTATGTATGTATGTATGTATGTATGCATGTATGCATGTATATAGATATGTATGCATGTATGTATGCATGTATATATATGTATGTATGCATGTATGGATGTTTTCTCTTTCTCTTAATTTTGAGTATATTTTTTTGACCGGCCACCTTCCTGGTGGCAAGGTTGTAAAAGAAAAGAAATTGTCATCCCTTGAATCGCAAGAATGTTTTGCAAATTTTGAAGGTGCCAGCTATCGCAGCCATTTGTAGACTATGAATTAGGGAGCTGCGCTTTTTGTCCTCAAATCCAAGTTCAGTCATACTTTGGTCCAAGCGGGTTGGTATATAACCCGTAGCACCAATAATGACGGGTATGAAGCTAAAGGTGTATCTTGGATACTGGATTTGTAAACTCCTCATCAATGGTCCGTAGATGTATGTATGTATGAATGTATGTATGTATATTTGTATGTATGCATGTATATAGGTATGTATGTATGCATGTATGTATGCATGTATGTATGTATCCATGTATGTATGTATGCATGTATGTATGTATGCATGTATGTATGTATATATATATCGGAGAGATGACTCCTTAGCCTTTGTCAAAGCACAATTCTAGGAGAAGGAAAACTCTGATATAACACCTACAATCCTGATGGTATCCAATGATGTTGACTTGTTCTTTTTGGTAAATATCATCTTGGTTAAGAGAGTGGGACTGGCTTTGTGCAGTGCCTTTGCTCACTATAAAAGCTTCCCGGTACAGGCATTGCTTTATATCTGGAGATCTCTCTGCACTTGTCGTCACATGGTACCATGGGCTCAGCACTATGTGTCAATAATTGTCACAAGTGTAGTGTTTGTACCAGAGTTTTCAAGTCGCTGGCTGGACTAAAAAGTCACACTCGTTCAGCGCATCGGTAGGGGTTCTCCTACATGGATATAAAGTAGTGGCCGTACTCGAAAACGAGAGATGGCAGCCACCATGTATGTATGTATGTATGTATGTATGTATGTATGTATGTATGTATGTATGTATGTATGTATGTATGTATGCATGTATGCATGTATATAGGTAGGTATGTATCCATGTATGTATGCATATATATATATGTATGTATGCATGTATGGATGTATGCATGTATGTATGTATGTATGTATGTATGTATGTATGTATGTATGTATGTATGCATGCATGCATGCATGCATGCATGTATGTATGTATGTATGTATGTATGTATGTATGTATGTATGTATGTATGTATGTATGTATATTTGTATGTATGTATACATGTATATAGGTATGTATGTATGCATGTATGTATGTATGTATGTATGTATGTATGTATGTATGTATGTATGTATGCATGTATGTATGTATGTATGTATGTATGTATGCATGTATGTATATATATATATATATATGTATGCATGTATGCATGTATGTAGTTATGCATGTATGTATGCATGCATGTATGCATGTATGTATGTATGCATGTATGCATGTATGCATGTATATAGTTAAGTATGCATGTTTGTATGTATGTATGTATGTATGTATGTATGTATGTATGTATGTATGTATGTATGTATGCATGTATGCATGCATGTATGTATGTATGTATGTATGTATGTATGTATGTATGTATGTATGTATGTATGTACGTATGCATGCATGTATGTATGCATGTATGCATGTATGTATGCCTGTATGCATGTATGTATATTTGTATGTATGTATGTATGCATGTATGCATGTATATAGGTATGTATGTATGTATGTATGTATGTATGCATGTATGTATGTATTCATGTATGCATATATGTATGTATGCATGTATGTATGTATGCATGTATGTATGTATGTATATATAGGTATATATGTATGTATGTATGTATGTATGTATGTATACATGCATGTATGTATGGATGTACGTATACATGCATGTATGTATGGATGTATGTATACATGCATGTATGTATGGATGCATGTATATATGTATGTATGCAGGTATGTATGCATGTATGCATGTATGCATATATGTATGTATGCATGTATGTATGTATGTATGCATGTATGTATGCATGTATGTATGCATGTATGCATGTATGTATATATGTATGTATGTATATATGTATGTATATATGTATGTATGTATGTATGTATGTATGCATGTATGTATGTGCGTGTAAGTGAGTAGAGTAGCGTGTGTGTGTGTTTGTTGTATGTATGAGTGTTGCTGTGTGCGCGCATATGTATGCGTGTGTGTGTATGTCGTACGTATAAGTGTCAATAAGTGATTTTTTTTTTTTTTGCGCGGGGACATAGAAATAATCGGGCTGGATGCCCGATCGCGCAGTTAAATCACTGGGAGTGAAGAACCCCTAACCCTTGTCAGGGTATTCTTCTAGGAGAAGGCATCTCAGGAAACTGGGTTAACTCCGATATAAAACCTGCGGCTCAGTAGTTACCGATGATGTTGATCTTTTCTTCTTTTCGGGTTATAGCTACTGTCGCTCAGAGAGTGGGATTGGTTCAGTGCACAGTCTTTCCTCACTTTAAAAATATTCGTCACGCACAGGCATTGCACGTGTGCATTAATAATTATTAATAGTGTACTATTATTATTATTATTATTATTATTATTATTATTACTATTATTATTACTTTTTTTTTTTTTTTTCCCAATTCAATGATGTTCCAGAACAATGTAAACGAGATAATTGCCAATTTGGGTTCTGGAACAAAAAAGATCATTGGCAATAAGGACAGGGGCCCCAAGTTATCACAACCTGGGCCCGCCCGTCATCGTGCCATTGTAATAGAGCCTAACAGGGCATTTAGTCTTGGCTGCTGGAACGTACGGACGCTGCTTGACAGGGATTCTTTGGAGCGTCCTGAACGAAGGACCGCTCTTGTTGAAAAGGAGCTTCGACGTTACGATCTTGACATCGTGGCTTTGTCTGAGACGAGGTTAGCTGGAGATGGTCATCTTACGGAATTTTGTGGAGAATATACATTCTTCTGGAAAGGAAGAGATGAAGGAACCAGAAGAGAGGCTGGGGTAGGATTTGCTGTTAAGACTGTACTGGTGAATAAATTAGAAGAATTCCCAGTGGGGATTAGTGAGCGTCTTATGTCCATGAGAGATCCGCTGGACAAGGGAAGATATGCTACCCTGGTGAGTGTGTATGCTCCAACTATGAATTCTGTCGATGAAGAAAAACTGTCCTTTTACCATGCCCTGAAAGGTGTTCTAAGAAATATCCCTCAGGCAGACAAAGTCATCGTGCTTGGTGACTTTAATGCTAGAGTGGGTAGGGATTTTAACACATGGAATGTAATCGGAAGGCATGGGGTGGGAAAGTGTAACAGCAATGGTATGCTCTTTCTGCAGATGTGTGAGGAGCTGGATCTGTGTGTTACCAGCACCATGTTCCAACAAAAGAACAAATTCAAGACCAAATGGATGCATCCTGCATCTAAGGAATGGCATCTTTTGGACTACGTCCTAGTCAGGATGCGTGACAGACAGGATGTGCAGTGTGTTCGTGTTCTTCGTGGAGCTGAGTGCTGGACGGACCACCGCCTGGTACGCGCAAAAGTGAATCTAATCACCAAACGTAAAATCCGGGCTCCTGGTGTTACCCTGCCCAAAAGATTGAATGCTGCTCGTCTTAAGGATAAAAATGTGAAGAGGACATTGGAAGAAGAGATGCAGGCTGCAGATCTTGGTGAGGATTGGCCGACCCTTAAAAAGTCGGTTTATGATGTAGGCAGACGTGTTCTGGGATTGGTGCAGAGAAAACATCAGGACTGGTTTAATGAGAATGATGTGCATATAGAAGACTTGTTGGCTGATAAGAGGCGTGCTCTGTCACGCTACTTGACGGCAAAAACCACAGGAGAGGAATACGTTGCATGAGGAGCTCAGGGATGTAAAATCACGTGTTAGGCGGAGTCTTTCTCAGATGAAGGATCAGTGGTGGAGTGAGAAGGCTGGTGAGATACAAACTGCGTCTGATTGCAATAACACAAAGCTGTTGTACAGTCTCTTGCGTGAGGTTTATGGACCGTCTTCTTATCTGGTGACACCGATTCGCAGCAAGGATGGCAAAGAACTTATTCGTGACTCACAGGGAATTCTACGAAGGTGGCGAGAGCACTTTGATGATCTTTTGAATCAGCCGTCTGTCGTCAGTGAAGATTTCCTCAATCTCATTCCGGAAAGTCCTGTGAAAGTAGCTCTCGCAGAACCTCCGACACTTGTGGAGGTTGCAGTGGCTATTTCGAAGCTGAACAGTGGAAGATCTCCAGGTATGGATGGCATACATGCTGAGCTCCTACAATATGGTGGTGAGAGACTCTTGCAACATCTTCACTCTCTGTTTGGAAGGATATGGGCTAATGAATCCGTGCCTGAGGACTGGAGAGATGCAGTAATGGTGGTCTTGTACAAGGGAAAGGGTAACAGGAATGATTGTGGGAACTACAGAGGTATATCATTGCTTTCTGTCGTGGGAAAGTTTTATGTAGGGTGCTTCTGGACCGTCTGCTGACACACATTGCAGATTGTGTCCTTCCTGAAAGTCAATCTGGTTTTCGTGCTGGACGCGGCACTACTGATATGATCTTCTCAGCTAGACAGCTCCAGGAGAAGTGCATTGAACAGGGCTTGGATCTGTATCAGGTTTTTGTCGATCTGACAAAGGCTTTCGATACTCTCAACAGAGATGCATTATGGAAGGTTCTCCAGAAACTTGGTTGCCCTGATAAGTTCCTTGCTTTAGTTAGGTCTTTCCATGACGACATGAAGGCTTGGGTTAATGTCGGAGGTAACATGTCGGAGCCTATCTCAGTAAAAAATGGAGTGAAACAGGGGGATATTCCAGCACCGACCCTGTTTGCCATATACTTTGCAATGGTTTTCTGTATTGCATTCAGGAATTGCGAGCATGGTGTTTACATCCGATATCGAACCTCAGACAGCATATTTAACATCAGGCGCTTTGCTGCGAAGACAAACGTATTTATATCAGTCATAAGAGACCTCTTGTATGCAGATGATTGCGATCTTGTAGCGCACACAGAGAGTGATATGCAGCACATTTTGAATGTATTTTCTGACGCTTGCACTGCCCTGGGTTTGACTGTCAGTCTCAAGAAAACCGTCGTCATGTACCAACCTGCCCCTGGTAAGCAGTACACTGAACCAAACATCTATGTGTATGACAAACGACTTGGAGTGGTTGATCAGTTTGTCTACCTGGGAAGCACTGTCAATCGATACGGCAACCTTGACGGTGAAATCTCACTTAGGATTAGGAAAGCAAGTGATGCTTTCGGAAAGCTAGAAAGGCGACTCTGGGGTCGGCGAGACATATGCAGGAGGACAAAGGTAAGGGTGTACAGGGCATGTGTACTCTCTTGTCTTCTTTATGCCTGCGAGACCTGGGTCACATATCGACGCCACCTTAAGCAATTGGAGCGTTTCCATCAGATGTGTCTCAGACGGATCCATGGCGTTCACTGGAGGGACCACATCAGTGATGTCGAGATTTTGGAAAGCTCTATGTGTGACAGTATAGAAGCTCTTGTGCTTAAGCAGCGACTCCGTTGGAGTGGTCACCTTGCCAGGATGAAGGATTCTAGAATACCAAAACAACTCTTCTATGGAGAGTTGGTTAAAGGAAAACGACCGCCACATAAACCAAAAAAGAGGTATAAGGATTCCTTGAAAGCCTCTCTGAAAGACGCTAACATCTCTGCTGATACATGGGAAAATATTGCTGCTGATCGTAATAAATGGAGAAAGACTGTATATGAGGGAAAAGTTGCCTTTGAGGCATCTCGAATCGCACACGAGAAAGTAAAGCGGGACGTGAGGAAGGGCATTGCTGTTGCACTTCCAGACGGCGAGGGTCCTCCTATGGTTCTGACATGCAGCGTCTGTGCGAGACTCTGCCTAAGCAAAGCTGGACTCGAAAGTCATCTTCGCAGTCATAAAGTAAGACCAGTGGTTGACTACCAGGCTTCTGTTGGAGATGCTACTCATCATGCTTGCCAAACATGTGGTAGAGAATGTAAATCAGCAGGAGGACTCAAGCGACATGCAAAAGTACACGAACTCCAACCACAGCCGACTATTCCCAGTAAATGTTTTGGTTGCCGACTCTGTGCAAGACATTTTAGATCATTGGCTGGGCTAAAAAGCCACATTCGATCGCAGCACTGTTAGTTGCTATCGTGTGTGTGTGTGTGTGTGTGTGTGTAGATATGCTTATGTGCGTGCGTGTGTGTGTATATATATATGAATATGTATATTATTATTGTTGTTGTCGTTATTATTATTATTGCTATTATTATTATTATTATTATTATTATTATTATTATTATTATTATTATTATTATTATAATTGTTATTAATGTATGTGTGTATATATGTGTGAGTGTATGTGTATGTATGTGTGTGTGTATATATG
Source organism: Eledone cirrhosa (assembly GCA_964016885.1). Classification (NCBI taxonomy): domain Eukaryota; kingdom Metazoa; phylum Mollusca; class Cephalopoda; order Octopoda; family Eledonidae; genus Eledone; species Eledone cirrhosa. Next base: position 126,126,368 of record OZ024741.1, read on the forward strand.
TATGTATGTATATGTATGTGTGTGTATGTGTATATATATATATATATATATATATATATATATATATATATATCTTTTCCCTTTTTTTTTTTTTTAAATTTATTTATTATTATTATTATTATTATTATTATTTTTTTATTTTTTTTATTTTTTATTTTATTTTATTTTTATTTTTATTTTTTTCTTGTGCAATGGCCATACTCGATAACGAGGGGGCAGCCATCATGTATGTATGCATATATGTATGCATGCATGTATGTATGTATGTATGTATGCATGTATGCATATATGTATGTATACATGTATGTTGGTTAAGAGAGTGGGACTGGCTTTGTGCAGTACCTTTGCTCACTATAAAAGCTTCACGGCACAGGCATTGCTTTATATCTGGAGATCTCTCTGCACTTGTCGTCACATGGTACCATGGGCCCAACACTATGTGTCAATAATTGTCACAAGTGTAGTGTTTGTACCAGAGTTTTCAAGTCGCTGGCTGGACTAAAAAGTCACACTCGTTCAGCGCATCAGTAGGGGTTCTCCTACATGGATATAAAGTAGTGGCCGTACTCGAAAACGAGTTGGCAGCCACCATGTATGTATGTATGTATGTATGTATGTATGTATGTATGTATGTATGCATGTATGCATGTATGTATGTATGTATGTATGTATGTATGTATGTATGTATGTATGTATGTATGCATGTATGTATGTATGTATGTATGCATGTATGTATGTATGCATTATGTATGCATGTATATAGGTATATAGGTATGTATGTATGTATATATGTATGTATGTATACTAAAACCAGATAAGAATTCAAAGACTGTTCAGTTTTGAGAATTCCCGTTATTGAAACATTGGAATTCGACGTATTGCAAGCGTGAACTTATTCTTTCAATAAATAGGAGTATAAGAGTTTGTTTTGTTTTTGTTTTGTTTGTTGTTATTTCTGACAGACAGAGAGAACTGCACATACATACATATATACATATACATATATACATATACATATACATATATACATACATATACACACACATACATATACACACACATACATATACACAAACATACATATACACAAATATACATACACACACACACATACATACATATGTTTGTTGTTATTTCTGAGAAACGGAGAGAACTGCACATACATACATATATACATATACATACATACATACACACACACATGCAAACATACACACACACGCACACACAGATACATACATATACACACATACATATACACACACATACATATACACATACGCACATACATACATATACACACATACATACATACACACATGCATACATACACACATACACACAGATATACATACATACACATATACATACATACAGATATACATACATATCGATCTATTTCCTTTTGAGGCTTTGAAAAAATCAATGAAAGAAACTACTGTCAAATGTCAGGAAAAACGGGGAAATAGATAAAAATGAAAGAAAAAAATTTAAAATTTGCTGGAATTCATATAAATTTCGGAAGATTTATTGAAACATATATTAATAGGTTAGACTAAAAGTATTAGAAGACATTTAAAAATGTTTCCCTCTGGTAGGTCTCTGTTGGTTCTTTGTGTAACTCGGAATTTGTTTGTTATTTGATTTCATTTTTTCTTCGTGAACAATAGAATATCTAAGAAAAAATGAAACAAAGAAAAATAATTTTATCCTTTATAGTAATTCTCTTTAAGCATTCCGCACCATTTCACCCACTCATATATATTATATCTTTACCAAATATCTGTTGATTTCTCTTTCCGCTGTTTTTTTTCCCTTGCCTTTTCTTTTGTTTTTAAAGTGTTCGTTTGTTTTTATTTTTAAATAAAAATATTACTTCCTTCTATGAACGTCTGTATTCATTCTTTTAACTGAACTGTCATTATCACTAAGAATCTAAAACAATAGCACTCAACTTCTAAATCATAGAGCGTGATGTATTATGTAAGAATAAAAATACTTAACATCGATTTTACAGAAAGGATTATTTAAGTGTAAACCGTTTGAAAGGTTCATACAATTTTCATGTTTTTTTAAAATCAAAACTAAGGGAAATTATACAGTTTTTTTAATTAATTTATTTTCCCTAACATTATTTTATTTTTGCTGCCCCTCCCCATACCTACTACGGGTTATTATTTCTGTGTAAAAGCAAAATGTGACTGCCTGGATGAATGGACTAAAAATGCAGTTACAATTAATAAATATAACTTATACAAAAAACTTTACATATTTTATCGCATAAAAAATTCGTTGGGTTTAGTCAACATATAAAAAGAATATGGATTTTTGAATAGTTTACACTTAAATGGCCTGCATATTACAATTAACCTTTTTGATATTTTCGACATTTAGAAAAATCTCCATTCAAAGTGCTTATATTTAAATTAAAACATTTCAACCATGTAAGAACCCTTTTCTGATAAATTACTTTCTAAACACCAGCAAGTGGACTGGAGATATGTGAAATAAAGCGCCTTGCTCAAGGAGACAACGTGCCATTGGAAATTAACTGTTGACCGTGAGCCGAACACCCTAACTACTAAGCCTTCACATATATACTTACAAAAACACAGCACCTGTAACACTATTCGATCTCGTGCCTCATCATTTATTATGTATTTAGTTGATTATATGGACTAGTTCTACCGAATAGGTTTCATACTTCGAAATTGACAGGTTCGTATTTCTAGAAGATGCAAATGACATGTCATTTATTCATTTAGCGTGATATACATTGCTGTCGCAAAATTACAAGAGATAAAAATAAATAGAACAATAAAAATATAAACGAATCCGAAAATAAAAACTAACTTGATACAAATAAAGAAAACCTTGTGAAAAATGATTGTCGGAATATTTTACGATCTTTTCTAAATTTTAAGTAAAACAAAAATGTAGCAATAAACCTACGCCAAATATTTCTTTTTCTTCTTTTTCTTCCTTTTCTTTTTTCTCTTCTTTTTCTCTTTCAGTTGTCATTTGAAGTTGTCAAAAACAATACTGATATGTCTTCCATTTTGGTTATCCTTTGCCTATGTGTGTGGGTTGTGAAGACGCGTAGCCTAGTGGTTAAAGTGTCGGACTCACGATCATAAGGACGTATGTTCAATTCTAGGATTAGAAAGAACGTTATGTACTTGAGTTTTTCATATTGTTTCATTCCACATTGTTTCTTACGATAGGATTGGGCTCCCTATCATTGAAACATCCAAGAAAGTTCCTATGAAATACCTCATAAGAGGCAAACTAAAACTGCATATGGCATGAGCAGTAAATTTCATTTCACGTTTTTTTTTACTTATGTGTATTAGACAAGTGTTCATGTTGTTTTACTAATGGAACAGCCTACTCGAGGAAATTGAAGTGCATGTGATTGAACATTCCACAGACACGTGTATTATAAAAGTATTTCTTAAAGATATTCAGTGTGACAAGGTTAGTTCTTTGAATTACGCACTTAACCCACTTTTTCTCCAGTTGAGTGGACTAGAAAAACAGCAAAGTGTTTTGCACAGGAGAAAGCATGTTGCTGGATCAAGGAATCAAACACACGATCATGAGCTGAACACCCTAAGACCTAAGCCAGGCGCCCCAACGAAGGTTGTTACTATTCTAGAAGGAAACATAATCCCAAGAATTGTAAAATGGTGATAACACAACAGCAATAAAGACACTAGTGTTACACAATAAATTCTATTTTTCAAATAGTAATGCTGTATTTAATCGTTTTATCGTGGCAACAGTGAAGTTTCGAATATCTATTATCACAGATGTTTGTGCAGCTTTACTTTGATGATTATCTTCTCCAGAATTTCAACAGCAGGTTTAACACGGTAACTTTCAATGTGTGTGCGGCGGGCGTGTGCATAACTATGTATATGCATGCATATATATATATATATATATATATATAATAAAAAAAAATATGATCAACACTAACGTGTTTTTTTTTTGTAAAATGACAATAATTTTTTTTTTTTTTTTTTTGAAATATATATATATAAACTATGCCGTTAATTTCCTTAACTTTACGCTAAAAAATCTACTCCAAAACAACGCCATCCACGATATATATATATATATATATATGTGTGTGTGTGTGACTGTGTGTGTGTGTGTGTGTGTGTATATATATATACCAGGTGCGTATTTCAAAACCTTTTTTTAAAATCATATTCTCTATATACATATACATATATATATATATATATATATATATATATATATATACACACACGTTTAAGTGTATATTTATATATATATGCACACACATACACACGTTTAAGTTTGTATGTGTAGCGTTCGTTGTATGATGTAAATATCAGTGAGCTTGTTGGAAATCCGATACTTTACAAAGTCCTTTCTTATATTTGTTTTTACCGCGTTACAAACACGACTGTGCTTAAGTATATTCTCTTTTACAAAGGATTTCCTTGCATTTTTCAATCCATTTGTATGGCATATTCACAAATTATGGAATTAGTGTGCATTCATTTCTTGTAGTAGTAATGTATGGTCTATGATTATTTACTTGTTGAGGCATTTTTTCTATAAGCGAGGGAATTTGTTCTTCTGTATGTATATATATATGTATGTATATATATATGTATGTATATATATGTATGTATATATATGTATGTATATATGTATGTATATGTATGAGTTTGTATGTATGTGTATATATATATATATATATGAGTATGTTTACATGTGCATGTGTGCATATATATGTACATATGTATATATAAATAAATATATATATATATATATATATATATATATATATATATATATATATATATGAGTATGTATACATGTGTATGTGTGCATATATATGTGCACACACACACACATATATATATACTAGCATTAAAGCCCGGCGTTGCTCGGGGTCATTAAGTTACCAAAGTTAGGTTGCACCTCCCATTTTATGGCAGCACCTTTTTGTCTGCCAGGCACTGGGTGAATGAATTGCAGACCTGGAAGCATGAGCTGCGCCAGCAGTGACAATTGTAGTTTCGCCTATGGATATTATCTCTGTGCAAAAAAGTGTTGAAATTTATTGTTTCACAGTACTTGCGCAACACGCGCGTAGACGATGCCAGCCGAACAACAGAGCTGCGATGGAGTTGTTCTGCATGGTTGTCTGTGTGTTTTCTAAATTTAAGACAGTAGGAAGGGTTGTGATATGAGGGAGAGTTAGCTGTTGTTTCTAGCAGGTTTAGTGACCTCATAGAGGATATGTGTTTTCTAAATTTAAGACAGTAGGGAGTGGTGTGATATGGGGGAGAGTTAGCTGCTGTTTCTAGCAGGTTTAGTGACCTCATAGAAGATATGTTTTCTAAATTTAAGACAGTAGGGAGGGGTGTGATATGGGGAGAGTTAGCTGCTGTTTCTAGCAGGTTTAGTAACCTCATAGAGGATATGTGTTTTCTAAATTTAAGACAGTAGGGAGTGATGTGGGGAGGGGTGTGATATGGGGGAGAGTTAGCTGCTGTTTCTAGCAGGTTTAGTAACCTCATAAGAGGATATGTGTTTTCTAAATTTAAGACAGTAGGGAGTGGTGTGAACGGACAGTATCACCATCAAGCTTGGAAAGAGAAAGTAGCAGAAAGTATGAAGTTGTATAGATTTTGAATGGTAGTAGAAAGAGTTCAGCAGTTTAAATGAGAGAGAAAAATCGTAAAATATTGAGTTTTATCTATTTTTGCGTAATTGTGGGTGAAATTGAAAAAATTATCTGCGTCAAGACGCAATCGAAACTATTTCGAATATTGAGTTGTAAATTTCAATTGAAGAAATTCTATATCGTAGATTTCTATAACGAAGGAGGATGACCACACACTGAGCTTTATAGATTATGATACATATATAGTGAACATCATTCTTTCAAACATGTTATATTGAAAACACAATTTTGATCCAGTTCTTAGTTCATTATGCTTAGTTTGAGCTAGTAGTGTTTCCAAATCCATATGTGTGTGCGTACATATGTTAACGTTTCGAAGCCATCACGGCTCATCTTCAATTTTAAATCAGGCTGTCACTTTTTCCTATCATTTTTTTGATACGTTACGACAACACTGCTAAGCATTTGGCCAATAAGCCACTAATATGGCCAGCCTGTTTCTGAAGATGGCTTTGTAATATTAATATTCACATGGATATAGGAATCTTACTGTCCCAAACTAATACAGAAGTAGTAAACATAATTCATAATAATTGTTTCTACTTTTGGCACAAGGCCAGCAATTATCCCAGTGAATTACTGGTACTTTATTTTATTGACCCCATAAGGATGAAAGGCAAAATTAACCTCGGTGGGATTTGAACTCATAAAGGGCCCTAACTCTATGCTGCAAAGCATGGCGTTCGACCCTCTACCGATACTGCCCTGGAGCTACAGTAATATTTTTAATATAGCACACGCACGCGCACACTATTATGTCGATTTTGTCAGCGTTCAGGTCACAAACAACGACCGAACATTTGGACACCCTGAAATAAATGATACATTTAAAGTCAATTGAACTGTTTTTGTGTTTTATTTTTTATGGCTGACTGCACTCTCAACCAGATGTAATTGATGGTACCTATTACGCTTTTAAAGATTTTTATTTATTTTTTGGGAGTAAAGAACACTCTGTGATTCAAACTGTTCGCCTTGACACATGCTGTGTCACACTGAATCTTCCTGAGAACTAAGTGTCTGTGGAATGTTAAGCCACTTTCTGTTTTTTTCTTTACGAACAGTTTGTTCAACAGAGGTGCAATCCACATACAAATCTCATCTTGTGAAGTTTCTTTGATCTCATGTGTCTCAGATATTTTCAATATCTGATATTTAAGATACTTTATGTAGTTTAGTTGTTAACATAATAAAATATAACCTATATTATATACGAAAGTGAAATATCTCCTTTTGTGACAGTAATTCGCAGTTAACTTTGTCAAACATTCAATTTAATCACATTTCACTGAATGTCGACGCAACTAATAGACTATCTAGCTTATCGTATTCACACGGATTTTCTGTTTAGTAACTTAATTATAGTGATACAAAATGTTTCTTCTTATCAATCATTTATTTGCTATTGTCGCGTTTTCTATATCGAATATAGAACTCGTTAATTGTGCTTATATTGGCAAATCTCTATATCTATGAGTAATTGGCGCCACGTAACTTACCCGAACTCTGAACGACAAGATATCATATTTCAACAAATATCAGTAAAAATACATCAGTAATATGAAGTAGTTACGTTGGGAAAGCTAAGCTGGTACAATGTAAATTTAAAATGCAAATGTGAAAACTAGAATAAACTAAGAAAAAACAGTTTACACATATATTAGTAAGATGAAGTAGATAGCTTATATAAAGCTTTGTTTGATATGGATGTTTGGGGAAAACTGATACAATAGTAATGAAAAATACAAGAAGTGAAAACTTGAGTAGAGTCAGGGCCGGACTTTCACCTGATGAGGCCTTAAGCTATAGGAAATATAATAATTATTTTTTAAAATTAATGTTAATGATAAAGAATAAATTGTATGTATGTATTTTATGTCAGGTGGCTCTTCAACATGTAACCCAGTCGGATCATCGGCGACTAAACCGGCAACCCCACCGAGATTTCTTGCTGAGGAGCGTGATTTTGGACTCCCTGCAGGATGAAAATCAAAATGCGTAAAAGGGCGGAGGAACTCAGGAGAGTCAACGACCATCCATGAAAGTTTTCTTTTCAGCGAGAGACTCCTGGTCTTCATTAAGACATCTCTTTATAAAACCCGCGACTTCGTTTGCATCCAATGATATAGAACAGTTCTTTTTGGGTAAATGCACTCGATGTTCAGAGAGTGGGATTGGCATCGCTTGATATGTGACATTTTTTGCGATGCATGGCATTGCTTGCCATAGGCAAGTCCCTAGAAGACTAAAAAGTCACGTCTGTGATACTCATGCTTAAGTATCAAGCGATGGCATTACTCAAAATCGAGTTGCAGCCATCATCATCATGTATATATATATATATATATATATATTTATGATTTAGTGTTAAAGAATAAAAACTGATGATAAAATAAAGAACATATTTTAAAAAATGAGGCCCCAGAGGTGTGTGGCTCTAGCTTATTTAGCATATAAGTATATAAGTAAGTCTAGAACAGAGTAGAGTACGAAAAACAACAATTTTAAACATTTACTTAGAATTTCATGATATTTTAAAGTTAGGACCTCTCTTTCAAAAGAAAGAAGATGTAATATGGTGTTGGTGACGGTTGGTGATCTACTGCTCAACTTCTTTTTTTCAATGAGTTCCTAACCTCGAAATATCACGAGGTAAAAGAGTAAGCTTTTGTTTTATGTTTCATATTTTATTCGTCTCGTATGGCGGTGGATTGGCAGTATCGGTAGAGAGTCGGACGCCATGCTTTGCAGCATAGAGTTACGGTCTAAGTTCAAATCCCGCCAAGGTTAACTTTGCCTTTCATCCTCACGGGGTCGATAAAATAAAGCACCAGTAACGTACTGGAGTCGATTTAGTCGAATTTCCCCTCCCCTCAAATTACTAGCATTGTGCCTATACTAGAAATCATATTTTATTCTTCTCTAGTTTTCACTCTTGTATTTCTAATTTGCATTGCCCCAACTTTTACATTACGGAATTTACACTCTAGTTTCTTTCATGTACGTTTCAAACATTATGATACTTACTGTCAGAAGTTGCATATATAGTACCTTAAAGGTAGACGTATTTGTGGGATGCTTAGCAACTTGTACTATAAAACAAGATGGACTGTACCTGTAATTCAAACGGCAAGTCTTGTCACACACTGTATCATGCTGAATCTCCCTGAGAATTACATTACTTTTATAAGCATATATTTCATTCATCTAACAACTGGAACACTTACCGTCATCGAAACTGACGAAGGTCTATCGGTCACTTACCGAAACTGAATTTTTAATCATGGAGTAAAATAAATTGTAAAAAGCTCTACAGCTAGGATTGTTAATATCACAGCTAACACAATCTCCACTTTCATTAGCAAACACTTGTATATAGTCTGCTTTTAATAAAACAACATTCTTATCTTGATTTCCATCTTCAGATAATTATTTCCGTATGATTTCATGTTTGGCACCAAGCCATATATAAGGCATTAAGTCAATCTAAAGCGAAAATTCCTATTACTGTATGGAAATATTATTTTTAAAACTAAACTGTTAGAATATTCTTTCTCAACTTCTTGAAAGATGAGTTTTCTTAATACTAATATTTATTTATTTATCTCATTTTATTCAAAATTTCTTTTGTTGTTCTCGTCTAACCACAGATCCGAAATTGTTAATATGCAGAAGATAATTTATGGTGTTTTTCAGATGTAAAAAATAAGATATTTTCTTCAACGCACGCACGATGACATGGCCGAGTAGAACGTCGGATAGAATATTTTGTGATATTCATTTCGTTCCGGCTCTCCGAGTTCAAATCCCACTGAGCTCAACTTTGCCTTTCATTTTATCGAGATCGTTAAAACATGTAGCAGTTCAGTAGCATTATATATCTGAGTGTGTGGTCTTGATAAACGCTCACAAGCGAGAAACAGACTGTCTGTCGGCCGCTCTCTGTTGTTTTTGCCGAGAATAAGTAAGTGACATAGTCACTACTTTAAAACCCATAGCGAATGGTCTTCTAAATGTTACTATACATACATTCATGTATAAATCGCTATTTCAGAGCATTATGCACCTTTCAGTGGCCAGGTTACGTATGAACCTGGTGACATCATCAGATGTATATTGCATAATAGTTATGTACCAAAGGAATGATGGTTAACACATCACAAGAGGCTTTAAGGAGGAAATGCAGAGAAGAAGAAAACAGAAGAAAAAAAAGTTTTTTTTTTGTTTTTGACTCATATATGTGTCATGCTAGCCCACCGTTGTCAATTGACGGACAAGAGAAAAGAGCATTCAATACCGAAATAGTTTAAATGTTCATTTATTTCACTCTCTTAAATCATTGGTCAACCCAATACCACGGTATAAGGCACGCAAGGTGCCACGCAGTGAGATAATCTGAAACCACGTGGATGCAAATCGAACTCGTTTACCACATAACCATACCTTCAGTATTTTTAACAATGCTTCTTTTTAAAAATTCAAAATAGCGGATAATAAAACTGCTTTAGTTTCCACATCATTTTTATGGAATTCTGGTATTTCTCAATTCCTACTTTATCATTTATTTTTTTGCTAGTTTTAGTATTTGTAATTTCTATGAAACATTTAATACACCAATTTGTTTTATACTTATTTATACGTTCCTATCGTTTTATCATCACAATTTTATGCGGAATCAAGCTTCTCTTAGTTTTTAGTAGCCAGTTATTTGCCATCATACCATTCTTTCGGCACAAGATGTATTTCTTTATGATGAGCCATAAATACTTGTTGGCTCCGTACTGACTGCAACAAACCTGAATTTACACACCTTACGATTTATATATACATATTATTTAATCATCAAGTGACTACACGAGCAACATAAATGGCAGACATATTAATGCGTAATACTACATGTATTAAAATAATTCTTCGGCGATTCTTAGCTCAGCTCTGAGATCAAATACACGCGAAGACGATTTGCCTCTCGTTCCCTCAAGCAGCCACCTCTGATCAAGCATAACTTTGATCGAAGTTAAAGTTAAGTTCTAAGCTGAAGGCTCATCAGGCCGGTGCTTGTCCCTGGTTTTCTTGGCGTTAAGCGACTAAGAATACAAGACTCTCCCTGGACAGAACGCAGATCTATCGCAGGTTTAACTCCCCAGCTAGCGTTGGTACTGACTCTCAGTTGAGTGTACTGTCGGAACGTAAAATAAAGTGTTTTGTTCAATAACACAATGCATCTTCCTGTCCAAGAATCGAACCGACGACATTATGATTCTACGTCAAGAATCTTAACTATTAGGCGTTACAGTATTTTTATGCTTGGTAGGGAGTTATACCTTTCGGTGTGCAATAAAAAATAACCCCCAAGGCACAATTTTCGAAACCTTTTTCTTTCCCTTCCTCCTCATCGTCCATTTATTCCTGAGAGTGCCATAGAGGAGAGTCCTCAAACACTCTTTCCAACGGGTTCTGTTAAAAGCAACCATCTCCAATTGACCCAGCTGGATCTCTAAGCCAGACCATCAAAGCTCATGGATGTTAACCAAACATCTTGCTCGGGGTAAACCCCTGGGTCTCCCCACATTTATTTTGCCCGTAAAATCTATCCAGCGATTCTTTCCTGAGACATTCTAACCACATACCCATAATACCGAAGCTGTGATCTCTCAATTCGGAGAAGTAGCGGCTCTAACTAGAGTGACTCTCTGATCTCCCGCTAGATATAGTCGGAGTTTCCCCAACAAAGTTCTGTGGCTCTGATACCGTAGATCTGAATGGTGGATGGAAACTCCACTATTCAGGTGTGACGCCAGAAATGACTGCACAGGTGGGAGTAGAGATACTGAAAACCTCCCGGCTGTCAGAATGTGTTATCTTTGAAACCTGAGGAATGAAAACTTGAAGGGTAATCTACCCGACATATTCGACTATCTTAAAAGCATCATATAAATTGTGAAAGCTTTTCATAATTGTTTCTAAATTTGGTATACGGGAAAGTGAAAGTTAACTTCGACGGGATTTGAACTCGGAACGTAAGGGCCGTAACTCTATGCTGCAAACATGTTGCTCGCAACTCTACCAATACTGCCAATCCACCGCCCTTGTGAATCCCTTTCAAAATGATTTCTACTATAGGCACAAGGCCAGCAATTCTGGGAGAGGGGAAAGTCGATTAAATCGACTCCAGTATATCATGGTGCTGTATTTTATCGACCCCGTAAGGATGAAAGGCAAAGCTAACCTCGCCGGGATTTGAACTCAGATCATAAAGGGGTGTAACTATATGCTGCAAAGCATGGTGTCCGATGCTCTAGCGATACTGCCAATCCATCGCACTTTTCATAATAAAAGCAAATAAATCTCAAATTTTCAAAGTAGCCTAATTTCTAAATAGATTTTGTAGGTTTATTTACATTCTTAATCAACTGTGAAGCCTTCTAATTAAGTGGTGAAGAGTTAGTCGGGCCGCTTTGTTTTATCGGTTGTCACATCTGATTCGCACATGACAGATACGTAGTTCAAATCCCGCAAGGTTTATCTACCTACTCCTTCGACCATTTTATTGGCATTATGTGAATTCAAATTTTTAAAAACTTGTCCTATGTTTTAAAAGGTCTCTCTCTCTCTCTCTCTCTCTCTCTCTCTCTCTCTCTCTCTCTCTCTCTCTCTCTCTCTCTCTCTCTATATATATATATATATATATATATATATATATATTGTTATAATTTGGGAGGGTCATGTTGCCAATAAGAAACACACGCACCAGTTGCTTTCACTCCAATTTATTATAAATTAAAAAATCTTTTTTAAAATTAAAAAAAAAATTTTTTTAAAAACAATTTATAAATTTCCGGTTGGTTGGTTGGTTCCACAACCGGACGGTTGTTCATATATTGTCAAAGTTCTTTCGTCACACATTCTGTGACCTCTTTAGTGACTGGGGATTCTTTTCTTTGTTTTGTGCCTCTCCTTTGTTCTGTCCTACGCCATCTTGTTTTTGTGTATGTTGTGTGCTTAGTTTGCGCATGTGTTACATCCGGGTGTCTGTGTGTGTTTTTATTTGTTTATTTATTTGTTTATTTACATGTTACTGGTTGGTTGTTTGTTCTATGTGTGTGTGTTTTCATTTTGTCCTTAATTGTAAGTTGTGATGCTGCTATTCCATTCATGTTTTCTATTTAATTTTGGTTGGAGTTCATTTATGTTTATTGCCTCTGTGATTTGTCTAAACATTGCGTCTTTTCTGTGTGTAGATTTTATTTTTATTTCTATGTTCTCTAATTTGGCCTTATGTTCTACTTTAGCATGTTGGTGGAGTATTGATTATTCTTTTCTATCTTGAAGTTTTCGCCAGTGTTCATTTAACCGTTCTCCTATACTACGAGCTTTCTCACCTATGTACACTATATTCCTATCTTTACATTATCCTTCAGTACATCTTATGCTATATACTATGTTTCTAGTTTTACAGTTAATATAGGGGCTTAGTTTACAGATTATGCATTTCTTATCTATACAGGGGGGTCTTTGAAAAGGGTATGTATTACTTATAAGTGTTTTTATGGAGGCACCTGGTCTTTCTACTATCTTAATATTAAGTTTAAGTTTATCTAGGGCCCGTCTAAATTTGTAAGCTAATTCACCGCTAGGGGTTGTATTGATGAACATTACACTCTGGTATTTATTGCTATCATACCATGAGTTTATTCTATTAACCTTATTCCTAGTTCTTTCTATTCTATTCCAAACTTTGCTCCTATACAAGGGGCAGGTCCCATTTGTATCATTATTTGCCATTTTTTCCCATTTGGTTCTGGCTCCTCTATATACTCTGATTTTATCTCTCTGATTGTAACCAGAGAACTGCATACGGTGGATGAAGTGTTGTATGTGTCTCTCTAGTTCTTTGGGGTTGCACATGCGGGACACGTTTCTCATCACCCGTACTAAATCCGCAATCAGTATGTTGATTTTGGTGTGATCCGAAACAGCTGAGTTTCGGTGGATCAGATATTTGGAAGTCATGGGTTTCGCATAATGGGAATGGAGGATTTATTTTTTTAAATTAATGGTTTCTAACTAGAGCTCTGTGTCTAGTACAGGTAATCGATGGTTGGGGTGTTTGCTTGGGTAGTCTATAGTAACTCTAATACTCTGGTGGATGGAGTTAGCTATTTGCTGGATGCTTTCCATGGTGTTTTTCTCTAATTCCTGACTGTTCTCTAGTGGGGGTGTTTTTACTACGATGTTTATATCCTCAACGTAGCGAGAGTACATTATCAGGGTTAAGAGGTTGTTGTCTTCTAATTGTTCTTTAAGTTTATTGTCCCACCATACCATGAATAGGTTAGCTATGTCACCTGCAATGCTAACACCAATGGCTGCTCCCTCCTCTTGGGCATATGTTTTTCCATTAAATTTGAACATATGTTCCTTAAGTGTTAGTTTTATACTGGCCCCCACCGCATGTGCAATCATTTTCTTTAGTTCATCGTGGTTTTCGGGGGTCCGTATGGCTCTGGTCCACATCACAATGTCAACATCGCAACTTACAATTAAGGACAAAATGAAAAGACACACACATAGAACAAACAAGCAACCAGTAACATGTAAATAAACAAATAAATAAACAAATAAAAACACACACAGACACCCGGATGTAACACATGCGCAAACTAAGCACACAACACACACAAAAACAAGATGGCGTAGGACAGAACAAAGGAGAGGCACAAAACAAAGAAAAGAATCCCCAGTCACTGAAGAGGTCACAGAATGTGTGGCGAAAGAACTTTGACAATATATGAACAACCGTCCAGTTGTGGAACCAACCAACCAACCGGAAATTTATAAATTTTTTTGAAAAAAAAAAAAAAAAAATTTTAAATAGAATTTTTAAATTTATAATAAATTGGTGTGAAAGAAACAGGTGCGTGTGTTTCTTATTGGAAACATGACCCTCCCAAAGTATAACAATATAGGTTTCAACACACGTTTTCAGATAAAGAATCTTTTGCTAAACAAATTCAGAAACGAAATATATATATATATATATATTGTTATATTTTGGGAGGGTCATGCTGCCAATAAAAACACACGCACCTGTTGGTTTTCACTTCAACACACAAAAACAAGATGGTGTAGGATAGAAAAAAGGAGAAACACAAAATAAAAACCTAGTCACTGAGGAGGTTACAGAATGTGTGACGAAAGAGCTTCGACAATATATGAACAACCATCCGGTTATCCAACCAGCCGTAAATTAATAATAAATTGAAGTGAAAATGAACAGGTGCGTGTGTTTTTATTGGCAACATGACCCTTCCAAAGTATAACAATATCTGTTTCAACACACGTTCTTAGATAAGAAATCTAGCGAAACAAATAAAAAAGACGAAGTATATATATATATATATATATATATATATATATATATATATATATATATATATATACTAGCAGCAGGACCCGGCGTTGCACGGGGTCGGAAACGTGAAATAGCAACACGCATATGCAGAGATTGAGGAATGTAGCTGTGTACTTTTTGAATTCCCTTATTCTCAGGCAATGATTATTCATCTACTGGAAACGTAGAACACCAGCAGACCGAATCCAGTAGTGGCAGTGTCAGTGGGCTGATTGCGGAAATCCCGTATGAGAAAGGAGTAAGTAAGTGTTGTGGGGCGTTGTATGTCGTAAGTCTGTTCACGAATTACGTCACGGATGGAGAACACACGTCAGTCTGAAGGAGTGATGTAGTCAATTGTGTGAAAACCAAGTAGGGATGTACATTTAAGTAGGGATATTGAGATGACGAAATCAGCGTGGCAACGCAGCTGCAGCAGAAGGGGGTCATAGTGTAATTAGCACAAACGCTGGGCGGCACTGCTTGCACTGCGTTTACACAGCAACAAAGGTGCGACAAAAGGGGTCACTGCGGAATTAGCACAACCGGTGTCAATAACACGGCAACGTACACAGGGCCCGGATTTGTGCGTGATGAATGCACGAAGCGTCTACAGGGTGCCGACAAACATTTTAATTTCCTCCTCATTTCCTCAATCCCCCGAAAATGGTCCTGCGTAAGTAAGTGTTGTGTCTTCTGTTGAATAAACCAAAGTTTTAACGAAATATTATACGCTACTTACGATGTTTATGTAGCGTTTATATTGAAAATGAAAATGGCATGTCATGCTCAATTCTAATTCGTAAATTTTCTAGAAACCATTAGTGGAATCGGAATTTTTTGTCCACAGCAATGCGAGGGGACTAATTAACGTGCGCTGCAAATGTCGAGGAAATCGGCTGGATTATCTTTAAGTTACGCCTCAAAAAGCCTAAAAAAGCCTTAAAATTGCGTTTTTTTTTCGCCTAATGCATAAAAAGTAAAATTCTTTTTAGCCCATTGCACTTAAAAAAATATATGTAACGCATGTGTAAAGTTTGAAAAAAATCGGTTGGGTACTTCTCGAGTTTCAGGGATTTACACAGACAGACAAATTGACAGACATCCTCTGTTTTATATATATAATATAGAGCTATACAATATATATATATTGTTGAATTACCAGTCTGACGAGTAGATCGATGCTGGAGTCGGGTCCATAGTTTCCACAGATGATATTGAGCCAATCATCCACGAAACAGGTCAATACACATTAGACATGTAATGAAACATCATCATTTCTTCTGCCTCCTCTTTTCCTTTTTAATATGACCGTTAATTGCCTTCACTTGAACGCAAATAAATCTTTACCAAACCAGCGTTATTCACGTAACGTAACCCACTAACCTACCCTAATCTTTACAAATTAGATACATGCCATATGAGGCATAAATTAAAACGAATCATGTTCTTCAAAACTATACCCAAACACTCCCACTCTAACAACCAGCCCACACAAATTACTGGTACAGGGTAATGGATGCTATGAGGCTGCACTCGTCGTATGACGTAGTTTCAAAGCCATTCAGTAAAATAGAAAGAACCAAATGGCGATCTATGAGGATCAGCTGAAAAGTTCAAAGGCTGACCAAGATACTCTCATGGAATGTCCAAATGAAGTTTATTTTTCAACATAGTCCCTGGAAAGAAACAGCCGTTATTAATAGGACGATTTGAAATTAATCCATGCAAAGTTTTTCTAGTATCTTCCATTTGATGGAGAAGTCTATATTCTTGTCTTTGAGTTTCCATATTATATTTGCCAAATTGTGGTGTTTCTTTTATTTGGGTATTCCTTTTATTTGTGGTTAAGGAATCGATTTTTAAACCGGCTCTCTGATATACCGACGTATTTCCAGGATTCCTTTTGGTAGTGTTGATTCGATGAAAAGACCTCCGCTTCGTATATTATCGCTGGGGTGTTGCATTGTTGATCCAGCGAGTATGGCTCAGGTTTTTAACTAGAACATTCATATACTTTGGGGTTCTGTTGTTTATGCAGGCGGTGTGATTTCATGTTTCTGGCCCTGGAGTATCTAATTTTGACTGTATAACTGTTAAATATTTGGTGGCATTTGTGTCCTAGGGGGAAGTGTTTAGCTATGAGGACTAAAAACTTCTTTCCGACAGTAGTTTTGACATTTAAATGGAGAAGAGAAACAGATGTTTGCTTTATTTCTCCCCCCCCCCCCTATTTGGAGAGTGGCTTGCAGTGTAGAATATATTCTAGGAGAAGCCGCTATAGCGTAAGTCTATATTATAGCAGGGGTGGGGGTGGGTGTCCTATAAAAAATGGTTTGGTTAGAAGAGAGGCTAGAGATCCGCTTACTAATATTCTTAACTAAATTTTTAAAGACTATAGTAGGATGGCAGGAGTTCTTGTGTATACATCTATACCAGAGATTCTGGTAATAAAATCCAGGACTTGGCAACGGCAATGAACGACTGACCCATTTGGAGATCAATTGTTGAGTCCATTTCGGCTGAGGCCGCCGGATGGTGATGTATATATCTAAGGCTTTCACTAGGCTTATGGAAGGGTTTATCAGTCTGTGTACGTAGGTCTAGGTTGAAGTCTAAGAAGTTAAGACTAGTGAGGTTAGGGTAACGGTGATTTTTAGCACTAGTTCTCTAAACTTAGTGATTAACTCTTTCCTAATGGTTTCAAGGTCGTGGTCATTTTTATGGCTCGTAAGAGTCAGGCTATCACCAGAGGAAGGCTTGGATAATGAAATCGCATCAAATGACTGCTTTGATGTTCCTATGGGATCGTTTGACAGCGCAGGTATTAGCGATTTGGCGGGACTCTTTATCCTGGATACCTCACGCACGAAATTCCCAGATTTCCACACGGATTTATAACGCACGTACCTGGTATGGCGCCGTTGTAGGAACTGGCCTTAATAACTATATTCAAACTCACTCTTCGAATTTAAGTTGCTCTATACCTTGGATATGTCTATCTACCAACCACTATTACTACTACTACTACTACTACACATATATGTATGGCCCCGTGACTCCTGATAGAGCCGTAGGGGCACCGTACTGACATTCGGCGTTTCTTGGGTATTTTAAGCTTGGCGTACCCAATCTCTCTAGAGGCCTGAGTACAGCAGATTTCTTCCAGAGAAAGATAGAAAGTGAGAGAGGAAGAATCGACCCCAGTACTACATTGGTATGTTATTTTATCGACCTCGAAAGGTTGAAAGGCAAAATTGAACTTGGTGGGATTTGAACTCAGAGAGCAGAGAGCCGGAACAAATACCATAAAGCATTCTATCCGACGTTCTAACGACTCTGCCAATTCGGCGCCATATATATATATATATATATATATATATATATATATATATATATATATATATATATATATATATGTATATATATATGTATATATATATGTATATATATATATATATATATATATATATATATATATATATGTATATATATATGTATATATATATGTATATATGTATATATATATATATATATATATGTATATATATATATATATATATATATATATATATATATATATATATATATATATATATATGTATATATATATATATATATATATATATATATATATATATATATATATATATATATATATATATATATATAATGTATAAAAATCAATACAATATAATTACCTCATTACCAGAGGTTTCCCGAATGAGGCGAATACGAAAGAAACGTCTTCATTCGTTCGTCAGACGAGGCAATATAAAACATGGGTAAATACTTAGAAAAACTCATCAAGAAAATCAAAAAAAGATATAGACAAATGAATTAGAAATTGAAATATATAAAAATCTATCAAGAAATATAGTTAGGTGTGTGTATATGTATGTATATACGCTCACAGATGTGCATATATGTATATGCACATATGTATACGTATAGTGAAAAAGTGTGCGTAAATCTAAAATTTAGGGCAAATGTATCTGTATGTACATCATAAGTATATGAATATGAAGGCGCGCGCATAAAACGCCTACACACTCGTACACTTAGATGCGGAAGTAAAAGAGGTAAGGGAGTGTAATAATTAAAGGAAAGTATCAATCTCGATATATTTATAAAAATGTAACAATAAAAAAATGTAACAATAAAATAGAAAGAAAAAATTTTAGAAAGAAAAAATTAAAGAAAAGAAGACAAAAAAGGGTACATACATACACAGACACGCATGTCTCACAAAAGAAACGCAAAAATATATATGCTTATACACACACGCGCACTTACACATCCATACGTTCGATACGTACATACACACACACACACACAACATACTTACACTCACGCATATTGACCTGTTTGCATGCACATGCATAAAAATGAGTAAGTAAAAAAAGGGGGGGGGGAGAAGAAAAAAGGAACAAAACATAAAACCGAGATGTCAAAAACACGGATATAAAGAAACATACACATACGCATAATATATACATACACACACACACACACATATACACACATATATATATATATATATATATATATATATATATATACATATACATACACGCACGCGCGCGCACATACGTAGTCACTCATGTACATATATAAAAGTATACACACATTAAGGCGTTCAGCCATATTGATACAGGGTGTAAAAAACTTGTGGATAAGTACAAATATAAAATTGTAAGATTGGCTGCGCAAAAATAAAAAAATAAAAATGAAAAATATATCTGGATTGAAAAACACAAAAGACAAGTGTAATCAGTTAGTGGAGGAAAAAGGGAAGTAAAAAAAGGGGAAGTAAAAAATGGAAAGTGAATCGGAGAATAAAGGGGGGGGGGGAGGGGTTTGGTGGATGTGAAGTAAAAAAAAAAAAATAAGAATAAAAATAAATGAAATTATTGACAAGGATAAAAATGAAAGTAAGTCAGAAAGGGTAACTAAAAAGAGAATAATAAGAGTTTATGGAGGATAAGTATCTGAAAGTGTGTTAAGTTTATATGAGCTGGAAAGCAGGTGTGATTTCATGTGTGGGCAACTGGTGAAAATTTCCGTCTTTGTGTTCAGGCAGGTCATTGGTGATTTTAGATTTTGCAATATCCAATATTTTTCATTTATGCAGAGCGTGCATTTTCTTGTTCCTCTAGCATATTCTTTAGATTGGTTCAAAATTGACCAATCTAATTTATATTGGATGTCTTGGTCTTTCAAATCCCAAATTCTGCTAGCCAGAGCTGTTGTAAATCTTTTTTCTGGATGTCGAAAGGATGCGACATGTGAGTAATAACGCGTTTTGAATTTGTCTTGCGTCATACCCACATATCGTTCACTGGTGGCTGGATGGTTGTTGCTGATGGTTGTCACTTTAGCCGCATATACAATGGCTTTGGTGTTGCATTTACCTTGTAATGGGCATTCACTTTTGATTCCACAGGAGCAAATTTGATTTTCTCTAGGTGATATTTTGTTGAGGATATAGGACTTAATAGGGGGACCGCAGGAATAGCTAATTTTAACACAGTTTCTGTTAAAGATCTTATAGTATCTATGTGTTCTAGGGAAATGTTTATCTAGGAGCTCAAGGAATTTTTTGCCTACATTAGTTTTAACTGCTAGAGAGTAGGGGGTGTGAACCAGATTATTTTTCTTTTCCTATTTTTATGTTTAATAGAGTTAGTATAGTTAGGTATGTATTTAATCGGTTCGCTAAAACCGCTATTTTGGAGGGCTTTATTATAGTAGGGGGATGCCTTATTAAAAATAGCTTCTGAGGAAGAGAGGGTGGAGATCCTACGGCTAATATTAGGGATAAGGTTTTTAAAAACTATAGGTGGATGGCAAGATCCTTTATTTATATATTTTAAGTTTTCATTAGGTTTATGATATGGTTTATAAGAAGCAGTAGGCAAATCTAGGTTTATATCTAGGAAATCTACGTTGGAAAGGTTAGTGTCAATAGTAATTTTAAGATTAAAACTAGCGAAGGTTTTTATTAAGTCTTTCCTTAATCTATCTAAGTTATGGCCTATGGTGGTATGGGAAATTATTAGACCATCGTCGCGATAAAGCCCAAAAATATGGGTAGGAAATTTTTCTTTAAGTGTATGTAAGAGGAATAGGCCGACCAGATCACAAACATCGGCACCAAAGACCTGCCTGAACACAAAGACGGAAATTTTCACCAGTTGCCCACACATGAAATCACACCTGCTTTCCAGCTCATATAAACTTAACACACTTTC
>OZ024741.1:126150246-126162746 GCA_964016885.1 Eledone cirrhosa
GTTGGTGGTGGATTGGAGAAAAAACAAAAACAAAAATATAGCTGTTCATAAAAAATGATGTGAAATGACAAGGTTATTGCTTTCGTTGCTGTTGTTGGAACTCCGTCGTTTCCGACGACGAGTGTTCCAGTTGTTTGATAAACGTTACAGTGTAGTTTTGTTATTAACGTGCAAGTGACTGAGCGTTTCAGACACACACACCACCACCACCATGTACTTCTCAGGGGGATTCAGTGTAACACAGTGTGTGACAAGGCTGGTCTTTTGAATTACAGGTACACTTCAAGTTTTCAAAACTAAGTGGATTCGATCAATATGAAATAATGTGTCTTGCCCAAGGACAACGTGTCACTCGGTCTGGAAATCGAACTCACAACCTTATGATCATGAACCGAACACTCTAATCAATAAGCCACACATCTTTGCAGAATGAAAAGGTACAATTCAATAAAGGTTCTTTATCACATCTCTTCTCAGAATCCCCACCCACAAACAAACCTTGTTCGTTAAGACACGATTTGATATCTAGAACCATATTCAGTCTCATTTCTGAGATTCAACTTCCGCTCACAAGATAATGGGATTATAGGTGATTGGCAGTAATGGTAATGCTTTCGTGTTGTCCTTTTAATAATGTACTAGAATCGATAATATCCCTCTCACCTAAACATAACACCGTCCACATTTTCCTCTCCTTTACAACATCATTTTTAGTTAGATGAAAATCGAAAAAGAAAAGATATGCATATTCCTTCATGAAAAGGCACTCGTTGAATTTCGTGAGAGTAAAACACGGAAGAAAAATCAACATTATTGTATTTAGTTTCACGTATTCACGTATCTATATTCTGAGTTCAAATTTAGTCTTGTTCGACTTCACTTTTCATACGTCTGAGGTCAGGATGAGTTTTGTTTTATTTACCTGATACCCTTCTCTCTCTCTACATGCTACCCACTTTTTCTAGAAGACATCGCGTTATGTTTTATCAATGTTACGAAGCCGCTCGCAAACAAACGTCAGCATTTGCACAGATGCAACATGGCCGATTGGTTAAGAAGTTCGCTTTGCAATCATTAGTGTCTGGGTTTGGTTCCACTGCATGGTAACTTGTGCGTTATTTACTATAGCCTCGAGTCAATCCATGCTTTGTGAGTGAAATTAGGTAGACAGAAACTGTTTGGAAGACCTCAGCTGGCCTGTACCTATAAAGGCCAAACCTACCAAAACTTTGTCACACTGAATCTCCCTGAGAATTTTGTTAAGTGTCTGTGGAATAGTCAGCTATTTACACTATAAGAAAAGATAGACCTACCCATCAATCAAAGGACAGTCTAATCACACACATCGTGTTACACCGAATCGTTAAGGTAACGTACACGTGTCTTTGGAATGCTCAGTTCATCACGTTAATTGCATGAACAGGCAGTTCCGTTAATCGAACAACTGCAATGCCCATCCTTGAAACTGATGGAGACCCATTCGAATATGTATGCAGTGCATGAACGCATGTGAGTATGAAAAATACACATCTATCTATGCTGTGAGCTACAATTGTTAAATGCATAGGCAGACAATAACCTGATAGAAAATGGTTTGAAGAAGAACCTTGACACGACATGCCAAAAGCCAGCATTATCTGAAAACAAAAGACGCAGTCAGCTATCAAATTACTATATTATCATTTTTAAAACGAACAAAATAACCGAAATAGTGAAGCTTGTACTACTTAGTAAAAAGATATAAATGAAATAAAAGTGTGTATTTGTATCTTAGTTTATTTTTACAAACCTAATAGAAATTTAAATATAATACTACTATTATCTTTCTCTTTCTCTCTCTGTATACGTATGTGTATATGTATATATACGTGTATATGTGTATATGTGTGTGTGTGCGTATATATATATATATATATATATATATAGAGAGAGAGAGAGAGAGACAGACTTACCTTTCACCGTTAGTTAAACACTATATTTAGTGCGATTAGTGCGTATTTTGCATATCTACCTCAGTTATTCAAATAACTAACCAGGTTGAGAGTTCTGGCGTTTATTCAGTTATTTGAATTTTACCAACAACGGCTGATTTCAACTGCCGTCCTCTTTAGAAGGTCACGAGAGTCTGACACAGTATTAAACTGCTATCAGGATCACACTGATGTATCAGTTCGACTCTGGCAGTCCCTCAGATAAAAATCTCCCATTTGGATTAGGACTGAACTCTCGCTGATAAAATGACACATCAGTCTTAGTTATGTAATAGTTGTACGATTGTATGACTTCTGTGTGTAATACTTGCAGATGAACTCTTGTGCACAGGACGTGGCATGGAAACTATACAGTTCGGGTCTATTAATTGTACTGATACTAAGCCGGTTATCTATTAACTAACGGATAGTATTCACTTTGAGTTACAAATTCGTATTTACAAGATAAGAGTTTTTGTAAATTAATCGAATGATACGATAGCGACTGGGGCTAAACGGATTGTAAACGAATAGCTTTGTTAATATATATATATATATATATATATATATATATATATATATATATATATATATATATATATATATATATATATATATATATATATATATATATATATATAAGTATGTACTTATATTTAAGTAACAGCCGTACTAATGGTGAGAAATGAAATTTCGTTTCATTTTTTCCATTTATTTATATATATATATATATATATATATATATATATATACAGATGTATCTATCTATCTAGGGCGGGTAAAATTCCGGAGATCCATGGACGAGTTCTCTCCAGCGGTCTCTGTACCCCATTATCGCTGCCATGTCCTGCGTCTCCAACAGACCAGTGTCTGTCCTTAGGCATCAACATATGTTAACCTTGGTCTTCCAGCGTGTCCATGGATGTCGGTGAGCATGTCCAGCTAACCTCAGTCTCCTCTGTGTCACTTTTATATAAAAAAGAAAATTTTGCTCTACATGGCTGAATACAATAAATGTAATCTGAGATTTTCGAATATTAATAATTGTTTCTACTTTTGGCACAAGGCCAGTAATTACCCAGTGCATTACTGGTACTTTATTTTATCGAATATTAATAATAACATTCTATTCGTTTGCAATTATGCAAACAAGCTTCAATTTTATAGCCATGTCGGTAGAATGAACACTTCATTCTTGCTCTTGTGTGGGCATGCGAACATAACTGCAGACACTGTTTCTGGGTATCACCCTTCATCAGTAGAACTCACTGTTCACCTGCCAAACTGTCAGAGCAAGAATGAAATGTTCATTCTACTGACATGGCTATACAATTGAGGCTTGTTTGCAAAATTGCAAACGAATAGAATTTTATTATTAATATTCGAAAAACTCAGATTACACACACACACACACACACACACACACACACACACACACACACACACACATATAAATATATACATATATATATATATATACACATATATATATATACATATATACATATATATATATATATATATATATATACATATATATATATATACATATATATAGATAATTCAATATATCAACTAACATAAGCGCACAGATGCACGCCCATGCCAGCAAATACACAGGTTATGTCATAGTACCTAGGTGGTTCAATGCAGGAGAATGCAGAACAATAATATAAAGGACGTAAAATAAGAAAATATTTTTTTAAAAAAATTTAAAAAAAATTTTTTACTTACTTAAATTTTCACTCCAACTAATTAGTTTCTGCAATGGGATAAAGACAGTTACGTAATCCAACTGTCGAGAATTCATTGCGTCATCAGGGAGTCTATTCTCAGTTAAGTCTCCAGGCAATGCGCGGACAGTGGCGGCTCATATAAAAATAATAATAATTCGGTAGATCGAACAGCTTGCGAGGACTGGATTCTATGTACCGAAATTCTCACTGCTTCAAGTCAAATGGCCGATTCTAAAGAATCAATCACGTGACACAGAGGCTAGTTAGAAGGAATGGGATGGTAAGATGACTGACGCCTACTAACACCCAAAAAAAAAATTTTTAGAAGTGGTTTTGACAAGTTTGCTCGACAAATCAGTGATTTGGAGATAAATATAGATAATTCAATATATCAACTAACATAAGCGCACAGATGCACGCCCATGCCAGCAAATACACAGGTTATGTCATAGTACCTAGGTGGTTCAATGCAGGAGAATGCAGAACAATAATATAAAGGACGTAAAATAAGAAAATATTTTTTTAAAAAAATTTAAAAAAATTTTTTTACTTACTTAAATTTTCACTCCAACTAATTAGTTTCTGCAATGGGATAAAGACAGTTACGTAATCCAACTGTCGAGAATTCATTGCGTCATCAGGGAGTTTATTCTCAGTTAAGTCTCCAGGCAATGCGCGGACACTGGCGGCTCATATAAAAATAATAATAATTCGGTAGATCGAACAGCTTGCGAGGACTGGATTCTATATACCGAAATTCTCACTGCTTCAAGTCAAATGGCCGATTCTAAAGAATCAATCACGTGACACAGAGGCTAGTTAGAAGGAATGGGATGGTAAGATGACTGACGCCTACTAACACCCCAAAAAAAAATTTTTAGAAGTGGTTTTGACAAGTTTGCTCGACAAATCAGTGATTTGGAGATAAATATAGATAATTCAATATATCAACTAACATAAGCGCACAGGTGCACGCCCATGCCAGCAAATACACAGGTTATGTCATAGTACCTAGGTGGTTCAATGCAGGAGAATGCAGAACAATAATATAAAGGACGTAAAATAAGAAAATATTTTTTTAAAAAAATTTAAAAAAATTTTTTTACTTACTTAAATTTTCACTCCAACTAATTAGTTTCTGCAATGGGATAAAGACAGTTACGTAATCCAACTGTCGAGAATTCATTGCGTCATCAGGGAGTCTATTCTCAGTTAAGTCTCCAGGCAATGCGCGGACACTGGCGGCTCATATAAAAATAATAATAATTCGGTAGATCGAACAGCTTGCGAGGACTGGATTCTATGTACCGAAATTCTCACTGCTTCAAGTCAAATGGCCGATTCTAAAGAATCAATCACGTGACACAGAGGCTAGTTAGAAGGAATGGGATGGTAAGATGACTGACGCCTACTAACACCCAAAAAAAAATTTTTAGAAGTGGTTTTGACAAGTTTGCTCGACAAATCAGTGATTTGGAGATAAATATAGATAATTCAATATATCAACTAACATAAGCGCACAGATGCACGCCCATGCCAGCAAATACACAGGTTATGTCATAGTACCTAGGTGGTTCAATGTCGAGCAAACTTGTCAAAACCACTTCTAAAAATTTTTTTTTTGGGTGTTAGTAGGCGTCAGTCATCTTACCATCCCATTCCTTCTAACTAGCCTCTGTGTCACGTGATTGATTCTTTAGAATCGGCCATTTGACTTGAAGCAGTGAGAATTTCGGTACATAGAATCCAGTCCTCGCAAGCTGTTCGATCTACCGAATTATTATTATTTTTATATGAGCCGCCAGTGTCCGCGCATTGCCTGGAGACTTAACTGAGAATAGACTCCCTGATGACGCAATGAATTCTCGACAGTTGGATTACGTAACTGTCTTTATCCCATTGCAGAAACTAATTAGTTGGAGTGAAAATTTAAGTAAGTAAAAAATTTTTTTTAAATTTTTTTAAAAAAATATTTTCTTATTTTACGTCCTTTATATTATTGTTCTGCATTCTCCTGCATTGAACCACCTAGGTACTATGACATAACCTGTGTATTTGCTGGCATGGGCGTGCATCTGTGCGCTTATGTTAGTTAATATATTGAATTATCTATATTTATCTCCAAATCACTGATTTGTCGAGCAAACTTGTCAAAACCACTTCTAAAAATTTTTTTTTGGGTGTTAGTAGGCGTCAGTCATCTTACCATCCCATTCCTTCTAACTAGCCTCTGTGTCACGTGATTGATTCTTTAGAATCGGCCATTTGACTTGAAGCAGTGAGAATTTCGGTATATAGAATCCAGTCCTCGCAAGCTGTTCGATCTACCGAATTATTATTATTTTTATATGAGCCGCCAGTGTCCGCGCATTGCCTGGAGACTTAACTGAGAATAGACTCCCTGATGACGCAATGAATTCTCGACAGTTGGATTACGTAACTGTCTTTATCCCATTGCAGAAACTAATTAGTTGGAGTGAAAATTTAAGTAAGTAAAAAATTTTTTTTAAATTTTTTTAAAAAAATATTTTCTTATTTTACGTCCTTTATATTATTGTTCTGCATTCTCCTGCATTGAACCACCTAGGTACTATGACATAACCTGTGTATTTGCTGGCATGGGCGTGCATCTGTGCGCTTATGTTAGTTGATATATTGAATTATCTATATTTATCTCCAAATCACTGATTTGTCGAGCAAACTTGTCAAAACCACTTCTAAAAATTTTTTTTTTGGGTGTTAGTAGGCGTCAGTCATCTTACCATCCCATTCCTTCTAACTAGCCTCTGTGTCACGTGATTGATTCTTTAGAATCGGCCATTTGACTTGAAGCAGTGAGAATTTCGGTACATAGAATCCAGTCCTCGCAAGCTGTTCGATCTACCGAATTATTATTATTTTTATATGAGCCGCCAGTGTCCGCGCATTGCCTGGAGACTTAACTGAGAATAGACTCCCTGATGACGCAATGAATTCTCGACAGTTGGATTACGTAACTGTCTTTATCCCATTGCAGAAACTAATTAGTTGGAGTGAAAATTTAAGTAAGTAAAAAATTTTTTTAAAATTTTTTTAAAAAAATATTTTCTTATTTTACGTCCTTTATATTATTGTTCTGCATTCTCCTGCATTGAACCACCTAGGTACTATGACATAACCTGTGTATTTGCTGGCATGGGCGTGCATCTGTGCGCTTATGTTAGTTGATATATTGAATTATCTATATTTATCTCCAAATCACTGATTTGTCGAGCAAACTTGTCAAAACCACTTCTAAAAAATTTTTTTTTTGGGTGTTAGTAGGCGTCAGTCATCTTACCATCCCATTCCTTCTAACTAGCCTCTGTGTCACGTGATTGATTCTTTAGAATCGGCCATTTGACTTGAAGCAGTGAGAATTTCGGTACATAGAATCCAGTCCTCGCAAGCTGTTCGATCTACCGAATTATTATTATTTTTATATGAGCCGCCAGTGTCCGCGCATTGCCTGGAGACTTAACTGAGAATAGACTCCCTGATGACGCAATGAATTCTCGACAGTTGGATTACGTAACTGTCTTTATCCCATTGCAGAAACTAATTAGTTGGAGTGAAAATTTAAGTAAGTAAAAAATTTTTTTTAAATTTTTAAAAAAAAATATTTTCTTATTTTACGTCCTTTATATATACATATATATATATATATATATATATATATATATATATATATGCATGTATATATATGCATGTATATATGTATATATATATATATGTATATATATGTATATATATATATATGTATGTATGTATGTATGTATGTATATATATATATATATATAATCTGGACTAAACTAAAACTGGAACGAACAATGAACCAAAGCCCGATCCCTATGTTCTCTAAAGAGTTACCTCCCTACACCCTACCTAATCCTTTTTCTTATATAAATGAATTACCCTCTCATTTCTCTCTCCCCTACCCGACCACCCTGAATTACCTCCCCCTGCATATTAACTCTCTAAAAAGGGAAATCATATCAAACCCCAAACTACCATTTGCCTCCATTATGGACCAACTTTGCCTTTCATCCTTACGGGGTCGATAAAATAAAGTACCAGTAATGCACTGGGTAATTGCTGGCCTTGTGCTTAACGTAGAAACAATTATAGACCAACCAAGCGCTCTTGCCATAATAACACATTTTGAACTGCTTATCCTCAAGAACTATGCCTGTAAATAATATTATGATTTCTTTCCCATTACCTTATCATGTTCCACATCTCACCTTTTCTTTTCTTTTTTCTTTTTACTTCAAAAGCCTTCTTTGTAAATAATATTATTCTTTCTTTCCCATTTCCTTAACATGTTCAACATCACATTACTTTCTCTCCATCATTTTATACCAATACAAATTCCCCCCTTTGATAATCCATAACATGCTGAAACCGGTAATAGACAATTATTAAATATATAAATAAATAAATAAATAAATAAATGCCATTGTTAATTAATAAATAAATTAACTAATACCTTAACACTTCACACAAAGTAAAATATTTTGTTTTAAACATTTTCTAACCCAGAAAAAAGAGAAAAATAAAATAAAAGGAAAAAAAAAATGTTTCTTCCTAATAATCATCTTTTTCTCCCTATTTTCATATATATATATATATATATATATATATATGAAAGTGGCGACAATGTGCAGACGACTCGCTGGCTGGATCTTGAGGATTTTCCAGACAAGAGACCGAGACACTATGTTGACAGTATGGAGGAAATTTGTCCTAAGCCGCCTAGATTATTGCTCCCAGTTGTGGTCACCCCATAGTGTCAAACTAACCACGGAGCTTGAGGCAATCCAGAGGATTGCGACGATGAAGGAGATAAGCTACTGGGAGAGGCTAAAAGAACTGAACCTCTACTCCTTGGAACCAAGATGGGAGACATACGCAGTGATCTACATGTGGAAAATTCTGGAGGGACTAGCACCAAACTTTGGCATTGGGAGCTGGACCAACTGTCGAACAGAACGTCACTGTGTGGTGCCAAAGGTCCCGTCTTCCACATCTAGAATAAGGAGCAGATATTGCAATAGCCTGGGATTCAAGGGCCCTCAACCCTTCAACAAGCTGCCGAGAGATCTGAGAGATCTGCATGGTGTGGAAGTGGATGTCTTCAAGAAACATCTCGACACCTTGCTATCCAGGATCCCGGATGAGCCCACAGCAAGGCACAAGGGAACCTAAGGGCAGCAGCAACGAACTCCCTCTTGCACCAGTGGCCAACCAATAGAGGGTGGAGATAGAATGTGTAGCAACAAGGCCAAAACAATGCAGGTATGGATATAGAATATAAATGCAAATGCATAAGATATTGTTGACAATTAGTCTTTTACCTTAAATTTATTTAAATATCCTTAATTTTCGAGATAATATCTCTTCTTCGGAGGGAAGTAAAGTGGTTAATCCAGCGTTCTAAATAGCTTGCCAAGTCATGCTGACAGGAAATGGTATAGAGATTCAATTCTATCTCTAATGTCGAAGAGTTAAGATTAGGTGAATAAAGAGTAGCCTCCCTTTAAAAGGGGTTTTGTACATGTATGTTTAAGTGTGTGGGAGAATACGTGAAGGCGTAAGTATGCGTGTGTGTGAGTATGAGAAGATATGTCTATACGTAAATGTGGGGGATAGATGCTCTATCATGTTAAAACTGGTCTTTGTGTGTGTATGTGTGTGTGAGAGAGAATAAGTGGAGGTGTAGTGTGTGTGTGTGTGTGTGTGTGTGTGTGTGTGTGTGTGTGTGTGTGTGTGTGCGTGTGCGTGTTGGCGAGAGGAGGGTGTAAGTGTGGGGCTAGGTGCTCTATCAAGTTATAAATTTGGTGTTGAGTTCTAGTCTATTATTGATTGGTTGTTGTGTTTTGTCTATAATTAGTGCTTCCTTAATTCTAAGATTGCCGAGGTTTCTTTCCTTAGTTTCTATCCTAACTGTTATGTTTTTGTCGGTGTTTTTGCATTTCACTAGGTGTTTCTTAAATGAGGAAGCGTTAGTATTGAGGTGTTCTTTTATTCTTATGTGACGTGGTCTGGTGGTGCTACCTATGTAGAAATTGCTGCATTTGTCGCACTCTAATCTGTATACGACGTAAGCCTGGTGGCATAGGTCTGTGTCGTTGATGGGGAAGTTGTCTAGCCTGCAGCGGCTGTCATGTCTGGTGGAGTGTTTTTTTGGTTAGCTGTCCACGTAGAGAAGGTCCTGAGTGGGCTAGTTGGATATCTATTCCCTCTCGTCTGATAGCTCTGCGGATGGCTGTTGTTGTTTCGTCACTGAAGTGTGGGAGCTTCAGGAAGCAGGTGTTAGTGCCGCGGGTGTGGTGTCCTCCGTTCTTTCTGGCACGGTTCGTGGTGGACGTCGGGTATCCGTTCAGTTTGAGTACTTCCAGGAAATGTGTGGTGTGTGTGTGTCACGGTCTCTAGCGTCGGTGCATTTGTTCCGGATACGTGTTAGTTCGTTCCTTATGTATCCGAACTTCGCGCTGACTGGGAGGGCCGATCTGAAATATACGAGCAGGTCCCTGCTGGCGGTTTTTTTTATAGAAGTAGGTGTGGATGTTGCCTTCCTCTGTTACCCTGAGTTGGAAGTCCAGTAGGGATAGGGATCCGCGGTCATCGGGTGTTCCATGCTGAACTTTATACTGGCGTCCATGCTGGAGAATGTCGTGTATATTTTATCAGCCTCCTCACGGGATAATGTAAGGATGAGTATGTCATCTACATATCGGATGAAGAAGGTATGGGAATGGCAGGTGTTGAGGGCTCGGCATTCTAGCTGGTTCATATAGGTGATGGCCAGCAGGCCCGATAGGCTGGATCCCATGGGTAATCCTGTTGTCTGTCTGTATGTGTGGTGGTGGAAGGTGAAGTACGTGTTGTCCACTGTGAAGGACAAAATCTGGTGTATGTCCGTCGGATGGAGACCGTAGCAGTGGATGTCCTCTGCGACCACGCAGTCCGTCAATAAATCGACAGCTGGATGAGCGGGGACTGTAGTGTAGAGGGAGACAACGTCGAGGCTAAAGGCGTATTTATTTAGTTTAAGTTGTTCTGGCTGGAGTTGGTGTAGTCTACGTATGACTTCGTCGGAGCTACTGACATGCCCGGGAAAGGTGGGGAGTAGAGGCTCGAGGACCTGAGAGAGGAGCCAGGAGATTTTGTATAGGGGTCCTTCTATGCTAGAGACGATGGGTCTTATTTGTATCTTAGTACTATTCTTGTGGGTCTCTATCAGGTGATAGAAAGTGGGCAGTCTGCTATTTCTAGTGGTGTAGTTGAGTTTAACTTTATTTGGGAGTTGTCTTCTCCTACAGATGTCGAACCAGATGGAGTTGGCCTGTTTCTCGATCTGGGCTGCAGTCATGTCCGGGATCTCTGTATATAGTTCGTTGTCGCTTAGGTGTTCAAAGGCTAGGTTGTTGTATGTGGCTTGAGAGATGACACAAAACTCTTTACCTATATATAAGTTCCCTATTCCGCAGGTTCTTCAGGGCGAGTTGTTGTGTCCTGGAGAGGTTTGGGGCTATCTTCTTCTGTTTCTGTAAGATGTTAAATACGGAATGTTTTAGCCTCGAGAGTTTTTCTTCAAGCTCGCGGTTGGCAGGCGGTGGCCAGAGTGGGCGATCCAGTTGGTATATCGGGTATCTGTGTTTGTTAGATTCCGTGGTGTTGTTGTCGAGAGTCGATATCCATTTTAGTTGGTAGGTGGCCCGACAGAAATTCGTTTCTATGTAGAGCCATAATTTGTCGTCCAGTCTCTGTTTCAATATGAACTTGGGACCCAGGCTGAGGAGGTCTAATTCCTCTCGGGAGAGGGATCCTGTCAAGTCTGTGACGAGGTGTTTTGCGTCAGGTGTGTTGTCGGTCGGGGCGCCGCTAGGTTCCGTGTTGGTACCGTCTTGTTCGTCTCTGTTGGTGCTTAGAGTTGGGTTGTTGTTAAGACGGTTAGCCGTGCTGAGTTTGAGAAATTTTTGCGTCAGGCGTATTTTCTCGTAGACTCGGCGATGGTGGTATGACCTGTCTATAGCGGCGGAGATAACTCTGGGAAGAGGTTCTGGGGTTTCAGCGAGTTGTGGTACAAGGCTGGAAATAGTCCGTATGTGTTGTTGTAGCGTGCGGTGTAGGTGTTGTATGAGTTTTCTTAGGCAGAATGTTTGTATGTAGCTAAGTGATCGTTTGAGGCCTGGTGTTTTGAAGCATGTTGGTAGGTGCAAGTATTTGATAGTTATTGGAATGATGTTGTTATTCAGGCATCGTTTGAGGAAGTTTATTTGGCGCGCTTTTCAGATAGCTGGAAGAGTTTCTTTACAGTTTCTTTCACTCTTTGACATTAGAGATAGAATGGAATCTCTACACCATTTCCTGTCTGCATGACTTGGTAAGCTATTTAGAACGCTGGATTAACCACTTTATTTCTCTCCGAAGAAGAGATATTATCTCGAAAATTAAGGATATTTAAATAAAAACATCGAGGTTAATCAGTGATAAGTCAGCTAATTACTATAACCACAGTAAGTAAGCTAATTACTATAATTTTCTTATTTTACGTTTTTCATATAATTGTTTTGCATCCCCTTGCATTGAACCACAAAGTTACTAAGATAAAACCTATATATTTGCTTGCATGGGTATACATCTGTATATATATGTTGGTAGATATACTAATTCTTTATAATTATCTCCAAATTATTTTGTTGAGCAAAAATTTGCCAAAATTACTACTATAGTTCATAGCAACAGCTTAGCTACTGTCTTTTTAACACCC
>OZ024741.1:126170246-126172746 GCA_964016885.1 Eledone cirrhosa
GTCCGTAGATTAAGGGAATTTTTAGATTTTAGTATAAAGAATATCTCCTCTGCGCAGAGGTCACATGTCTCAGAGGATGAGTTAAAAGGAATCCCTCTTGAGACTATATTCCAAGCCGTCGAATATCTAACGTTATCTAGCCTAAGTTGCCATAGTACGCCTGATAGTGCCGTTGAAGATTTTTTGCTTGGATCTGTGAAAGAATTCTTGTGGTTATTATAGCGAAGTTTAAATTCCGTCGATGTGGAACCGACGTAGTTAAAAGAATTAGAGTCAGTATTAACATTACAATTGTATACTATATTTTTAACTAAGCAGTTGTTATTTAACGGACATTTAGATCTATCTCTACAGTTACATTTCTTAACTTGTATATTATTTATGCTATTATCACTAGGTTTTAAGTTCCTATTATTTATTCTATTGATATTTTGTGCTAAATTTTTGGTGGATGAGTAGGTTAATTTTATTGTATGTCTATTGAAAATTGAGTGATATCTATGTGTTCTAGGGAAGCGATTATCAAGAGCTTTAAAGAATAGTTTAGCGATGTGGGTTTTAATGTTTAGTGAGAAAGGGGGGGCAAACCAAATTATGTTCCTAGTTCTATTTCTTTTTTGGCCTTTGGAATTATTGTAATGCTTTCTATTATAGTTGTTAAGGATGTTGCCGTAATTAAAAAAGTTGTTACTTTGTTTAGTTTGTCTATCATTATCTATGTACACAATCTGATCAGCATATCCTGCTCTAGCTAATGCTTCATTGTAGTATTGGGCTTTTTCGTCGAAAATCTTTCTATTCGACGAGATCCTAGAGATACGTTTTTGAACAGAGTTTACTATAGTGTTCTTGACAGATCTGGGGTGGTTAGAGTTAAAGTTTACATAGTTTAAGTTTTCATTCAACTTGTGAAAAGGATAGTGAAGACATGTGTTGAGATTTAATGTTATATCTAGGAAATTGACTATTCTATGGTTGTTCTCAATTTCTATTTTAAGATTAAAGTAATTAAAAAATTGTGTAATTTGTTTACATTTTCTATTTAGTTCAGAGTTATTATTATCAATAATTAAAAGCATGTCGTCTCTATATAAACCTCCGGTAGTACCGGGTATTTTCCTATGTAGCGAATTGATTAAAAATAAGCCCACAAGGTCAGTTACCTGGGCTGAGTCGGATGATCCCATAGTAATGTCAAAATTGCTATCTCTATCTGCTCTGGTCCATAGTTGGTCATTAAATTCTATCAAAGTTTTCCTAGCCGATAATATAATATGCATTTCATTGCTAGTTAGGTCAGTATGTTTGAATGCGTAATTTAGTGCCTTATTTAGTAGATTAGGGGTAATAGAAGAATAATAGTTAGCTATATCAAGTTGAATAAACTTATTATTATTGCTATATTTATTTTGCTTAAACCACTCAACAACCTCTCCAGTTCCCTTCCACAAGCTCAGGTTAGATAAACAATCCAAGTTCTTAATTTGCTGTATCACCCTGTCAAGAATGTTTTTGCTTAATTTGCCCAGGTCCGATTTTGATGGTGCGATCAATCTAACTGGCAGGTCATTTTCAAAATTCCGCTTGTGATCTTTCATATTGATCTTCGGTTTCCTGGGCACGAAAGGTTGTGTTCTGTTCTCAATTTCCAACTCGTGCATTATACAAGATGCTTCGACATTCATTTTCTCAAGCTCGGCCTTATCTGCTACCTTGTACTTTTTCCTCAGCTCTTTCAGTATGAGGCCATTATACATGTCTTTCTGCAACCCATAGAGGTTGTTGGTCTTGTCAGATTTCACCAAGATCTTCTCAGTTTTCTCTAAGCTCTCAATGTTATCCTTAATGCCTTTCAGATATTCCTGGCCTTTGAAGTTTCTCTTGAATTTGACCCCTTGTATGATAGAAATTATATCGTTTTCAAAGTCAGATAAAAGTTTGTTAGGGGGTGGATTTCTTTTAGATTTGAAAACTTTGTTTAAGTCCGAGACATTTTCGTTTGTATTAGATTTATCAAAGTGGAA
Source organism: Eledone cirrhosa (assembly GCA_964016885.1). NCBI lineage: Eukaryota > Metazoa > Mollusca > Cephalopoda > Octopoda > Eledonidae > Eledone > Eledone cirrhosa. The sequence continues at coordinate 126,172,271 of OZ024741.1, forward strand.
TGCTCGCCACCTGATTCTCCTTATAAAAGAGTCAGATTTATCTATTAATTGTTTTATAAAGTCTTTGTTTCTAGGTAGAGGTATGTCTTTTGAAATGATCTTTGGTAGAGGTATGTCTTTTGAAATGATCTTTGGTAGAGGTATGTCTTTTGAAATGATCTTTGCTAGATGCGATTTGATAGATAATTTTTGGCTTATCTGTTTTTCGACTCTGATGTTTATAATGAACTTGGCAATATATTGTCAATTAATTTTGAAGGGTTGATCTTTGTGGTTTATTTTATTTTTATTATTGTAGTATTTCCTAATATTTTTATTTTTAATATTTTTAATATGTAAATTTTTTAATATGTAATATTTTTAATATGTAATATTCTTTCGTAATATTTTTTAGTTTTCTATTTTATTATTACTTATTATTATTATTGTTATTTTTAGTTTTGTTTCTGATATATTTTTATTTTTATTAGTATATT
>OZ024741.1:126177746-126207746 GCA_964016885.1 Eledone cirrhosa
AGTGGAGTCTGTGCTGCTGTACCTTGTATATATATATATATATATATATATATATATATATATATATATATATATATATATATATATATATATATATATATATATATATATATATATATATATATATATATATATATATATATATATGTATATATATATATATATATATATATATATATACGATATTAAACAAATGGAAACTATATTTATAAAACCATATTTATTTCATTATATATATTTCAGGGATACCATATTAAAAATATGGTATGCCTTCCTCAGACAAAATACAATATATAAACCGTTTTATATTTATTTATAAAACGGTTTATATATTGTATTTTGTCTGAGGAAGGCATGCCATATTTTTAATATGGTATCCCTGAAATATATATAATGAAATAAATATGGTTTTATAAATATAGTTTCCATTTGTTTAATATCGTAAACCTTCTCCAAAATCTGTTGAGTGCTTTTATATCAGTTATAAAATATTTACTCGTTGTAACCCTACAATTTTAAATAAAACTTTTGCATATATATATATATATATATATTAGAAAGTGAGGTTTTTTTTACAAAATGAAAAATAACCGAGGTGTCCTACACGAGTGAAAGTATAAAGAAAAAGAGATGAAATCGAAAATGCAACTGGAGTCTTATTTAAAAAAAAAATATATATATATTTATTTGGTTCCTTTACCGGTTTCGCAGTTCTTCTGCTTTTCAAAAGGTGAGTTGAGATGGAGGGTCTGTGGTTTTTCTCACATGTGAGAAAAACCACAGACCCTCCATCTCAACTCACCTTTTGAAAAGCAGAAGAACTGCGAAACCGGTAAAGGAACCAAATAAATATATATATTTAAAAAAAAAAAATAAGACTCCAGTTGCATTTTCGATTTCATCTCTTCTTCTTTATATATATATATATATATATATGAGAAAGAGAAAGTGAGAGAGTATGGGGTTAACCGAACAAGGATGTGTGGACCACATTATGGTCTGTTCGTTGTGAAGCAGATAAAAAGATATATATATATTTATATATACACATATATACGTGTGCTGTGTTGACGAAATTCGGTACTGGGGTCAATATGATCGACTAAATTCCATAGAAGGCGATGCACCTGTATGACTGCAGTCTAATGACTGAAACCTGTAAGCGAATCAAATATTAAAACAACTTGTCCCTATAGTTAATCTAGTGTTGTTTTATACCGTTCTCATTTCATTTCTTCTGTATTCTAGTCTCGTTTCTTTTTCTTCTTTTTTATCATTTTATTCTTTTACTTGTTTCTGTTAGCTCACGTAAACGCAGCATTTCTAGGTTCAATCCCACCGCATGTCATCTTGAGCAAGTGTCATTTACAATACATTCGGGTTTAGTCATGCCTCGTCAATGAAATTAGGTTGATGGAAACAGTTTGAAAGCACAAGCGACAGATCGTAGCCGTGTCTCACACTGTGTCACACTGAATCCCCCTGAGAATTACCTTAAGGGGTTACACGTGACTGTTGAATATTAGACTGGTACTTTATCGACCTTGAAAGAATGAAAGGTTGGGTATGATGTCAGTACGCAGAGAACCGGAGTGAATAATGGAAAGCATTCTATATGACATTCTAACGATTCTACCAATTTACTCTACACACACACCTTTCTCTTTTCAACGTTATGCTGTTCCACATCTTTTTCTTCCTTTGCCGTTCTTTATGGTTCATACCATGAGTGGACATGAACATTTAGCGTTCTGGGCTTGCCCTAGAATGTGTGTCACCTTCTTCTAGACATGCATCCTCTTTTCCAAAATAAAATAATTTTAATTTGACAAAACCTACTTTTTAACACTTCTTACTCTGAGCATGCGAAGAAAATTAGTTAGCCTGCATTTTCCATTATACAGTCCACACTCACCCACGCTAACTTCTGTGATAGCTCATAACACTAGATGACCCTTTCCACTACTTTAGATATTTCAGCAACGCTGCAACGTGACAAATATATTTAGCGTTTATTTATTCATTGCCGGAAATTATTATATATTTAAGGCTCTTAACTGGGGTGCCATAAGCGGTGGTTATCTAGTTGGGTTTAATAGTAGCGCTAGCCTTCGCTGTGAGGCAAGGATGATCAGTAATTTATTTATTGGTCGTAGGGAATAATTATATATTTAAGTTAGTTAGAGTTTTTATTATATAAAAAAAAAAAATGTAACCATCTAAGTTCAGTAATGCACCACTCTGAAGTCTATGTCATAGGCGGCAGCCTATTTGAGCTTAATGGCAGCGCCAGACCTGTACGTATACACACACACACACACACACACACACACACACACACACACACACACACACACACACACACACACACACACACACACACACACATATCACACACACACACACACACACACACACACACACACACGCACACACACACACACACCCCACACACACACATGTATATATTTATTGATTGATCGCAGAAAATTATATATTTAATTCAATTATACAAATTTGTATAACCTCTGATTATTTGTAGTATGCGCCCTTGACCTTTTTGGCCCTAATGGTAGCGCCGGTACTACATGCAGCTGATTTCTATTGCTAATCCAGCATTTTATTGTCCTTGTTTATGTCCTCTACCCATTTAATTCCCTCCTCTGTATCCCTAGTTCTTTGATTTTTTTTCTCCGTCTCTCTATTCTTCTATTCTATATTTTCCGTACGTCTCTTAAACTTTCACTTCTATTCACTTTCTTTAAAGTTCACCACTCATACCGATTCTCTCTTCTCTGTTTTCTCTTCTTGTTGTATCGATTAATTTTGATCAGTCTGATACCGAAGAGAATTTTCTTCGCTCCATATATCGTTGACATGAATTTATAGTTGACACCAGGACAACAGCAGGAAATGTGGCCATTTTGATCAATAGCAAATACGTTATTTAACACTATTCAAACGGATCCTTTAACACTTCTTACGGATTGTTTATTACTGAAATAAGGTTGGTGCTGATAAAAGCAAGTAAGCAAACATCATCAAACAACATTGGTTCTTCGAGCGAAAGATGGAGAGTCTTTAAGATAGCATTGCAAACTAATAGGAAAACACTGAATTGATTTACAACGAGCAAAAGATATAAAGATCAATATTGGTGATACAGTAGAATTGGCTCTGCTAGTATCTTTATAAAACGGAACATATGTCTCAGAATGCAGACGACACGATGTCTCATGGAATGTTATTGTTTTAACGGAGCTCTCATTGACGTCTTTTACTATTATTAATGTAGTTGTTATGGTATTTCGAGGTTCATTTAGTTGCAGTTAATGATGTTATTGCTTGTCTAGTCAAATCGTAAGATTCTGGCAAAGGTTCCTTCGATTTTTGGCTTGAAGGCAAAAAAGTTCACTTGATAAATATCACATAAGTTGAAATTGAATAAATCATGTTTGAAAAATGGTATTCATTCATCCAGTTAACCACTGACACACGAACTGGCACACATACACACACATAAAGTAAGACAAACACATGTGCATGCAGACACAAAGCAGATGTTCGCACACACAAATGCGCGCACCCAAACACACATGAATACATACATGCTCACGCACTCCCACATATGCTCACACACTTCCACACATGCTCACATACTCCTACACATGCTCACATACTTCCACACATGCTACATACTCGCACACATAAACAACCACAACACGCATATAATCATATATATATATACATGCAAGTACAACCCCCCCCTCCACACACACACATATATACTCACTCGCACAGCATCAGGAAAGTAACTCGTTTATACCATCGATTTCTGAAGCCGCGTGGCTTAGGGGTTAGGGAATTGGATTCACAATCGTGAGGTTACGAGTTCGATTCCTGGACTGATATATTATGTCCTTGAGCATTTCATGTTGCTCCTTCTGCCAAGCGTTGCGACCGGTATCAGCAAAATATTGTTTCCTTGGTCCCATTTGACGAGTTCTACTCCACTTGGTAAATGCCATCAATATATAGAAAAAGGACGTGCCCGCCGCCTCCAATTTTGAGGGCCCAGTTTCGATTTCCACTCCATGGCATCTTGGACACGTGCCTTGTAGCATGGCCTCGCGACGATCCAATTCTTGTGAGTGAACTCAGTTTGTCGGAATTTGTATATCAATTCCGTTGCATTGACTGTACCTGTAATTTAATTGGCCAACGAAATATCACTCTCTGACACATTTGATACATTATATTGCACGTGATACATTACAAGAGCGTGGCTGAGTGGTTAAGCTGCTCAGCTCACGGGTGTAAAGTCGTGATTTCGATTCTCGGTTGTTTTTTTTTAAATATTTTTCTCTTAATATCAGTATAAAGAAATGAATGAAACCAAACAATGTTCAAAATAAATCCTTATGGCTCACAGACAGAGTAACACAAGTGATCACAGCTCTCCAATTATTAAGCCAATTGTACACCAAGCTTTACACGTCACTCACTAAGACAGATGATGTGTTAAATTCGTTTAATTATGAGGAAGCTAATATAAAAAAAACGACAAAAAGTGAAAAGAGCAATGGGAGAACAGGTGGGATTTAACAGAGCTTCCTATGGTGAATAATTCAGTTTGAATGGCTACAGTTTTTATCAATTAACTGCCACAGTAAGAGGAACGTGGCTATCTAAAGAAAACAAATTTGAAAAACATTTGTAGCTAAAATAATATTAAGAAATATTTAAACCCAGGCTGAAACTAGCTTCAAGAGATTACCCCCGTCATCAACATCATAATCATAATTATTCTGTTTATACAAATAAACAAGCAATATCTTTGCAAATAAACAAGCAATATCTTTACAACCGAGATTAATAATGTATGTTGGGTTGTAAGGTAATTGGAATTATATTTCTCCGCTCAACAATAAATTTGATAAAATCATGAGACAAGTATAAAAGTAATATAAACGCGATAATGAACACAACATATGATATAAAAACATAAAAAAAGCATTCAAGGTTACTTACACACTGTGGGTACCTATTGTTTAAGTCGAGCTAGAATGCATTATATATAATGCATCTACCATATATCATATCTTCGATAACTTCATCAACAAAAGCACCACATCTTCTAATCAAAGGCACAAAAGTATGATATCTATTGCTTTCACAGCACACCGAATAAAAGCGAATTGACAGAGTTGTTAGTGTCGCCATTTGAAATTGTTATTCAGTGAAACCAACAATAGAAAGAGAGACATGTTTATACGTGGAGGAGAAGGAACACCCAATAGTGTGTGTATATTATGTTTTTAACAAAGTACTTAACGTTTGCCTCCTTTTGGACACTATTTAGAGTCTCAGGAGACGCAAAATTTGTGCATGCAACCCACTCCTCCCAGAGTAAGTTGCAGAGGCATCGTTAGCTTTTATGACATTGGATGGAGAGAGACTGTAATATATTTTTTCGAACAGGTCTTTCTACCTAAAGCATGAATGAGTCTCTTGTTACCTCGATTAAAGGACGATGCGGTATGATTGCTTTCATTGCAGCTGCCCATACTTCAGTTTTTGGTGGTCTTATTTGCGACAGTCACCAATCTGGTAATTTCTCCAAACCTGCGAAGGCGAAGCTTTTTTAGAGGCAGACTTTCTTAACTACATCACTGCGTTGTGAGAGTTTCTTGAAAGCTAACTGTCATCCATTGCTCAATCTTCCCTAGTAGCTTAACGTTGTTTGGTCTGGGGCTGCTTATTTGTCCGACAGAAACTCACATATCACAACTAACCAGCATATCTGGTAGCCGTATAGCTATCCGCCACCTGCAACCCGTTCAGTTTTGCCGATAAAAATCGATAGGCTCACCTGCGACTCAAACCCAAGAACTTTCCTATCTTAAACGAGAATCATACCTCTAGACAAACGGACTGCGAATAACGAGACACTGGTCTACTAAAGGAATCACTAGTCAGATTTTACGGACAAAACCAACTTGCACGAAACTCAGGGGTAGCCCACGAGCAAGATGGTTGAATAACATCCATGCATTTAGTTTGGTTTGCTTAGGGTCCAGCTAGATCAATTGGAGACAGTTGGTTATGATATGACACTCTGGAAAGTGTGTCTGTGGACTCTACACCCCACACAGGAATAAATGAGCGAAGAAGAAGACCAAAGTACTTGAAATTGTTATACAGCGAGAAAACAATCAAAATAATGAAATGTTTATTCTTAAAGAAGAATGAATGCCCAAAGCCTATATACATTATGTTTTTAACAAAGTCATACACACTTTGAACGTAGCTCACAGTACCTACATTGCTAATATCGTGGGCACACATGGGTTTGCGGACCCAGAACTACTCTAGCTCCTACAATTTCTACGACAGCGTACAAAAACACCAGCGTTTATTTCTCAGAATAACAATAATAGTATATAAGAATATAACTACACCATATATCGATCTGTAAAGAATATTGTAAAACAATAATAGTAATAATAATCGTAATCTACCATGTAACCGTTTCTATGTGAATATAATAAATGCTTTCATGTTCCAAGGCTATTTTATATTGAAGAAAAACAAGGATTCGAAAAATGGATGTTTTCACAGATATATGGGAGGGAGACAACGGACAATAGTTGGTGAGTGGTGGTGAAGGAGGGAGTTAAATGGTAATAGATAGATATCGAGGGTGCGTGAGAGGAAGAGGATAATTGACGATGGGTTGGTTTGTGTTGGTATTTTATTGGTTATTGGGCTTTACGAGAATACAGTTAAGTACTTGTCACCATCTCATAATACATTAAATCTCAAGATATAAATAACGTCACATACACACACGTACATGATGCACAAACATATGTATATATATATATATATATATATATATATATATATATATATATATATATATATATATATATATATACACACACATATAGATGCACAAATATATATATATATGCATATCTGTATATATATATATATATATACATATAGATGCACAAATATATATATATGTATGTATGTATATACATATTTATACATACAGATATACACAAATATATATATATATATATATGCATGTATGTGTATATATGTGCATATATATATATATATATATATATATATATATAGGAAAAAGTATGACCCCGACGGCAGAGCTCAAGCCGTTTCGACGGCTATTTCAGTCCAGAAATAGCCGTCGAAACGGCTTGAGCTCTGCCGTCGGAGTCATACTTTTTCCTATTTCCCACTCTACTACCCTAAGTATTGAGTAGTCTGGTGCGTTATGGTCCATCTAGTTCCTAAGAACAATTCCCTCGCTATATATATATATATATATATATATGACCAAAGATTAATATGGTTCGTTGATTACCCAACGAATACAGTTTTACAATAGATTAGAAGCACTCAACAAAAAGTTTTCCTGGAGTATTTAATATTATTAAAAATGTTAACAAATGAAAAATATTCGCATAATCAAAATATATACTTCATTATATATATTTCAAAGGTACTGTGCTGTTTTTTCAGTACGTCCTCATCAGACAAAATATATGTTTTGTCTGATGAGGACGTACTGAAAAAACAGCACAGTACCTTTGAAATATATATAATGAAGTATATATTTTGATTATGCGAATATTTTTCATTTGTTAACATTTTGAATAATATATATATATATATATATATATATATATACGTTATTCCAGGTTGAATCGGAGGTAACCACAGTAAGTAAGGTACTCAATACATACCAGAGTATAAAAGTTTTAACATAGATGAGATTCTACAGGACTAGAACTGTTTCATTATTTAGAAATCATCAGAGATTCCTGATAATTTCTAAAGAATGAAACAGTTCTAGTCCTGTAGAATCTCATCTCTCTCTCTCTCTCTCTCTCTCTCTCTCTATATATATATATATATATATATATATATATATATATATATATAAATATATATTATTCAAAATGTTAACAAATGAAAAATATTCGCATAATCAAATATATATATATATATATAATATAATATACATTCTCATACGTTCCAATTATCCAATTATCGGCGGTTATCAAGAAGTGCTGTTACTCTAATAATGACAGCATCACGCTGATCACTTTACTGTAAAATCAATAACACGCATGAACACATGTAATACACGTAACATCTCGGATCTGTCCTATCTCTCTCTTTGTGTATCTTATATATTTAGCTCTATTTATATGCATATATATATATGTGTGTGTGTTTGTATGTATATACGTATGTGTGTGTGTGTGCGTGTGTGTCTATGTGTGTGTGCGTGTCTCTCTGTGTGTGTGTGCATGTAGGAATGTACTTATCTCTTTCTCCACCTCTCCAGAAATGTACGAAGTAAATGGATAGCATGCACGTTAGAGGTATATATGTATATATATATATATATATATATATATATATATATATATATATATATATATATATATATATATATATATATATATATATATAAATATAAATATATATATATGTATATATATATATATATATATATATATAAATATACATATATATATATATATATATGGTGGCTGCCAACTCGTTTTCGAGTACGGCCACTACTTTATATCCATGTAGGAGAACCCCTACCGATGCGTTGAACAAGTGTGACTTTTTAGTCCAGCCAGCGACTAGAAAACTCTGGTACAAACACTACACTTGTGACAATTACTGACACATAGTGCTGGGCCCATGGTACCATGTGATGACAAGTGCAGAGAGATCTCCAGATATAAAGCAATGCCTGTGCGTGAAGCTTTTACAGTGAGCAAAGGCACTGCACAAAGCCAGTCCCACTCTCTTAACCAAGATGATATTTACCAAAAAGAAGAACAAGTCAACATCATTGGATACCATCAGGGTTGCAGGTGTTATATCAGAGTTTTCCTTCTCCTAGAATTCTGCCTTGACAAAGGCTAAGGGTTCATCTCTCCCGGTATATATATATATATATATATATATATATATATATATATATATATATATATATATATATATATATATATATATATATATATATATGTATGTATATATATATATATATATATATATATATATATATATATATATATATATATATATATATATATGTATGTATATATATATCTATATGCATACTCCCAGATATGTGAATATGTATTTCTCACTCCCCATTTCTCTGTCTCTCTATATAATATATATATAACACACGCACACATACACACACATATATGTATATGTATATATATATATATATATATATAATCTATATTTTATATATATATATATATATATATATATATATAGTATATATTATGTACACCATATACATACTGAAAGAAAGAGGTATATTACATTCATACATATATATAATAATATATATATATATATATATATATTTATACACACTCACTCTCTCACACACACTCACTCATACATACACACGCACTCATATATATCACTGTCGCATGTATGTAATATGATGTGTTTATAGTTAATTCAATTCTGTGGTTTTATAAATGGAAGTTAAGATTGATTACAATCATTCTGGAATTCCATTTCATTAACTTTCTGAAAGACACAACATAATCCCCCGCTCACACGCACACACACACACACACGCACACACACACACACACACATATGACGGAGAAGACGTATGATAAAAGACAATCCAGTCGTGCCGGTCTAGTCTTCTTAGAGGAACATTGGACTACATTATTCAACGTGTGTTGCAGAAGTACTGTGAATGACAGTTGCAGTGGTAACTGTTTTGAGCATAATGTAGTGCAGAAACTATCGATGTGAGGGTTTGATTACAACTATCATTCCCCACGCGCTGTCGTTTTATTTACTAATTAGCGAAATTGTGTGCACTCAATAGATTTGTATAGTTATAGGTTTGTATTTCTCGCATACAAATCTTATAACACCATTGAGTGAGTAAATGGATGCCGGAGTTGCATGGATTCGTAAATTAATATCTATCTATCTATCTATCTATCTATCTATCTATATATATATCTATTTATCTATCTACCCCCCCCCCTCTCTCTATATATATATATATACATTCATGTATATATATATATATTTCTTGTATTATCTATTACTGTTTCTACCATTACTATGTTCTCCGTTCCCACTACTAATATTTCACGGTCATCATGTCTTTATCTTCTAGATAGGTCTATCGTTACCGGCATTTTTACTATTATCACATTCTTTGTTAATTTTACGATCCTCACTATCATTTTTTTTTCACTCTTATTTATATAATTGTTTAGCTGTTATACAAATATACCAGAAGTGTAGGTAAGTGTCTGGGAGTAAATGGTATGCGTGCAGGCGTATGTGTGTGGCAGTAGGTAATGCTCGAGTGAGTAAGTTAGATTTTCCTACTGCTCCTTGTCCCAGTATTATGTCTACCGTTTTCACCACTATGCGGTTACCACTCCTTTATCATCTCTGTTAGGATTATCTCTACAAGCATTTTAATTGTAGTTTTCATCTTTGTTTATTTTACTATTCTTATTATCATTTCTCTTCATTATTATGTATTGGCAGTATCGGTAGAGGGTCGGACGCCATGCTTTCCAGCATAGTTACATCTCTTTATGATCTGAGTTCAAATCCCGCCGAGGTTGACTTTGCCTTTCATCCTTACGGGGTCGATAAAATAAAGTACCAGTAATGCACTGGGTAATTGCTGGCCTTGTGCCAAAAGTAGAAACAATTATTATCTATATCACATCATCCATATTAGTAGGTGTAATTGTTTGCATCCGAGCGTAAGTGTGTGTGCGTGACGCTCGAGTGAATTCCCTATACTCCAAACCATCCTTCACTCCTCCCTCTGTCTTCTTTACTGTTAATTTATAGCCACCGACTGAGCTACACATCCCTTTCTCTTGGCTAGCCATGAGAGAGAACGGGATAATTATGTAAATAAACCAAATAAGAAGTCTTTTTTTAAATGTTTTTAAGTTTTTCAAGTTCAATGAAATTGTTTTAAAGGTTTGTTATGCTATATGACGAGCCCAGTCTATGAGATTGATAAGATGAAAGCCATCTAGCCGTAGTCTTTGGCAAAATAAGTATCATGGATATAAAAATAAATCTAAATACAACTGCATAAGGCGTTCGATCTACTTAATACTCTATAATGCTCCAGCTATAACAAGCACTGCCTCGTAGAGAGGAGGAGGGACGGGTTTCTTGCAGAATTACTTCCTACAACGATGATTTGCTATTTTCAACATTTAGCGGTAGTGACGTGGGGCAGAGACTGACCCACTCTTTCGCCGCTGCCCTAGGGGTCATATAGGGACCGGCCAGCATAGAAACAACATCAACATATTCTGCCGTCTCTTGTATCATGAAATGGAAAATGTTTTCGAGGAAATAAAAAATATATATTTCGGGGAATTTAAAAAAATATTTTTTAAGTTGTGCGAAATTGTTATAAAGGTTTTCTTATACCATCTGACGAGTTCAGGCTATCGGAATTGGTAAGATGAAAACTATCTAGTCATAGAGCTCAGCGGAATATGTATCATGGAGATAAAAATAAACCTAAATACAATTGTATATGGCCTTCGATCTAATGCTCCGAGTTGTAGCATTTAAACAAGACGATGGACGCTTGTTTTATCTGCATTACAGCCGATCAACTAAAATATGGTTTGAACATCCCTAGTTGGTTAGCCCCATATAATACTAATATATGTATATATGTATGTTGTATTTCGTACTGACAGGAGGGAGAGAACTGATAGTGGAGTTGCTTTGTACATCCGTGAAGATGTCACACCATTAGTACTGTTGCACATTCCAACTCTGTCTGTGATATGTTAATAGTACACGTAAAGTAACTCAAAATGGTAATAAGTGTCACATATCGACCGCCAGATACCGCCAGACATAAGGACAAAGATAGCCTCAGAAGGATTGAAGAAGTGCTGAGCAATTTGTATCAGTCTCAACATCCTGCTGCTGGGAGATTTTAACGTACCCAAAGTCAAATGGTCCGAAGACCACCCACTCAAAGGAATGACGGAACATGAACAAAGACAGACAGAATACTTGTTGGACCTTACAAACAAATTATTCATGGAACAAATGGTATTTCTTCCAATAGAAGGTGAGGATACCCTGGATCTCTGCTTCATGAATGACACGGAGCTCATCCACAACGTGAAGGTGACACCAACAATTTTCTCGTACTATAACATAGTAGTACTAGGAATATATAGTCCGAAGAAGACTGTAGATATAGAGCCGACAGGAAGCACTGGGTCTCTATTCAGCTTAAACTTCCACAAATCCAAATGGAAAAAGATTCAGGAGAAGCTCCTGAAACAGAACTGGACCGACAGTCTCTCTATGAGTGATGTCAACAACATACAACTTGAGCAATTCATGGAAATAATACAAGCCATATGCTCCGGAAAGAAAGGCCAACAGACACAAAAATATTATTCTCAGAAACAGGAGAATCCTTATGAGAAGGAGAACGAAGATCTCAAACCGACTACATATACTAATAAGTAACAAAAAGGAATCCCATTTGAAGCAGGCACTGTTTTGAATTGAAAAATGAACTCAAACTCTCTCATGAAAAGGAGAGTTTAGAAAGAGAAGCTAGGGTTATAGAAAACATAAAGACGAACCCTAAGGCCTCCTTTAAATTTGCAAAAGTAACCGCCTCGGGATAGGGCCACTTTTTCCATAAAAGTGGCTCACTAACCGCAGAGCCCCTAGGGATAAGTGAGATACTGAATGAACAATACAAAAGTGTTTTCACACTTCCAATGTGATACATGCAAATAGATAAGTCAGATGAGTTCTTTAACACCACTGCATTACACAGAGGAATTGCAACCATCAACCACATAAATATAAAAGTGAAAAATGTAATATCAACCATAGACGAAATGAAACCAAATTTAGCTGCTGGCTATACTGGTTTCCCAGCTATCCTCCTAAAAACATGCAAGCGAACATTAGGAAAACCACTTCTCTTCCAAAGATCCCTTGCTAGTGGTAAATTATCCGGTAAACGAAAAGAAAGCATATGTCCTATCCATAAAGGAGGAAGCAGAGCAGAGGCTAAAAACTACAGACCTGTCTCCCTGACTTCATATACCAGCAAAGTCATGGAACGAATCAGCGGAAGGAAACTGATTACTTTTCTAGTGGAAAATGGTCTTCTAACTGACACCAACATGGCTTTCGACCGAGTAGAAGTTGTCTTACGCAGCTCTTGCAGCATTATGATTGGATACTCAAACAGCTGCTAGACCGTTCGAAAGTGGATCTAATATATCTCCACTTTGTGAAGACCTTCGACAAGGTTGATCATGGAATGATATGTAACAAAGTACGTAGCTTTGGGATAGCTGGAAAACTAGGTGAATAGCTTCATGACTTTTTAAAAACAGAAACCAGACTGTTGCAGGCAACGGGGCCCTCTCAAAGGAAACGTCAATAACAAGTGGAAGAAAATCACAGGTAGACTACATCCTTATCAATCAAAAGTGGAAAAATTATGTTCGAAATGTTGAAGCTTCGTAAGTCTTGGCTCTGATCACGGTTTTGTCAGGATGAATCCAGCTCAGCTTTCGTACTTGTGCATCACCAAGGAAGAAGCAGGCATATGATTGGAATACCCCGAAAAGCGATAAAGGTCAACAGCAATTGTATGGCATCATGATGAAAAATCGATTTGCTGCACTGCAAAGGGGATCGGAATCAACAACAGGCCTTTACCAAGATATAATTACACCTAACGTTAGAAGTGAAAGAACAAATGATACCACCAAAGAAGCGCCGTTCAAAGAATCGAGCTCCAGCAAGGAAGTATATGCAAAAACATTTAATTGCTTTCAAAAGAATGTCACTGAAGAGCATAAGCTTGAATTTCTTTCCTATGACACAGTTGACGAAGTGCAGTTAGACTGTGTGATTGATTAAGTTAAGATAGCAAATGCAAATTCATGGAAAGCTGGAAACTGATTAATGAGATAAGCGGAAGGAATTCAGTGTAATCAGTCATCGTCTCAGGAAACAGCAAGGAAGGGCGTGTTCAAAAGTGGTATCAGCATTTGAGCCAGTCGCTTGGAATGTCTCAACTTGTTAACAAAGAGGATGAAGTAGTTCAACCTGACTTCAACAATCTCACTTACAAAACCAGACTTTTTGACATGAAAGAACTTCAGAGTACCAAAAGCAGGCTGAATGAAGGAAAGGCCGCTGGCCCTGACGGAATTCCCCATGAGGTTATCAAAAGATACAATCTGGACGATATAATACTGGATTTTGCATATAGGCCCTCGCAAAATCAAAAAGCCCTGATCAGCAGTCTGAGAACGATTTGATACCAATACCAAAGTCAGGAAACCTCAGCAACAGCTCTCTCCACACTTCTGATCTTCTCCATGGTTCTTTTCAATGCCTGATAATACCTTACCGGCGCCACTCGAATAAAGTAATTATTTAACCCATAAATGAGGCCCTACAGGATTAACTCCATATTCCCCACAGCTCCTGAACTCCCGAACTGAAACCTTGCCACTGGATGCAGTTTAATGTCATACCCAGGACTTATATGTATATATAGATGTATGTATGTATGTATGTATGTATGTATGTATGTATGTATGTATGTATGTATGTATGTATGTATGTATGTATGTATGTATGGGGAGAGATGACCCCTTAGCCTTTGTCAAGGCAGAATTCTAGGAGAAGGAAGAATCTTATATAACACCTGCAACTCTGATGGTATCCAATGATGTTGACTTGTTCTTCTTTTTGGTAAATATCATCTTGGTTAAGAGAGTGGGACTGGCTTTGTGCAGTGCCTTTGCTCACTATAAAAGCTTCACGGCACAGACATTGCTTTATATCTGGAGATCTCTCTGCACTTGTCGTCACATGGTACCATGGGCCCAGCACTATGTGTCAGTAATTGTCACAAGTGTAGTGTTTGTACCAGAGTTTTCAAGTCGCTGGCTGGACTAAAAAGTCACACTCGTTCAGCGCATCGGTAGGGGTTCTCCTACATGGATATAAAGTAGTGGCCATACTCGAAAACGAGTTGGCAGCCACCATGTATGTATGTATGTATGTATGTATGTATGTATGTATGTATGTATGTATGTATGTATGTATGTATGTGTGTGCGTGCGTGCGCGCGCGCGCGCGCGTGTGTGTGTGTGTGTGTGTGTGTGTGTGTCTGTGTGTGTATGTGTGTGTATATATATATATTTATTCATTTATTTATTTATGTGTGTGTGTTGGCTGACGCGCAAGAAAATGTGTGCATGCGTTTACGCGTGGAAGATTGATGGCGTGTTCGCATGTGCGTTCCTATGCACGCGTGTGTAAATATAAGTATGTGTGTAAATGCGTGCCTATGTATGTGATTACTACACCGTTTACTAACAATATATTGCAATAGTTCACCTTTCCTTATATCACCTGATACGAGTTCCATCAACTGAGAAGAACAATAAGATTTCAAAGTCACTACAATACACGATATTTAAGAGACCGCTGCTCTAATTATTAAACAACACTAACCACTTTAGCTGTAATACTCACATAATAGAGTTAAGCATAGTATAAACACAATGGAAATATATTTATATCCGCAATTATTAACCCCATTCCTCCCCCACCAAATGGCACCACTTTAGAGTAAATTCCTCACATATTTCCCACCGTGATTAAAGATTTTCTTACTATAAAAGAAAAACACGAATAAAAATTATTTTCATTTATATCATTCACGAGGGCGGTGGATTGGTAGTATCGGTAGAGGGTCGGATGCCATGCTTTGCAGCATAGAGCTACGGCCCTTTATGATCTTCTTCCTGTCAAACTGATTCATGATGGTGGACTGTGATATCTTGATGAAAACATGCTGAAGAAACTTTCCTCCTCTGGAAGAAATTTGGAGAGATGATAGGATCCGCTAAATTTCATATACCCGAGACACGCTGTTATGGACCGATTCACACACACACACACACACACACACACA
This sequence comes from Eledone cirrhosa, assembly GCA_964016885.1. Classification (NCBI taxonomy): domain Eukaryota; kingdom Metazoa; phylum Mollusca; class Cephalopoda; order Octopoda; family Eledonidae; genus Eledone; species Eledone cirrhosa. The sequence continues at coordinate 126,193,834 of OZ024741.1, forward strand.
CTCGCACGTATACACACACACACACGTATATATATACACACACACACGCATACACACACTCACACACATGCGCGAAGATGCTCTAAAATTGCCCATGAAATAGGGTGGAGAGTCTTAAAACTATCTAATTTAAGGCAGCAGAATGTGTGTCAGTCCCTTGGCTTAATGGTTTAAAGCTTCTAGCCAGTATCTGGGAAGATATGGGGTTCGATTTCAAATAACTGTCGATGCCGTCTTCTTTTTTTTTCGTCTTTAATGGTCTTCGTCCTATTTTTTAAGCTACTTCATTGCATCTCCACGCATGAGCACTCCATTCTTTATATTAACTTTATTTCCTCAGCGCTTCGTAAAGGTCCGAGGGATCAGCTTCATATACATGATATCGTATATGATTTCATATACACCGCTGTTATGTTCTTTATGTATATGAATGTGTGTGTATATGTGAGCTTAAATTTTATTTTAGCGTTTATGTCGAAATATTTTCTGATATATTAAATAGTTCAGTAATAGTAATAATGTACATGTTTTGAGATAATACTGAATATTAACTATATTAATAACTGTTTCTACTTTAGGCACAAGGCCAGCAATTACCCAGTGCATTACTGGTACTTTATTTTATCGACCCCGTAAGGATGAAAGGCAAAGTTAACCTCGACAGGATTTAACGATAGCACACGAATAGTCATTGCATTAGCAACAATATTCCATGTAATTCAGTACACTAATTGATTAAGGGCTGTATTATCTATTTCAGGAAAATGTTAGCTAACTGACATTAACTCTTCGTCGTTCTTTATTATTCTTTTTATTTCCAGCTAATTTTCCCCTATAGCTTTATGCTGTTGCATCTAATGATGTAAAATAACATTTTTTTCTAACTGAAATAAATATTAGCAGAATATGTTTCCTTTCTCTGAATCTGTACACTTTTCCATCCTGTTGATGTTGTTTGATTTTTTGTAAGATAAGAATTTTACTTAGAATATTCTTAGAGAAATCTATTTTATTTTTATATTTGTATTTGTTATCTTGGATTATTTTGTCGTCATTCTTACTGAGTTGTTCATTTCTTAAAAGTTATACCATCGAGGCTGTGAATTGGAAGACACGTTAGAACGTCAGCGGATAGAGTGCTTTACGATATTCGGTCCGGCTCTCTAGGCTCTGAATTTAAATCCCGACCTTTCATCTTTTAGAGGTCAATAAAAAAGTACCAGTCCACTACTAGGACTGATGCTTTCTCTATATCTCTTTTTCACTCCTATTCTATCATTTTCTCTCTCTCCCCCGGAGGAAATCTCGGTTAATAGACCCAGAGAGAGTATAGGCTCCACCAGGTTTAAAATGCTCAAGATATGGCCCCCTACGACTCCAAGATATGGCCCCCTACGACTCCAAGATATGGCCCCCTACGACTCCAAGATACGGCGCCCTACGACTCCATCAGAAGTTACGGATCCATATTTACACACATTACATCATCATTGGTGAATTGGCAGTATCGATAGCAGTCACTTACACATAACTCTGCCCATGAAGTTATGTGTAAGTGACTGACATTCTATAGCCACGTGTACCTTTAACGTACTTCTCAGGGAGATTCAGCGGTACAAAGGTATTTTTAAAATACAGGTACAGTCGATCAGACGGGTTCTAAACACTTTCCATCTACCAAATCTCACTAACAAAGCATGGGTCGACTCATGGCTATGGTAAATGATACTTGCTCAAGATGCCGTGACTGACATTCCATAGACACGTGTACCATTAACATAATTATCAGGGAGATTAAGCATCATACAGCGTGTGACAAGGCTGACCCTATGAATTACAGATACAGTTAATCTGACGGACCTTCAAATAGATTGCATCTTCAAAATTTCACTCACTAGGTATGGGTCAACCCGAGGTTACGTATGGCAAATTACACATGCCCCCAAATGGCACACAGTGGGATTGAACCCAGTCCTTAATGATTGCAAAGTGAACTTCTTAATCATTCAGCCACCACTGAATACCCATTGAAGTTTGAACAACTTCGAAAGTTGTTCAACAATTCGCCTTTCAATTACAACAATTCGCCTTTCTTGTATTATGTTCATTCATTCTTTGGAGATCTGTTTAACTTATTTACTAATGAACATTCTCAAATAATCAACAAATATTTTGATATTACTGACGTTTGATGAAGATTTCAACAATTCTCTGGTGTACAATTCTCGTTATACTTCGACCATTACATAAGTTAGTCTGTTGTGGCAAGTTATTAGCATTATTTCCGTTGGATTCTGTTTGCCATTGTGTGAAACCTCTGATGACATTTGTAAAGTATGCATTAATATCTGCAATACTGCATATCTGTAGCTGCTGGCTTATATCTTGATAATTTCATGAAATTAGAAAAGCCATTCATCAAAGGCTGTGGTATTATTTTTAGTGTAAAGGCGTATGAACTAGGTTAGAATGGCTGGCTTACGATCATAAGATCGTGTGCTTGATTCTAGGCGACACAGTGAGTCCTTGAGCAAGACAGTTTATTTCACATTGAGCCAGTCTACTCTGCTTGAAAAAAATGAGTTGTACTTGTAATTTAGGTCCAGGCTTGGTGTCATGACGAATCTTCTTGACAATTATTTTACATTCTTAATAGATGACGAAATATATTTGTAATTCAAAGGTCCAGCTTTGTCACACTGTCACGCTGAATCTCCTTGAGAATTATGTTATGTATACACATGCCAGTGGAATGCTCAGGTACTTACACGCCAATTTAACGAGCAGGCTGTTCTGTTGATCGAAAAATTGGAACACTTATCGTTGAAATCAATGGAGGTCAATTCTATCGCTCTATCCTGTTCTATCAACGCGATGTCTACTACAGCAAAGCTCACTTCTTCTTCTTCTTCTTCTTCTTTTCTTCTTCTTCTTCTTCTTCTTCTTCTTCTTCTTCCATTTGGAATAAAACTCTAACTGTCACTCTTCTATTCTTTTACTGGTTTCAAACATTAGACTGCAGTCATTCTAGGGCACCACATTGAAGGCTTTTAGTCGATCATGTCGGCCCCAAAATATATATTTCAAAATCTGGTACTTATTTTAACCATCTCTTTTATTGAACCGCTAAGTTACAGGATATGAACGTTAACACGCATACATATATATACGAAGGGCCTCAACACAATTTCCGTATACCAAATTTTACTCACCAAGCTTTGTTTAACCTGAGTTTATATTAGAAGACACTTGTTCGAGGTGACACGTCAGACTATAGAGGAAGGCAGTTGTCCGAAGTTCCACGTGGTTGCGAAGCGAACTCCTTACCCACATAGCCTAGCCAGGCCTTGCCTGTAGACATTTCTAACTAAATTTAGCGTTTGTTGGTGGATTGGCAGTATAGGTAGCGGGTCGGACGTCATGCTTTGACGCATAGAATTACGGCCCTTTCCATTCTGAGTTCAAATCCCGCCGAGGTCAACTTTGCCTTTTATCCTTACCGGGTGGATAAAATAAAATAGCAGTAATGTACTGGATAATTACTGGCCTTGTGCCAACAGTAGAAACAATTATTTCTTTTTGGTGGATTGGCAGTATCGGTAGAGGGTCGGACGCCATGCTTTGCAGCAAAGAGTTACGGCCCTTTATTATCCGAGGTCAAATCCCGCCGAGGTTAACTTTGCTTTTTATCCTTACGGGGTCGATAAAATAAAGTACCAGTAATACACTGGAATAATTGATGGCCTTGTGCCAAAAGTAGAAACAATTATTTCTTTTTGTTTCGAACACAAATTAGAACAAATCAATCGAATTTATTTATTTTTCTTTTGAGTATTTTATTTTACTAATCTGTTTATATAAAACCAAAACACACTATTAGAGGGAACAAAAAGACAGAAAAAAAAGGGAAATGAAAAGAAAAAAAGAAAAAAAAAAGAATCAAGCAACGGAAGAAAGGGAAAGGGGTGGGACTGACACTAAATCCCTGTGTGAGCGATGCCGCAGTCGCACCCCGCTGAAAAAAATACAAAAGCGTTACCACAGAGAATGGCCAGAGGCACACGCTGCAACAACCAGCTTACCCCACGAAGACCCCCCGCCCCTCTTATCTTTCTTTTAGTTTGCAGTAATTGTCACGTGTTCATATGTTTGGAGGTTTCGTGTACATACAATATTTCGATCTTTTAAAAGACCTCCGAATGAAACAAATTGTTAATGAATGAACTAATGAGTAATTGGCAATACGAATCAACCTTTAAGGAATTATTCCCTAATGTATTGCTATACCATTGTTTATTTAGGCTTAGAATTGCTTCACCCGGATAATTCAAAGAATGGACAAGAGGCAGTAGAAGGAAAGCAGAATATCTAGAGAAGTTAATTGCAAGCTTAACTCAATCTGCTGTTTAGTTTTTCTTGGCATTGAGTAGAACAATGCTGTATTAATCACCTTATCTTCCCATTTGAATTATTAGCTAACATAAAATAGCTCTTACAACAATTCGTGATAGGCAGCATACACTTCAATAGTTTCTCCTTGTTAGAGGAATACCTAACATGAGAGATATTCACTTGATAGCTTCTTTGTTAATTCATTAAGTCACCAAACGTTTGTTTATTCGTTAGTCGTCTGTGCAAACAGAAGCAGATATATTTAAAGTATGTTAAAAGTACTCAGAAGATAAGGTGATGACACCATCGACATTGTAACGGCATGGCTACTTCAAATGAGTAGTTTAAACTACTTCACAGTCTGCTGCCACCAGATGTGTGTGTGTGTTGGACCTCCGTCAGTTTCATCGGGACAGCTTATTCGTGAAATTAACGCCGAACTCAACTTTGTCTTTCATCGTCTTTCTCTTTCGACGTCGATAAATAGCCTACCAGTTCAGTATTGGGGTTGATTCTTTCTCTCTTTTTCAGCATTCTCTCCCTCTCCCTTCTCTCTATCTATTTCTTACCCCTTCTCTCTATCTCATCCATTCTTTCTAGAATAAAACGTCTGTATTCAGACCTGGAGAGAGATGGACTCCACCAGGTTGAAATATCCCAGACATGCCGTATATCCCTACGGTGTTCCTACGTCCTCACCAGGAGTTAAAAGCCCATAGCATAGCAAAGATTTATTAATGAAAATTAAAACTCAGTCACCATGGCTTATTCTCGATAAAAATTCTACAGGAAATTAATGTTCCATCCAGATATCAAATATCTGGACACCGGAAGTAAGTCGACTTCTTATATCTCGTTAGTTTCAAAGTTAAATCAATCTTCTGTTATTTCACAACGACATTTTGGCAATATTTTCTGTGGAGCATAGAGGTGATAGTTGTGGATGGCCGAATGGTTAAGTTCACTTTGTAGGCATTAGGTCTCGGGTTCGATCCTAAATTGTGACATCATGGACACGTATCATTTACCATAGACCCAGATTGACCACCACCCAAATTCCCTCACCTGGTATAGGTCGACCTAAGGCTATGGTAAATGATACTTGTCCAAGATGCTATGGTGTGGGATCAAACGCAAGACCTAATGATTTCGACCATGGGGGTCCACTATCTGTGGTTGTGACAATAAGATTAACAAAGTTTCTGTTTACAAAGTTAACATGAAATTTCAAAATTTATTCAAGCCAAAAATTGTGTATGAAATGTATTCTTATTGGCAGTATTGGTAGAGGGTCGGACGCCATGCTTTGACGCATAGAATTACGGCCCTTACCATTCTGAGTTCAAATCCCACCGAGGTTAACTTTGCCTTTCATCCTTACGGGGGTCGATAAAATAAAGTACCAGTAATGCACTGGGTAATTGCTGGCCTTGTGCCAAAAGTATAAACAATTATTTCTAATCTGAGGGTGGGGAATTGGCAGTATCGATAGAGCGTCGGATAACATGGTTCGCAGCATAAAATTACGGTCCTTTATGTTCTGAGCTCAAATCCCTCCGAGGTTAGCTTTGCCTTTAATCCTTACGGGGTCGATAAATTAAAGTACCAGTAACGTACTGATTTCGATTTAATCGATTTTCCCTGCCTCCAAAATTGCTGGCTTTGTGCCTATATAAGAAACCATTATTTCTAATCTGTTAAGGGGGCGGATTGGTCGTATCGGTAGAGAGTAGGACAACATACTTTGCAACATACAGTTACTACCCATTACATTCTGAGTTCAAATCCTGCCGAAGTTAGCTCTGCATTTCATTCTTTGGGGTCGTTAAAATAAATCAACGCACTGGGGTTAATTTAAACGACTTTCTCCTCGACCCAAATTGTTGGCATTTCCGAAACCATTAGATTGGTAGAGTATCGGGACACATCTATTGGGGTCGATTTGATCGACTTTCCTTTTCCCTTCAAACTGCTAGTATTTTGACAAATGTATTGACAATTATTTCTAAACAAACTGTTAGTGCGGTGATAAATGATTTTGATCTCTACAAAATGGTAAAAGGTGGTGGATTACTAGAATTATTAGAGCGTAAGACACAATGCTTGACGGTATAGTTGCTTCGGCTCTTTATATTCTCTGTCCAAATCCCGTTTATATCGACGTTGCCTTTCTTCCTTCCGAGGTCCAAAAAATAAAGTACCATTCAAGCACTTGAGTTGACATAATGGACTATCAACGTAACATTTCATTCAAAATTGCTGGCCTGATGCCCAAATAAAAACTCATTAAGGGTGGTGTATTGGCAGAATCAAAAGAGCGTCGGACAAAATGCTTAGTGGAATATTTGTTTTGTTCTGAGTTAAAACTTCAGCTTTATCTTTCACGATTCCGCGGTCAATAAAATATAGTACCAGTCAAGTACTGAGGTCGATGTAATCGTCTTTCTTATCTCCTTCAAATTGCTAGCCTTGTGCCTAAATTGGAAGCCATGATTAGAACGTCAAACCTAACAGGAAAATTGTCCAAATTCTGCTTACATACGAGTTTTAAGATACGTACGTTACGCTTATATAAATATCATCGGCTATGTGCAGCTATATCAAGTATTTCAAACTTACATTAAATTATAGAAGGATGTTAGCTAAATATGATCAACTTTCCCTTCCCATCAAAATTGCTGGTTTTGTGCTAAATTTACAATTGATTATTTTTCTACGTTCATCTTCTTACAATATGAACGGCCACCAGTATTGAACGTGAGCAAAATTCCCCAGCTTTGAAATGTGTCGTCAAAATGTTAACAATATTGTAAATCAATTCGTCCCTAACCTGTTTCTATTCATAAATTCTCTTCGCGTGTAAGGAATTGGCAAAACTATCTAAAACATGCTAATATTGTCTTAGCTTTAATTTAGTTGCCTGCCAGAGGCTTTGGAGTCCAAAACATTTAAATATTTCTGATAAACTAGAGCTAATCTCGAGAAAACATGATTGTAAATATAAAGTAACATACTCTGTTCGTTCTATCTGTAACATTGCTCTCATAGATTCAAAATGAATTACAAATTTTTAATGAAAAACTTAATTTTGGAATTTCACCCAAAGCAACTCTGACGTTGATTTAAATATGTATTCATCTCACTACATAGGTTCACGATAAGGAATGCTTCCAGCTATATATAATTGTGTGTGTGTGTGTGTGTGTGTGTGTGTGTGTGTGTGTGTGTGTGTGTGTGTGCGTGTGTGCGTGTGTGTGTGTGTGTATATATATACATATATACATACATATATATGTATATCTATATAGATCTATATATGTATATAACCAAAGATTTATATGGTTCATTGATTACTCAATGAATATAGTTTTACAATAGATTAAAAGCACTCTACAAGGAAGTTTTCTGGAGTTATTAATATTATTCAAAATATTAATAAATGAAGACATTCACATAATCAAAATATATGTTTTATTATATATATTTCGAAGGTACTGTGCTGTTTTTTCAGTACGTCCTCGTCAGATAAAATACATGAATTGATGTATGACATACCTCAACGGTCTTGATGGTTCAATTCCAGTATTGGCAGTGATTTATTACAACAAACCTCAACATTTATAAACCACAAATAATAACATAATAAACTTAAATTTAAAGAAGAAAAGGATGTGGAGCGAGATATGGGTATATATGAAGGGGGTTAATATGAGGAAATGCAAGAAGAAAATAAATAAACAGATACATACATAAATATTTAAATGAGTAAATAGAAGTATTAGGGAATACATATATAAAAGGAAAAAGGAAGAGAGAGAGAAGTGAAAAGAAGAACGAAGAAATAACGACAAAAAAGAAAGAAAGAAATGAGGTGGATAGGTATAAAGACCGTTGTTTTCAAATATTAAGTCAAATTGAGGCAACCAATTAAATAATATGAAATTTTTAATATCTTTTGTATTTGGTTATGTTTAAGCTAATTATACTTATATATTATATCAAAATTAAACAATATAAAAATATTTTCTATAGCCATCAGATATAGTTTAATTAAGTAATATATTCATTAAATATTTTGTTACAACATTTAAACATTTTTTATCTTTAAAGCATATTTAGATAATTATTAAATATGTATAGAGCTATTTATTAAAACATATGCATATATCACCATCAGTATATATATTTTATATTACATTAATATCATTTGTTATCTGAATTATTATATTTTCTTTATAAAATCATTTCAATTCATTGATTGTCATTTCATTACAGGATTAATTTGTAGTTATATTTATTCTCAAAAGTTTTATTATTCCTAATTTACTTCCATAAAATAAAGTACCAGTAATGTACTGGGTTATTGCTGGCCTTGTGCCAATAGTAGAAACCATAATTACTTATTATTATATATAGTTTCCCGGTGGATTGGCAGTTTGGTAGAGGGTCGGACGCCATGCTTTCCAGCATAGTCACGTCCCTTTACGGTCTGAGTTCAAATCCCGCCGAGGTTAACTTTGCTTTTCATCCTTACGGGGTCGATAAAATAAAGTACCAGTAATGTACTGGATAATTGATGGCCTTGTGCCAAAAGTAGAAACAATTATATATAATTTCCCTTTAAGGATTACCATATATTATTAAACTGTATAAATCATGTTAAATATACTTTAGCAAGCTATTCGGACAGAACAAAATTATTTACGAAGAATGCAAACAAAGGAAGATAACTCGTTCATCATATGTGAACATTTAAAACATTTAAGTATTTTGAAAACCAAAAGATATTTCAAACCACAAATCAAGAAATTTCTAGTTAAACAATGACCTTTCTAAATCCAAACATAGGATACTGAGACACATCATGAGATTAATTTACTAGATAAAAACGACAAACAATTTTTACCGGTAAGGCAAAACGTTATATATATAATTTTTTAAGAATTATTAATAGTCAATATTTTTTCAAAATTTGTATAATGCTTGAAAAGTTCTTCCAGACTTATGTTGACAGCTACTAAATAACTCATTTTTCTTATTAATTAAATTACCATAATTTGTAATTATCAATAGTCTCTAAATTGCAAAGATTGCAATTTGGTGAATTGGATGCATTTCGGTAGGAATCAGTATACTTTAACTTACTCCAAAAAATTGAGTATTTGATATTTTTTTCCTTCAAAGACCATATTAATTGTGAGAGTGATGTAGACATTTTTTTATCTGGATTAGAAAAAGAATGTTTATGATTATAAAAGCGAAACTTAAACTTAGATGAAGTGGCACCAATGTAGTCATATGTATTATTATTATTATTCTTAATAGTACATTTATACACCAGATTCTTGTGAAGGCAGTTATTTTGTAAAGGGCATTCTGATTTCCTTCTACAGTTACAATTCATTTCGATGTTATTTCTATAACCTAAACTATTCGTATTATTATTATTATTGGGTGGTGGTTTGGCAGTATCGGTAGAGGGTCGGACAACATGCTTTGTAGCACAGAGTTACGCCCCTTTCTGATCTGAGTTCAAATCCTGCCGAGGTTAACTTTGTCTTCATCCTTACGAGGTCGATAAAATAAAGTACCAGTAATGCACTGGGTAATTGCTGGCCTTGTGCCAGTAGAAACAATTATTATTATTATTATTTAGAGGTGTTCTACTATTATTTGTATTTAAACTATTATTATTGTTATTCCAATTAACTAATGTATTATTATTATTATTGTTATTATCGCTAATTATATGCTGGTTCAAATTAAGATTTTTACTATTTATTTTTGCTATATTTTGAGCAATATTCATAGTTGTTGAATAAGAGAGTTTAACTGTGTGTCTATTGATGATAGAGTAAAACTTATCTGATCTAGGGAAACATTTATCCAAGGCTTTAAAAAATAAATGTGCTAAAGGTGTTTTAATAGCTAAAGATGCTGGCGGAGCATACCAAATTATAGATCTAGTCCTTATTTTTCCCCCCAATTTATTCCTCAAGTTGTTGTTTTTACAGTCAATTCCATTATTGTTATTATGAATACTGAGATTATAATTAATATTATTTTCTTCTACATACTCAATATTATTTTTATATCCTGCTTTATGTAAGGCTTCATTATAATATACTGCTTTACTATTAAATATGGATCTATTAGCAGATAGATCCATATTTGTTGTTGGATATTCGTTGTTGGACACTGTTGACTATTGCATTTTTAACACTTTTAGGATGATTAGAGTAAAAACTAACATAATTTAAGTTTCATTGAGTTTATGGAAGGGGTAATAGAAGCCTGAATTCAAATTAAGAGTTAAATCTAAAGAATTAACTATTTTATTGTTATTTTCTACTTCTAATTTCAGGTCATAATTTTTAAAGAATTCTATAATTACTTTCTTTACACTATTTAATTCGCTATTATTATGTCTATCTACAGTAAGTAATATGTCGTCTCCATATAAACCACCGGTAATCTCCGGCAGTTTTCTATTTATCATATTAAGGATGAAAATTCCCACAAGATCGGTAACTTGCGCCGAATCAGACGAGCCCATAGTAATGTCAACATTTTTCTGCCTATCTGATCTAGTCCAAAAATCATTATTAAAATCAATCAAGTAGAATTATTTATATATATATATATATATAAAGAATTCTACTTGATTGATTTTAATAATGATTTATATATATTTATTGATATGATTATATATGATTTATATATATTTATATATAAATTGGAATAAATGCTCTGAAATAGCGATATATATGTGAATATAGACATAGAATATTCGAAAATATTCTGTATGTTTATAATAAACATTTTGAAGACCTAATCGCTATAGAATAGAATACGTCACGTATTACAATTAGATTCTCGATAAAAGCAAGGGAAGTAATCTACGCGTTTCATTCTTGTTAGAAATCTTCAGGACTACATATCCAGTGCTTTTATCGAGAATGACACAGCTAGAGACTTATAGAATACTTAGCTGTGTACAGGAACTGGTTTGAAAGAGCGGTTGCCGGTCCGGCAGAAATTAGAAATTGGAATAAATGCTCTGAAATAGCGATATATATGTGAATATAGACATAGAATATTCGAAAATATTCTGTATGTTTATAATAAACATTTTGAAGACCTAATCGCTATAGAATAGAATACGTCATACAGAATATAAACATACAGAATATTTTCGAATATTCTATGTCTATATTCACATATATATCGCTATTTCAGAGCATTTATTCCAATTTCTAATTTCTGCCGGACCGGCAACCGCTCTTTCAAACCAGTTCCTGTACACAGCTAAGTATTCTATAAGTCTCTAGCTGTGTCATTCTCGATAAAAGCACTGGATATGTAGTCCTGAAGATTTCTAACAAGAATGAAACGCGTAGATTACTTCCCTTGCTTTTATCGAGAATCTAATTGTAATACGTGACGTATTCTATTCTATAGCGATTAGGTCTTCAAAATGTTTATTATAAACATACAGAATATTTTCGAATATTCTATGTCTATATTCACATATATATCGCTATTTCAGAGCATTTATTCCAATTTCTAATTTCTGCCGGACCGGCAACCGCTCTTTCAAACCAGTTCCTGTACACAGCTAAGTATTCTATAAGTCTCTAGCTGTGTCATTCTCGATAAAAGCACTGGATATGTAGTCCTGAAGATTTCTAACAAGAATGAAACGCGTAGATTACTTCCCTTGCTTTTATCGAGAATCTAATTGTAATACGTGACGTATTCTATTCTATAGCGATTAGGTCTTCAAAATGTTTATTATAAACATACAGAATATTTTCGAATATTCTATGTCTATATTCACATATATATCGCTATTTCAGAGCATTTATTCCAATTTCTAATTTCTGCCGGACCGGCAACCGCTCTTTCAAACCAGTTCCTGTACACAGCTAAGTATTCTATAAGTCTCTAGCTGTGTCATTCTCGATAAAAGCACTGGATATGTAGTCCTGAAGATTTCTAACAAGAATGAAACGCGTAGATTACTTCCCTTGCTTTTATCGAGAATCTAATTGTAATACGTGACGTATTCTATTCTATAGCGATTAGGTCTTCAAAATGTTTATTATAAACATACAGAATATTTTCGAATATTCTATGTCTATATTCATATTTATATATATTTATTATAATGATATATATATATATATATATTTTGAGTTTATGTTGGTTGTATACCAACACCTCAGTATGCAGGCTGGAGCACTCGACGAAGTGCGCAGGTTGGTTTGGTTACTCCGGAGTAATGTAAAATAAAGTTAAATAAAAAGTCAAATGTTTAAAATTTAGCTTCGTTTATTACTGTTATATATATTTCAGTGACAGCCATCTTTGGCTGTGACCTCTTCAGGCAGTTTGAATTAGTATGGTATAGACAAGTACATATGTTGTTGAGGTGTATAATATTGTCAATACTCTGATATGCCCAGTTCCTGGTTGGGTTGTTATTTCACTGAGGAACTGGAATCATATGATTCCAGTTCCTGTACTTGTCTATACCATACTAATTCAAACTGCCTGAAGAGGTCACAGCCAAAGATGGCTGTCACTGAAATATATATAGCAGTAATAAACGAAGCTAAATTTTAAACATTTGACTTTTTATTTAACTTTATTTTATATATATATATATATATATATATATATATATATATATATATATATATATATATATGTATGTATGTATGTATGTATGTAAAAGGTAAACAGAAATAACACAACCGGTACAGTATATGGAAGGGATATATTAGCTTAACGCTTGATATAGCAAGAAGAGGGTCTTAACGTTTCGGACGCTAGTCCTTCATCAGAAGAAAGAATGAGAAATAAGATAGATTGAGGGGACGGGCGGGTTGGAATTGGAAAAAATATCTTTAGATAAAAATAACAGGTCCATTCATGTTGACATCTCTTGCAAAACTGTTGGTGCTGGCGTTTTGTGTATGGTTTATCTTTTAGAAAAGTGGATGATGGTGCGCGTCTACCTGAAATGAAAAAAAAAAACGTTTTGTAAAAAGAGCTATACTTTTGCACGTGCGTAAGCAATTGTGTGTGTGTGTGTTATACGTCCGTACGAAGCTAAGAAGAAATGTGTGTGTATATGTGAGTAAAAGAGTGTGTGTGCATGTAAGTACGAAGCTATGAGCAAAAGTATGTTAATATAAGGGTGTGTATGTGTGTATACATAGGAGTGAAGGGAAAAGTGGAGTGAGCATATATAGTCGGCCTGTATTAGTTGTAAGAGATGTTAATGATCAAGAGAAAGCGATAGGAATCAAGGGGTGTGATATGCGTGTTTGTGTATGTATAAATGTGTGTGTTTGTGCATGTATACATATATATGCATATATGTTTGTGTGTATATATATATATATATATATATATATATATATATACACACGCACACACCACCATATTCCCATATATTTATGTACTGCATTTTTATTCTTACTATACATGTTTTTGAACAAAATATAGCATTT
>OZ024741.1:126217746-126220246 GCA_964016885.1 Eledone cirrhosa
GCTCCTTCTCCAGTGCCTGGTTACAAAACCCCAAGATGATATCATCAAAATCACACCTCTTCATCACCTCTGATGCCACTCCATATCTCCATGAACCTTGCCCTCCTTGATCTTCTTGGCTTTCTGAAGCTCCTCTCTGGTGAAGGGCTCTGTCTCAATATCCAGTTCTTCAAACAGCCTCCTGATCTCCCCAGTGCTCTGGGTTGTGGAGGGCGGCTCTCCTAGTAGGGTCCTAAAATGGTCTAGCCATTTCCTCTTCCTAGCCTCGGGCCCTGTTCCCTGGATCTGACTCGAACACCTTCTCTTCCTCCCTGTGATCCGCTCTCTCCACACTTCTGATCTCTATCCGTGCCTCCTATCTGACCTCAGTGTAAGTGGTACAGAATTCTTCCCTCATCACCTCCACAGTCTCCTTCTTCTCCTCCGTAGGATCAGCATAGAATTGGTCCTTGGCAGCTTTCAGGTATTCTCTGGCTGCACACACTTTTGGATCTGCAGAGCTGACGTGCTTCCTTTTGTTCTTTCTCCTCGGCACCAGGGTCTCACTTGCTTCCGCCACTGCATTGGTGAAGTGCCCGTACCTCCTCATCACACTCTCCTCAGTCCATCCAATTTCTCTCCCCTCTGTTTCTCCACACAGAGCACTTAACCTGTTCCTTACTTCCACTGTGAACCTCTCATGTAGCTTGTCATCGTCCTTGAAAGCTCCCCAGTCATAGATTGCTCTCCGGGGCTAAGACTTGCTCTTTCTTAAGCTCACCCGGACCTCACTCATAACAAGCCGGTGGTCACTACCCAGTGTACTGAAATAGTTGTATGGTTCTGTGTTCAGAATACTATTCCGCCACTTTTTCCTCACCAGAATGAAATCAATCTGGGACTTGGACAGGTGCCTATCTGAGATGTAGGTCCACATCTTCCCCGGATTCTTCCTAAACCTTACGTTGGTCGCTATCAAGTTCGCCTCCAACAGGGTGTCACTCAGTAGTCTTCCATTTCGGTTGGTGTTGTTATGGAAGTACCAGCAAGGATCTTCACTGCCCTCCTTACTCAGATGTGCATTGAAGTCCCCCAAAACAAGCAGGATGTTGTGGGATTGTGTGGTGTTGATAGCTCTACACACCTCCTCATAGAACTCTTCCGCAGGTTTCCATTGAAGGTCACCCTCAACACTCGCGGGGAGATATGTATTATTTCCCTCACCAATAGACTGGTTTTTGTACTGAAAATAAAACCCACTCCTCCCACTGCATTATGGGTATTGTACCTCACTGCCGATGTGGTGATGAGCTGGCTCATCTTCCCAATCATCACACTCCTCACGGGCTCATCATGTAGGATCCTATGTTCTTGGATCGCAAGTATCTGTATACCACTCTCCTCGAACAGATGTCCCAACTCCTCTCTCTTCTCCAGCGTCCGAATAGTCCTCACATTCAAAGTGCCCATGTTGATGGCTCTTCTGCAGGACAAAACTGCATTCTTTATATCCATCAGCTGATCCATCATCCACTGACCCTCCATGTGGCTCTAAGCCAGCAGAGCCATAACGACCAGACTGCTTCTTGACAGTGTAATTGGGGGCTCTAACCCTAGTGCTGTTAGATAGACTCTCCATATTTCTTTTCAATGGGTGACAATACCTTACCGGCACAACTCGAATAAGGTAGTTATTTAACCCATAAATGGGGCCCTAACAGGTACCACTACTCTGGGCCAGAGCAGACCTGGGAGTTATGACAACTAAGGGGTAACTCCACATTCCTCACAGCTCCTGAACTCCCGAACTGGAGCCTTGCCACTGGATGTAGTTTAATGTCATACCCAGGACACACATATATATATATATATATACATATATATATACATACATATATATATACACATATATATATATACATATATATATATATATATACATACATATATATATATATATATATACATATATATACACATATATATACATATATATATATACATATATATACATATTTATATACATATATATATATACATATATATATATATATATATAACGAAGGAATTGTGGTGTGGAACCAGATGGACCATAACGCACCAGAGTACTCAGTACTTAGGGTAGTAGAAATAGCCGTCGAAACGGCTTGAGCTCTGCCGTCGGGGTTATATCTTTTCATATATATATATATATATATATATATATATATATATATATATCAAAATGAAAATCTGAAGGCAAGGTAAAATTCCAATCAATTAATCACGACACATGTTTCAATAAGAGATAGATCGATTGTGAAGTCATGATCGATTATAACTGTCTCATCAGGTGAAAATGAATTGTCTTCAAATTCTTGATATGAGGGAGAAAAAAAATAACGATGTTCTCTCACAGAATTCATTCCCTCATATTTTTTTTTCTCCCTCATATCAAGAATTTGAAGGCAATTCATTTTCATCTGATGAGATCAGTGATAATCGATCATGCTCTTATTGGAACATGCATCGTGATTAATTG
>OZ024741.1:126226789-126239289 GCA_964016885.1 Eledone cirrhosa
GTAGTTGGAAAGATAACGTTGGTAGTCATGGAAAAGGTGTGACGTCAACAGTGTAACCGCCGCCAACTACAAACATGACACAGCGTTACTTCCATTAGCGTGCGTGAAAATGCAAACACGATGCTCTCGAACGGTATAGAGATCGTCTTGGTTCACGTGCTAAATTGGAAGAAGATATGACATATATATATACACACAGAAGAGATACAACGAATGTATGACAAAATGTGCTGCAGCTGTTAGTGGAGAGAGCAGATTCTGTTATTGAAGCAGTTGTGTGTTGTTGCTTTATGCTGATTGAACTGCTTTCTGTCGATTGAACGTGTGTTGCTCACATTTTTAGTTGTAGCTCCTTTCATACAGGAAAGACAGGGGGACGTTGGATACTGAAGCAAGCGTGTGTTTATTGCTTTAGTGTCGGTTACTATGTTGATCGCGTGCCACTTATTTACTTTGCTTTCTTTATCTTTGACAAACATATAAACAAATGAATATAGGTCCAAATGCGAGGAAAACCTATTCCTGAGTCTAGGGAACTCACATCCCATGACAAGTTTGAACATAATTGGTTCACTGGTGTTTAAGTACAGAGGGGACAAATATACAAATAAAGGAGCTATTATATATATATATATATATATATATATATATATATATATATATATATATGAATGAAAAATGGCGTGCTGCGTTGTTGTGAATATGAACATATGAATAAAAATAGACCGAGAAACAGGACAAGTCCGTCATCAGTAGTCTGCTGATTCTCATTGGTATTTCTTCGCATTAAAGACTAGATACCTAAAGTCAGTGCGAGCGATAACTAAATTAAGTTATCGGGACAGAGGAAAGTGAACAAACAACATGGTAATAACGCAACGCAAAGAGAGGAAAAGAGAGACAAGTCAATGAATATTGTGGGCTTAAGTCCGACAAATCAAATGACGAAAAGAAAACAGACACGTCTGAGCCACGAAAAAAGTGAGAGTAAAGAATTAACGCAGGTCAGACGGGAGGAAGTGAGAGCGGTGGAGTAGCAGAGAGTGAGTGAGTGAAAGTGTGAGGAAGGGGCCAGCTGAGAGTGTGTGACCAGCAGCGGGGATGGAGGAAAGCAAGAGGTAAGGGGGAGAGAGAAAGAAGAAAGCAGTAAGGTAACAGAAAAAATATGAACCACAGCGAAAGTAAAATATATGTGAATGAAAAAATGGCGTGCTTCGTTGTTGCGAATGTTTTATTCATATGTTCATATTCGCAACAACGCAGCACGCCATTTTTCATTCACATATTTTCCCTTCGATGTGGTTCGTATTTTTTCTGTTACCTTACTGCTTTCCTCTTTCTCTCCCCCCCCTTACATCTTGCTTTCCTCCATCCCCGCTGCTGGTCACACACTGTCAGCTGGCCCCTTCCTCACACTTTCACTCACTCACTCTCTGCTACTCCACCTCTCTCAATTCCTCCCGTCTGACCTGCGTTAATTCTTTACTCTCACTTTTTTCGTGGCTCAGACGTGTCTGTTTTCTTCTCGTCATTTGATTTGTTGGACTTAAGCCCACAATATTCATTGACTTGTCTCTCTTTTCCTCTCTTGACGTTGCGTTACTACCATGTTGTTTGTTCACTTTCCTTTGTCCCGATAACAAAAGAAGGCATCACCTCGCCCCTACCCCTACATCCTCCACACAACTACCACGCGGATTCCCAAGCAACAAATATAGTAATAGAGAATCAGCTACAAGATAGACACTACAACTTCTCTCCCACCAGGAGAAACCATAGAATCCCCCACACTTACAACCCCCTAACATCCCCACACAACAAACCCACAACCATCATTACTTTCAACATAGAACAAAAAATAGACAACTACCACGCATGCCACATAGGGTCTCACAACCACACACCAACTATAAGGAAACCCTAATCTACCCTCCTCCCCTAACCACATCCTACTACAACAACACCAGCAAGGGACAGTACAACCACACGAGACCACCCTAACCACTACAACCAGCATAACTACACACCACACAACAACAACAGCAGGACTCAATATAACCACACAAGACAACCCTACTATAAATACCACCAAGTCTAAACACCCTACAACAGCAGCAGGGCTCAACACAACCATACGATACAACCCAACTTCAACAACCACCACAACTTCACACCCTATAACCACGTCCATCAAATCTGCACACCCTACAACAACAACAGCAGAGCTCAATACAACCACACGATACAACCTAACTTCAACAACCACCACAGCTACACACCCTCTAACAACAACAGCAGGGGCCAATACAACCATAAGCGACATCCAAACTTCAACAACCACCACAACTTCCGTAGTCATTTTTTAGACAGCACACAGGGTAACACGATAACACAAAACACACAGGAGACATAAAATGTAATACAAATCGTTAATTTAACCTCAAAAGAATTAACAACAGACCAAATCAACATACTCTCCAAAGGTGTTCAATTTACACCAACTTCCCAACGACCAAACTACCTCGAAATGAAGGAAGATATTGTAGAATTCTGTAGAAAACTAAGACTCAGCGAGCAACTATACGACAAATACAATGAGGATGACTCAATAGCCAGAAATAGAAGCAACTTCACCCCACCAAAAGCAAGAACAAATTCCTCGATCAATTCTGCGAACACATTACTAATAACCTTTAACAGGATTGATGATTGATGGTCGTTAGTTGCCAGTGTGGTAAGTGATAGTATCCTCGTTGGATTATCTTGTTGACATAGACGTGAGGGAAGGTCCCTCGATCTATTTACAATATTCCTTTCGTCAGGTCGCCAATTCCAGCAGCATGGATTATAGATGTTATTGAGACACGAGTAACATAATAATGATTTCAACAGCAGTAATTAGAGATGAAATGTATGTTTATTTTTGATGTAGCACAAACAATGTTTGTTAACTTATATGGTTGAAGTTACAGATAAAAAGAGGTTACAAAAGGGAATGTGCCATTAAGCCGGCGAGGCTAGGGTGCAAGATCTCACCATTACATTATGCGTGTTGCTGGCTTGAAGTTTCCGGTACAAGAGGAAGATTCTTCAAATCTTCGCGGGGAATTTCTTTCCCAGGGCGCGTAGGGATACATCCTCTTCTACTGGCGCTGATTGGCTGAACTGAGCCAAATCACGCACAGAGAATGTATGTGAGCCCGCGGAATGTAGGTCACTACAATACCCCCTTTCTAGACGGTAGTCGATACAGATTATTAAATTAGCAAGAACAAATGCTGAAAGAGCACATCAGTGACAAAACAGTTGAGCAGAAGGCTGCATGCAAGAAAAAATGAGGCGCTACGGGCCGTGTTGAGCCGCTGTGTCAAATGACCAGTTGTTTTGTTGTTTATACGTGACCGCCAAAGGTCTAACAAAAACGGATAAAGTCTGACATGGGCGAAGTTGCTGTTCTTGCATTAAATGTCAATGGCAAGTGCTGCACCAGTAGCTGTGGACGAAGCTATTATGGTAGTTCACCAGTGCTGGCAAGAAGATGATGGGTAGGCGAGAAAATGTTGGCCTCCCAGATATATTGCCGAAAGTGCTGTGGAGCCAGGAAAAAATGGCTGGTTGCTTTGTAAAGAAAAAAAGGCAAGTTTAATCTGTAGGTGGGTTGCAGTGTAAATTCCACAATTCGGGCGAATCCACAGAAGTGGCCGAAATGCTGACAAGTCCAGTTCAATTTGTTGCTTTCCCAGCGAGTCGGGCAAAAACAACAAGACGGATGGCCGTCATGGACGATCAGTGTGCAACGAGGTGCGAAGCTGTTTGAGTTCAGCTGCAATTAGTATTCTCGTGTTGCGGTGCCTATTTGAATCCAGTGGATTAAGCTCTGTGAGCTGCTAGCATGTGACAGCACCTCAACCAGGTGAAAAGGGACTCGCAGAATATTACGTTTGAAGAACATATACCAAGAACAACATGTTGGTGTGTGATAAAATAATGTGTGCATATGCAGGCATGTAAAACAGCAAAGAATGTGAATGAACAAAAACCATTAGCAAGCAAATAGCAAAAGAGCACAAAACAAGTAAATGCATTGCACAAAGAAATATGTGAATGTAACAAACTAATAATTCAAAGTCAATCTAAGGGAGCAGAGAAATTGCTCAATAAGTTCAAAGTTTTTCAAAGTCAAATAGTTCACACATCACCAGTGTACAGACATTAGTTCTATCTGAAAACTGAAAAAGAAGTTTGTTAATGCCGTTAGGGGTTAGATGTATGGTGTTTTTGTGAGTTTTCGTGGCCATCTTGTGTGGCATAAGGTTGTGTTGCTTATTGTTAAAGCAAAGTCAAAGAATCTTCTGTAGAGTAGCAGTCACCAAACATGGCAGCCACGTCTGACGCCATAATGGTGAGAAAACTACTGTCTCAATTTCTCGAGTCCCTGTGGTAACGAGACAGAAGGTATGGTGGTTGCGTCGGTAAAGTTACAAGCCGTTTTGAAATTTCCGATGTGTGGTGGTTTGCGTCGGTAAGGCTATGAAGCTGCCACTCACTGTTCCTTGTATTGGTCAGTGGTTAAACAACGCTGTCGCTGCTGCTGTCGTTGTTGTTGTCAAGTGTAGTTAGGACTTGTCGGTAGCCAACTTGAAAATTTTTCGTGGCGAAAATGTTTTTGAAATACTGCCAATTTTCAAAAAATTTTGAAAGGAATATATTGTATTTTCGCAAGTTGCGAAAAAGGTTGGCAACGTGGCAATAAAAGTTCAACTGAATGAAAAAGAAGGGCTGCGTTAAATTCTTACGTCGGTCATCACTTTAACAGGATTGATGATTGATGGTCGTTAGTTGCCAGTGTGGTAAGTGATAGTATCCTCGTTGGATTATCTTGTTGACATAGACGTGAGGGAAGGTCCCTCGATCTATTTACAATATTCCTTTCGTCAGGTCGCCAATTTCAGCAGCATGGATTATAGATGTTATTGAGACACGAGTAACATAATAATGATTTCAACAGCAGTAATTAGAGATGAAATGTATGTTTATTTTTGATGTAGCACAAACAATGTTTGTTAACTTATATGGTTGAAGTTACAGATAAAAAGAGGTTACAAAAGGGAATGTGCCATTAAGCCGGCGAGGCTAGGGTGCAAGATCTCACCGTTACATTATGCGTGTTGCTGGCTTGAAGTTTCCGGTACAAGAGGAAGATTCTTCAAATCTTCGCGGGGAATTTCTTTCCCAGGGCGCGTAGGGATACATCCTCTTCTACTGGCGCTGATTGGCTGAACTGAGCCAAATCACGCACAGAGAATGTATGTGAGCCCGCGGAATGTAGGTCACTACAAACCCATACCACCACCTACACAGACATAAACAAAAACCAAACCTAAGCAAAAAAGAATGGAATGGTCTTAACAGTCTAAAGAACGACAAAACCCTAACAATCAAAGAGGAGGATAAAGGGTGTGCAATAATCCTTATGAGGACAGATTACTACACGACTCTAGTACTCTCAACTCTAGAAAACCATACATATTACGAAAAGGCCCAACACTACACACAACAGAAAATAATGAGAAACCTAAAATCCCTAATAACCCTTTACAAAGAAGGCCTTACCGACAAGGAATACAACTTCATCACAAATTTCAAAAGCAGAACCAGCCTCTTCTACGGTATCCCAAAGACACACAAAAGCGAAGTAATAGGCAGAGCCTGCAAGTAAGCCACAGACATTTACATCAATATACCCCCTCCTGATGACCTTAAATTAAGACCCATAATAGAAGGTACCACATGTGAAACACACCACATAAGCAACTCCCTAAATATTCTGCTTAAACCTTTCCTAAAACACATAAAAAGCTTCATAAGGGATGACCTTGACATGCTCAACCACCTCCCAACAACACTTAATAATGGACATACCCTACTAGTAACCTTTGATATCATCAATCTATATTCCAATATCCCACACAACCTAGGTATAGAGGCAATACAATTCTGGCTTGAAAATTTCCCTAATGAACTTCCGCAGCGCATCCCTAAAGAATTTGTGTTGGAGGGACTCAAATTCATCTTGGAAAACAGCTTCTTCGAATTCAATGCCAAATACTACAGACAGAAATCTGGGACTGCCATGGGCACGAAAGTAGCCCCTCATACGCCAACCTTGTCATGGGATATTTGGAAACCACTCTCAACCGCAAAGTTCTAGACAAATACAGTAACCACTTCTACCGACACATAGAAAAAAACTGGAAGAGATATCTGGACGACTGCTTCATCCTCTGGCATACAAGTATAGAAAGACTGATTGAGTTTAAAACCCTTCTAAATGGACTCAACACAAACTTACAATTTACAATGGATTACAGCCATGAACAACTCCCTTTCCTCGACATCCTCATCAAGAAAACAAACAACAAAATAGAAACAGACATATACTACAAACCCACAGCCTCCACACAATATCTTCCATTTAACTCGTGCCACCCTCGCTATACCAAAATTGCAATTCCTTATAACCTAGCCAGAAGGAACTGCACAATAGTTTCAGATAAATACACATGCTACACACGACTAGAAGAATTAAAGAACGCACTTATCAGCAGAAACTACCCACCTTCCCTAATCAACAATGGATTCCAACGTGCCCTAAAGCTCAACATCCAGGAACTCAGACACCCCAAACCCAGGAATGAACCGCAACAGAAAACTCTACTACACATCTCCACACACAACCCCCTCAACAATGAGGCATTCGAGACCATCCTCCAGAACATTCCTTTACTAAAATGACACTCAAGAATGAACAAAATCCTCCAAACACACAACATCATAAACAGCAAAAGACAACCTAAATCCATAAAAAAACATCCTCACACAAGCCAAAATCCAATCAACCCTCACGATGAACCCTACAGTAAAAATAATGCGGAAGGCCCAACTGTGGCATCTAATAGATAGTTCAACATACCATTTTAAACAAGGACAACATTTCACAGTTAAACACAACTTTACATGTGCATCTGAAAACCTAATCTATGTTTTGACCTGCTCAGGTTGTCAAGAGCACTACATAGGACAGACAAAAAAAACAGCCTTCGACAACTTATGACCGTCCATAGATCACAAATCAAAATACGGGAATACAGAAAATTTGCTTTTAGTGAACATATCGCCAATTGTACACCTAACCAACATCCAAACTTAAAAATTTTCTCCATTTACAAATTCATAGACAACGCCTCTTTCATCCATCGTACCAATAAGGAAACGTACTTCATTAACAAATTCCAACCTCTACTTAATGGACTAAACTTCAGACTAAACTGAAACTGGAACGAACAATGAACCAAAACCAAATCACTATGTTCTCTAAAGCGTTACTCCCTTACACCCTATCGAATCCTCTTTCTTATATAAATGAATTACCCCCTCTCATTTCTCTATCCCCTACCTGACCAGCCTGAATTATCTCCCCCTGCATATTAACTCTCTAAATAGGGAAATCATATCAAACCCCAGACTACCATTTGCCTCCATCATGGATCAACTAAGCACTCTTGCCATAATAACACATTTTGAACTGCTTATCTTCAAGGACTATGTCTGTAAATAATATTATTTTTTTCTTACCCATTATCTTATCATGTTCCACATTACCCCCTTTTTTCTTTTTTCTTTTCACTTCAAAAACCTTGTTTGTAAACATTATTCTTTCTTCACCATTTCCTTAACATGTTCAACATCCCCAACATTTTACACCAATACAAATTCCTCCCTTTGATAATGCATAAAATGCTGAAACCGGTAATAAACAATTATTAAATATATAAATAAATAAATACATGCCATTGTCAATTAATAAATAAATTAACTAATACCTAAACACTTCACACAAAATAAAATATTTTGTTTTAAACATTTTCTAACTCAGAAAAAAGAGAAAAAAGTAATCTGGAAAAAAAAATTTTTCTTCCTAATAATCGTCTTTTTATCCCTATTTTTTCATATATATATATATATATATATATATATATATATATGTATATATGTATATATATGTATATATGTATATATATGTATGTATGTATATATGTATTGTATGTATGTGTATATATGTATATATATATGTGTGTATATATATATACATATATATACATACATACATAATAGATCAATTCATATCTAAATATTGTATAAAATTACCGTTATTTATTTCACGTCAAAATAAATAAAATCTGAAACGAGGAACGTCAAATGAACGGTGTTGAAGAAAATAACTAATAAAATGTAGCCTCAAGACACAACAAGCAATAATAATAAATATATTTATGTTGTACTTTGAGAGATGATTTCTGCTGCAAGGCATGAAACTTTAAAGATAAAACTGGTGTTAATAGATTATGACGAAAAAAGCAACACTGAATTTTACATGAAGTTTAAAAAAAGCACCACAAATATTCAACTTTAATACTTTCTGGCAATTGAACAAAATAGATAAGAGACGTTTATGGATAAGAGATTTTATTTTAAAAAAAAAAGGTGATATATATATATATATATATATATATATATAAATACAATATACAGAGGGGAAAGACACAGAAGAGTGTGTTTTTCTTTACAGGAATTTCAAACCACCAGCGTGAGGAGAATATAAGCTAATAGAGGAATAGGAAAAACATTAAAATTAAAAATATAAATTAAAATGAAAAACCAACCTCATACCTAGGTCACACATATACACACTCACCAGGAGAATGTTTCGCTATTTAAGTGGGTTCCAATTCGGCCCTGAGGGTCATCAGTATGTGGAAGGCCGATATTGTCCGCACTACTAGAGAGAACTAAAGAAAACTACCTGTCGCACGTGTAGATATGAGGGAAATGTGTGCGCGAGGCAGTAACCGGTGGCATGAACAGAACAAGCTGCTAGAGATGGCAGCCTATACTATTCAATTTATGGTGCTCAACAGAAGAGAGAGCGCAAGGAGCAAATATCAAGTAAAATAACGGAGCAAAGGACTCGCGTATAATCCTGTAATGAAATGAGCTCAAAGGAAAGAGTTTTGCTGAGCACTTTAAAATACAATATATAGAGGGGAAAGACACAGAAGAGTGTGTTTTTCTTTACAGGAATTTCAAACCACCAGCGTGAAGAGAATATAAGCTACTAGAGGAATAGGAAAAACATTAAAATTAAAAGTATAAATTAATGAATAGTATAGGCTGCCATCTCTAGCACATTTTCCTCATATCTACACGTGCGAAAGGAAGTTTACTTTAGTTCTCTCTAGTAGTGCGGACAATATCGGCCTTCCACATACTGATGACCCTCAGGGCCGTATTGGAACCCACTTAAATGGCGAAACATTCTCCTGGTGAGTGTGTACATGTGTGACCTAGGTATGAGGTTGGTTTCTCATTTTAATTTATACTTTTAATTTTAATGTTTTTCTTATTCCTTTATTCTCTTCACGCTGGTGGTTTGAAATTCCTGTAAAGAAAAACACTCTTCTGTGTCTTTCTCCTCTATATATTGTATTTTAAAGTGCCCAGGAAAACTCTTTCCTTTGAGCTCATTTAATTACAGGATTATACGCGAGTCCTTTGCTACGTTATGTTACTATATATATATATATATATATATATATATATCTAGCATTTTAAAGGGTCCGTCGAGCTGCCGATTATTGAGTCGGGTAAGATCGATACAGCTGATCAGTGGCGAAACACGCGTCACCTACCAATAAATGCAATGAAGGAGTAACCAATCGTCCTTGTTATCCTTTCAATATATATATATATATACATAATTACATAAGCGGAGAAAGCTATTAGCTATACTCCGACCAATTTCCCACTCACTCAACAAACATTAGGAAATACCGGAGTATATTCCCAATTAAACGTTTGGGGTGCTAACTATATTGTATTGTGTGGATAATTGGTTGTATTATTTTATATGAGATATGAGGGCGGTGGATTGGCAGTATCGGTAGAGGGTCGGACGCCATGCTTTCCAGCATAGTTACGTCCCTTTACGATCTGAGTTCAAATCCCGCCGAGGTTGATTTTGCCTTTCATCCTTACGGGGTCGATAAAATAAAGTACCAGTAATGCATTGGGTGATTCCTGGCCTTGTGCCTAAAGTAGAAACAATTATTTTATATGAGATATATTAAATAATTCATTTCCCATACGAATCGTTTCGTTATAAGATTTCTACATGGTGGGTGAAATTATACCAAGTTATGTAGAAGCTTGTGTAAGATCAATGGATTCTTATGCAAGTGGAGTCTTATAAATCTTCAGTGGGTGCCCAATAATATTAATATTAATAACTAAATCAATATCAATATTTAGCGATAATCAACATCAGTGCTAGAAGGAACTGTTAGGTTGTAAGTCCAGCAGTTCTAAAGAAAATCTCACACTGTCCCAAAAATGGGGGGAGGAGGCTACCGCCAAAAAGTAATATACACGCAGGTCATTGAACTCTGACAAGAATTCAAGCCTCGTGCGAAGAACTCAATTGGGATATGAAAAAATAAATATATGTGTGCACTGTTTAAGGACACATAGAGATATTTTCTCAGGCAAAATAACAGATATGAGATACAGGAACACATATATATATATATATATGTATATATATATATGTATGTATATATATTATATATATACACAAAATTTAGTACAGCATCATCGAAGCTCAGGTTGCGGCCAAGCTAACGAATGCAGTCGAGGTGTGCAGCTAAGCATTCAATAAGGTATATTACCTTAGAGTTATAACATTACGTTTAGACAGCTTTGCAAATTGAAGACAACGACCGATAGACGAGCCGCAGTGACCAAAGCGACGAAAAAAACTGAACCAGGAAAATCTGACTAACCTG
This sequence comes from Eledone cirrhosa, assembly GCA_964016885.1. Taxonomy (NCBI): domain Eukaryota; kingdom Metazoa; phylum Mollusca; class Cephalopoda; order Octopoda; family Eledonidae; genus Eledone; species Eledone cirrhosa. Next base: position 126,237,691 of record OZ024741.1, read on the forward strand.
GACCATCGCGTCGATACCACATATAACACATAACATATGACATATAATATATAATATACATCACATATAACATATAATATCTCCGCTAGGTTTCTGTAAATCCGAAATCGACAAAATCCACTTGCAGGGGCCATATGTATGTATATATATACATATATATGTATATGTATATATATATATATATATATATATATTAGAAAGTGAGGTTTTTTTTTACAAAATGAAAAATAACCGAGGTGTCCTACACGAGTGGAAGTATAAAGAAAAAGAGATGAAATCGAAAATGCAACTGAAGTTTTATCTTTTTTTAAATATATATATTTATTTGGTTCCTTTACCGGTTTCGCAGTTCTTCTGCTTTTCAAAAGGTGAGTTGAGATGGAGGGTCTGTGGTTTTTCTCACATCTGGTTGGTCTCTAAAAAAAAAATTTACTGGTTAATAGCTAGACTCTGAAGATTAATACAAATATAAATTAGCGAGAATCGCTACATATATATATATATATATATATATATATATATATATATATATATATATATATGTAGCGATTCTCGCTAATTTATATTTGTATTAATCTTCAGAGTCTAGCTATTAACCAGTAAATTTTTTTTTTTTAGTTAATTCTATTGACTGATTAACTATTCTGTCTTAATTCGTTTTGTGATATTTTGCAATTTTCCAATAACCACACATACTGAATTCATCCGCCAAAGCTAGGGGTTCTCTCCCTTCTGACTCCGCACGTGGGTTCAGATAACGGTCAGTTCCTTAGCTTTGCATAGAACTAAATGCCTGTTGAAAAAGTGACTTCCTTGTTCGATCATCATACTAAAAGCTTAACATTTTTTGTTTAAGCACACAGTACCTGATTTAGGAGTTGCAGAAACCCCATATTGGATTTTACCACCGTTTCCAGAAGGGCCGTGTATATTCTTCAAACATATTTTATTATTTGTTTGAGCCGAATAGCTTGTTCGCTTCTATGGCTTTGCGGTTAATGGTTTAACCATCGCCTCAGTGTGTTTGGCCTTTTAACGTATGTTTTTGCTCTAGTTCACTCGTTTCTATGGAGCGCTTTCCACACATTTCGGAAGTTATTTTTCGCTAATTTCCAATAGCCTAAATGCGACTCTCGCTAATTTATATTTATATATGTATGTATATATATATATATATATATATATATATATATATATATATATATATATATATATATATATATATGTATGTATATATATATATATATATATATATGTATGTATATATATATATATATATATATATGTATGTATATATATATATATATATATATATATATATATATATGTATGTATATATATATATATATATATATATATATGTATGTATATATATATATATATATATATATATATATATATATATATATATGTGTGTATATATATGTATGTATATATGTATGTATAAAAGTGTATATATGTGTATGTATATATGTATATGTGTGTGTGTATATATGTATATGTGTGTGTATATATGTATATGTGTGTGTATATATATATGTGTGTGTGTGTGTGTGTGTGTGTGTGTGTGTGTGTGTGTGTGTGTGTGTGTGTGTGTGT
>OZ024741.1:126244289-126251789 GCA_964016885.1 Eledone cirrhosa
GACTTCCACACCGATCTCAAGCTGTGGCACGCCGCCCAGGCCTTGCTCTTCCTCTCAACCACATCATCTTCCGTATTCCCAATCTTTGTTCCCAAATACAGGAAGTCCTCAACCAATTCCAGCGGCTTCCCGCCTACATTAGTGATACCCTCTGGCTTCTCAACATTCTCTACCAGATATTTTGTTTTAGTCTCATTCATTCTCAGCCCCACACTCATCGACACAGTCTCAACCTCCCGCATCAAATCCTCTGCCTCCTTCACTGTATTTGTCACCAAAACTATGTCGTCGGCAAATTCAGCATCCGATACCTTTTTCGCCCTAACTCTCCTGCTCTGAGCCGGTGCTACAGTAAAGCCAGAGTCCTGGTGTTTCTCCAGTGCAAGGCGCATACAATAGTTCACTACGATGATAAAAAGGTAGGGAGCCAATGTATCTCCCTGGAGCACTCTAGCCAGTATCTCAAAGAACTCTGTCATCCCATTAGGTGTAATGACTTGGGCTTTGGTGTTGGTGTAGAGCAGTGATATCAGGTCCACTATCTTCTTGGGGATTCCATAAGCCTGTAAGATCTTCATCAGGCAGTAACGGTCCACAGAATCAAAGGCCTTCCTAAAGTCAATGAAAACTATGACCGCAGGAAGGCAGTTTGCTCTAGCTCCCTCTAATATCCTCCTCAGCATCAGGATGTGACTGGTGGTTGATCTACCCTCTCTGAAGCCGTTCTGGTTGTCCCTGAGCTTCTTCTCCATCTCAGGCTGGATCCTGTTAAGAATCATCCTGTTGAGAGTCTTTGCCACAAGTGACGTCAGTGAGATCCCCCGGTAGTTATTGCTGTTAGAGAGATCTCCCTTCTTTGGCACTGGGACGATGTTACTGATCCTCCACTGATTCGGGGCAACTCAGAATATGTGTGTGTGTGTGTGTGTGCGTGTGCGTGTGCGTGTGCGTGTGCGTGTTGGTTGGAGCACTCAACGAAATGAGCAGGTGAGTCTGTTTACTCCGGAGTAACTCAACAGGTTAAAATGAATTTCGTTTATTCATATTCACTGCAATACATATTTCGATGATAACCATTGTTCAACAGCTATGACCTGATCAGGCAGCTAGAACTTTAACAGAAAAAACAGAAAAACATAATGGTGGGGCATATCCCCGTTTATCTTTTAAACGTTAATCTGTCTAAGCATAATCACATTTATTTTGCTATGTTACTTTTTTTATTACATTAATTTAATGTAACATGAAAAAGAAAAAAAAATACAGTTTATAAAGCGGTTGAATTAAGAAGCGTTGAAAAAATTTGAAATTTCAAATATGTGCGTCATAATGCAAATGGCCTAATAGTCTATACGTATAATTGTTTCGACTATAGGTATAAGGCTAGCAGTTTTGTGGGGAGGGGAAAGTCGATTAAATCGACCCCAGTGTATTACAGGTGTTTTATCTTATCGACCCCGTAAGGATGAAAGGCAAAGCTAACCTCGGCGGGATTTTAACTCAGAAGTTAAAGGGACGTAACTCTATGCTACGAAGCATGTTCTCTGACGCTTTATCGATACTCCGAATCCAAAATATAATGACCGAGAAAAATCGGGTGAGGTAGACGGAGAAACGTGTACAGATGCGCTTGCTATTATTTATAGCTATCAACTATTATTGTGGTCATTTGAGTTGGGAGGCACACATGTTATAAGTTTTGTGTTTACAAAATATTTTCACACCAAAACTTCAATTAAGATCATTTAATTTTACGCTATGTGAGATGAGCATGAAATTAAATTATATCGGATTAAATAAATATCATATTCAAAGCGTTCGAACGAGAATAATGTAATCGATTTGCTCGGGTAATTTTTGTTGTTGATTAATGTGATATTAAAACAATTGATGATATGGTATTTGTTTATATAATCTGTTCATTTCTATAGCTAATATCATTGTACTATGCATATTTCTTGTGGTCCAGACGCTTCTACCAGGAACGTGTCGTGTGAGATGAAACTGGTGACGTGCAGCGAAGCGCGAGGCTTACAGTCGTGTCATACTTAAGGTGTTGGGTATGTTAAGGATTTAGTGCATCTGCCGGTGGTGTCTTCCCATGGCCCTGAAACTCAACCGCTAGTAGGTATAGACCCACAGGACTGTGAGTGGATATGTACAGAAGAGTGATTTTCTAAATTAATATTTTTATTTTTCGTTCTACGTTCAAATTAAAATCCAGTTGTAGTGGGATAGATTTTCTTACCGATATATAAACGTACCAGTAATATACTACAATTCTATCGATGACATTGTCTTCAGGAAAAATAAACTAGCCAACGAATCTTAAAAACAAGGTACAGACACGTTAAATAATTTTTTGGGAGGGGGAAGTCGATTGAATCAACCTCAGTGCACTACTGGTACTTATTTTATCGACCTCGTAAGGGAAAAAAGGCAAAGCTAGCCTCGGCGGGATTTGAACTCAGAACGTAAAGGGCCATAACTATATGCCGCTAAGCATGTTGTCTGACGCTCTACCAATTCTGCTAAGACACTGACATGAAGCACGTTAAATAATGTAAGTATAAACACCCCAGTGGCTAATCAACAAAGTATTTGAAATTGTTATACAATAAGAATGAGAACTGTTTATATGGTCACCGAATAGTGTGAGTATATTATGTTTTTAATAAAGCATTTGAAACTTTGAACTTAGCTCACGGGCCCTCAGTACCCTTTTGCGGAACACCAGATATCTGCGGTGCACAGGTTGCGAACCACAGAAATATAGACTTCTAATATTGGCTTTGAGTCAATGTTGTTATAAATATTATGAGATGCTATATTTCATTACTGTCGACGAATTGAATGATATATAGTTTTTTCATTACAGAATATTTAAAAAGAATTCTTTGGTTTCATGCCAAATAATTTTAAAATCTATTCTAAAAAGACCTATGTATGTATGTATGTATGTATGTATGTATGTGCACAGATATAATGTTATATATATATATTATAGTTGTTTTGCTTAATAAATGAGCAAAAGAAAAAAAAAGCTTCAACTTAATGAATTTTCTGAAATAAAATCCATAGAAATTATAACCGGATATCTTATATATCTGAATGACAAGTTCCAATGATAACAATTAAATAATGACAAGTTTATGGTTTTATTGTTTTTTTAAACCGTATTTCATTGAATTTATTGAGAAAACATTCACACGTCACTTTTCTGATTTTTTCAAAATACCGGTGCTGTGTTGTAGCGAGCAAAGTGTTGTGAGTGTGCGTGTTATAATTCTTAAATAGGATTACATGGGTTTCATTTGGAGACACAGATTGTCATCACTCGAATTATCAAGGTCGAAACACCCGAGGAGTTGAATAATAATTATACATGAAAGGTGAGACAACGAATGAGCCTCTACTTGGTTGCTCAATTTGGTAGACAAATTTCTTAAATCACACTATTCTTAAAAAGATAGGACCCACACGCTGTCCAAGATACACAAGATAATAAACAAGAATAAATATAAGGAATGTACAAACTCTATATCCTCTGTTAGACAGCATACTTCAGCTTTGTTTCCCAGACAAGATGGCAAAGGCTTTGGCGCGAAGACAGAACAGTCAGCATTATCCGCTCATCAACTATGCTATCTCACAGAGCTCCTTTCTCAGATGTGTGAGAAATTTAGTGGAGGTTGGGCGGAGTACAAACTCTACACCTTTGTTTGGACAATATTTCTTCGTTATACTCCAATGGACAAGGTGGCGAAAGTATTGCCTCGAAGAACAGACAGTAGTATTGAAATATATATCTTAGTTTGTATTAACACTTCACTGCATATTCCTAACAGTGAAGATGTGTAGCTTACTGTTTGGATTGTTCATCACAAAGCCGTGAGGTCGTGAGTTCGATTTCTGTCATCTGTATCGGTCCTTGAGCAAGATAGTTTATTTCACGTTGCTCAGGTTCACACAGCTGGAAAAAGTGAACTGTATCTGTAATTCAAAGGACCGTTCATACACCGTGTCAACCTGAATCTCCCTGAGAATTACGTTACGGGTATGCTGTCTGTGGAATACTCAGTGACTTGCACGTTAATTTTATTAACAGGTCGTCATGTTCGAACAAGTGGAATGAATACTCGTCGTAGAAATCGACTGAGGTCCAAAACACATATTGCTTGTCTGTGTTATTGCCTTTAGTAAGATTTCAGATTTTTTTTGTATTTTTGTGTTGTGACTTTTGGATAATTCACAAAAAAATACGTTAAAACAAATTAAAAAAATGATATGCACTCTTGGCTATGTATCAAAGTATCTGAAGATGGCGTTTATCGAATCTATTCTGAAGTCATGGCTGTGTGGTTAAGGAGCTCGCTTCGTGACTACATTGCTCAGGTCCTGTGGCGCGGTGCCTTCGACAAGTGAAAAATATATATATTTATAAAAAGATTCAGGACCCCCGACAGCTGAGCTCTGGCCATTTCGACAGCTAGATCTGAACGCATGCATGCTCCTGTAACTCCCGTAACATCCCAAAAGGATGAAAAGCAATGTTGACCTCGATAGGATTTTATCTCACAGTGCAGATTGCCCGAACGATTATCACGAATCATACTATTGAATGTTCCATGTTCCGTGGCGTTAGGCGACCGAGAGCACAATACCCCCCCCCCCTTGGGCAGGACGCCAGTCCATCGCAGGGTTAAACCCCCAGCTATTGCTGGTACTCATGTTTCAGTTGAGTATACTGGAACAACATGAAATGAAGTGTTTTGCTCAAGAATTCAACACGCAACCAAGTCCAGGAACTGAACCCACGACATTATGGTCGTAAGTCCAACACCCGTACCACTGGGCCATCTATGTGTGTGTGTGTGTACACACACACACTCACACACACACATTTATATAATGTGTGTGTGTGCATCCATTTCCCGTAATGTAGCGGTTCACACGAAGTCGATAAGATAAGTACTTTGCCTGAAGAAATAAATACTGGGGTTGAAATGATCGTTTAAATGAAGTCTAATGACTGAAAATCATCATCATCATCATTCGTCGACTACTGTCGAGATGATGGATCTCACTCTCATGCCCCAGAATTCCCTGTCCCCCATCGCTGCCCCCAGGTCCTGTCTACTGATTCCCGTATCCCTAGAGATAACGTCAGGGAATGACAGCTTCCTACTCCTAATCAGACTGGAGTCAGGGTTCCAGAGCAAGAGAGCGGATATGATTTCATTGCTGGCACGGTGACAGTGGCCAGCAAATTGAGCTCTCCGGGATTTTAGAAGGGCAGAGGCTCGAGGGAGTTTGCCATAGATTTTAGACAAGGTGGGATGTCGTTTCCAGGATAGGTTTTGCACTCTCATTAAGAGGCGGGTATATGTGCCATCCAATCTCCTCTCAAGTTGTGATGTTAGTGTCCAAGTTTCGGATCCATAAAGTAATATGGGCTTAATGGTTGCTTGGAATATTTCCAGTTTTAGCTTGTTGGTAAATTTGAGATGTCCATATGGCGTGCATGTCATTGCACGCTGACCATGCCATACCCTTCCTGGTTAGAAAATCTTTTTTGGAGGAGGAGATATATGAGCCAAGATACTTGTAATCTTCCACCTGCTTAAGGGTGGTACCATTAAGGGTTCTGATGGGGTAGTTTGGGATGTTTGCGCATCTGTTCACATACTCAGTCTTAGATTCGTTGAGGTACAGTCCAACACAGTTGGACGCTTGCTCTAATGACTTCAAAAGACTCTCAGCATTTTCCAGTGACCGACTGATCAATGCGATGACGTCAGCAAAGTCGGTGTCGGTCAAGTATTTTGCTGGGTAGCGTGAGCTTCTCCTAGGCTGTAGTTGGTATCCCCTATCCTGAATCCTATCCACAGACATGCGCAAAACATAATCCACAACAATGATAAATAGATACGGAGCAAGGGTATCGCCCTGTAAAATTCCAGCGAGGATTGAGAAAGGTGGTGTTTCCCATCTGGGGTCAGGACAGTTGATTTGGTATCTGTATACATTACACGTATGGCCGCGATGATTTTATCAGGAATCCCATAGAGTTGTAGAATTTCAAACATCCCCGACCTGTCTTCTGAGTCGAAGGCTTTTGAAAAATCAACAAAGATGAGTGCAAGGTCTAGATTGCGGTTTTGGGACTCCTCTATAAGTCGGCGAAGGCAGAGAATCTGGCTAAGTGTTGATCTACCTCTCTTAAATCCATTCTGGTTGTTACGAAGGATTATCTCAAGAAATGGGATTAAGCGGTTAAGAAGAAGCTTGTTGTATATTTTTGCAGCAATTGCCATGAGAGAAATTCCTCTATAGTTGGTGGCTAAAGAAAGATCTCCTTTTTGGGGCATGGGGATAATTTGAGCTGCATGCCAGACGCTAGGTGGTTTATTGGTCTCGAAAGTATGGTTACATAAGTTGAGCAAAAGGATGTGGAAATGCTCATCCTTCTAAATCAGGGTAGGTATATTATCCGGCCCAAAGGCTTTTGAGGCTTTGAGCTGTTTGATGGCTTCTTTGACTGAAAATAGTAAGAGATTAAAAACAGCTTCCATTAATTCTAATGGTGCTATAAATCTTAACGCAAGGTTCTTTTTACAAAACACCCAAATAAGGTAAGACAAGCCCATTGAATATTTTCAATTATTGTATGAAATTAAAAAAAAATAATTTCACAATCCTGTTCAGGAACGAGTGACAAGATCCCAGATCTTCCTCGCTTACCAAGTGGGGTGGGACCCGTCAGATCAGACCAATGTTTCCATTGGTTTTTGAAATTGTTGATACTATCTCCCTGTTGCAACATCAAATGTCTTGGTAAAAGGCACAATGCATCACCCGACCCAAGAATCGAACTCAGAACCTCACCGTTGTGACTCCGGGTCTCTAATCGCTAATTCTACAATAGTTGAATAATTGAAGAAACGAAATAATTCAGATAACCAAAATGAATTCCACTGCAGTTTATTGTATATCACAATTGTAAAATATGGTAAAAATACAAAACATTGGAGAAACTTTAAATTATACCCTTGTACCGAAGAATTTCTCTTGTCATTAATGTAGCAGAATTCAACTGATGTTATAAAAACGATAACGCTTAACGATATCACTGTAGAAGTATTGACAAAATCATGATTTACTTTGAAAATAAACTTAAAGCCAACTGCCAAAACTCACCATTTTCTATAGAGTTGAACGAGTCTGTCATTGCGGATAATAATTGTTTCTACTTTTGGCACAAGGCCAGCAATTACCCAGTGCATTACTGGTACTTTATTTTATCGACCCCGGAAGGATGAAAGGCAAAGTTAACCTCGGCGGGATTTGAACTCAGATCATACAGGGAAGTAACTCTTTTCTTGCGGATAACAATTCTGCTTTATTAATAGCATGTGTATAGTACTTTCATGAACAATGCATTGCAAGAAGAAACGCTATCAGCGTGAATTCTAATTAAAGATAGAATACGAAGATGTA
>OZ024741.1:126259289-126261789 GCA_964016885.1 Eledone cirrhosa
TTGATTTTGTTTCATAAAAAGAAATCCGTTATAGATAATAAAAAGCAACGTCGTCTTTCATCGCTTCCTCCCGTTCCCAACACTTTCTCGATTCTTCGGGATCATCCACCTTTCATTCACCAGGGTGAGGACGCAGAGTGAAGTTGTCAGTTTTGTCATCAACGATCGTGCATGAAACAGGCCGCAATATTGGCTTACATGATAACCAGTAGCAGATCATGTTATATGACCTGACACAATATTCGACATGAAGGTGTGTGGCCTGGTGTAGAGAGTGTTGGACTTACGATCATAAGGTTGTATGCTCGATTTCTGAACCATGCGATACTTTTTGAGAAAAATGTTTCATTTCACGTCCTTTTACATGACGGGAATGGGACTCTTACCAGTGACACACCCGAGAAACCTATGAAAAGCAACCTCATAGAAGGCCTCGAAACTTGCTTATGTGTGAGCTATAAAATTATTTTTTTCTATCATGATCTACTGACAATTCGGTGGATGATGCACTGGCTTAGACAATGAAGTGTTAAAACAATTAATGTAACCGAGACTTCCAAAGCTAAATCTTCTGCCTGGATGACACAATGAAGTGCCTGGTTTGAATATGACATCATGAACTCGTGACCAATGAACTGATATTCTAAATAGTCCACTTATTCCACTGTGTGGAGAAAAATAATCTGAAACATAGCCATCATGAATTGCTAAATCTACACCCGATATACTTCCAAAATCAATACATTGATATACAATATAGTGAAAATCGATATCAGATGTCACCATAGATATCTCTAAATTTACAGTTAAAGAGAGAGGTAATACTGCTCATATCTACATCACATAGGTAGGTAAACATAAATAACCCTCCTTCTCTCTACAGTTTTATATTTACTCGTTCTAGACATCATGGCAGTTCTTTGTATTTACAAATGATAGTTTTCAACGAGGAGACGTATTGATTTCTTTTAAATATAGATTTCAATCGATCAACTGCAAGTTCAACGTTTTTATCGTTGAAGAATTGTTTTAATAATGTGTTACTTTTCATCAAAGCCGCATGTATGCGACAAGTTGAGCTCACAACGTAGAGATAATAATATAATGATGTATTTCTTATGAAAGACACTGCCAGTGCTTTTCAAATAGCTTTGAAAATAATCAAGAATTTGGTGAGATTTAGTAATAAAACTAACTTTTTTCATATTGAGTTGGCACTTGAAATATAACTTGAAATATATACTGTAATATAAAATTATGATGGAAGTTTTTTTTTTAAATTATAAATATTTTTAATGAAAGACTGCCAATAATTTTCAAATCAAGAATATGAAATCGTGTGAGTATTGCCAAGAGGTATATGCTTATTTCATAGACCCCCTCCAAAAAAGACATATAGCTACGTTCCACGGGACTTGTCGAAACTTCTACAAGATTATAAGATCAATGGACAGCTTCTAGTTTCTTGAAGTCCTTATATGAATGGCTTAATATTTGTGTTCAGCGATATACATTGCATCTAGCATTCCACGTCACAGGGCTCCTTTCTTAGCTACAATACCGATTTGTGAGCAAAACTCTAACCCCCCCCCCTCCACCACCCCGGCTTGACTACATATCTTAGCAGCACTCCGATGACCAGAGGGTGAAGGCGTTGCCATGGAAAATAGTCATCGATTCCCAGCTCCTTTCTCAGGCGTAATGGTATGTTCCATATGAAGAATTATAAACAGGAGGAAAAGCTTTAGCGGAGCTCCTTCCTCAGGGGTGACGACCTTCTACCGGTTGAAAATTATGCAGTGAATGAAAATGTTTCGCAGAGTTCATCTCTCAGGCGTGATGCTATCTATGTAAATAATTATACAAAGGACGAACTTCTCGCATCTCTTTCACCTTTTCCTTTGTCAACAAATTATTATAAACACTTTAGCAGAATATATATTATATTAGAATTAGAATTTGGTAAGACAAGCAGACTGGCACCAAAGGAATATTTTGTGATATATCGGGAAGAAATCCATCTTGCTAACAATGACACATAAAAATGGAGGGGAAATGGCAAATGAATAATTTCTATTATCAATCTGACAAGTCTGAAAAAATCTATATAACAAAAAAAAAATCAATAGAAAAAAATGTTTCTGAATGAATATATTATTGTTATGGAAATATATTATTGTTATGTATGTAGTGTATATATATATATATGTGTGTGTATATATATATATATGTGTGTGTATATATGCAGTGTGTGTGTGTATATATGCAGTATGTGTGTGTGTGTGTATATATATGCAGTATGTGTATATATGTGTATGTATGTGTGTGTGTATGTATGTGTGTATTGATATATAATGTGTATGGAAATATTATAGATATGTGTGTTCATATGTATATGTATGAGTATTATGGAGATAGAATGTGTTTGTGCGTGATATCTGTGCGCTTATGTTTGCTTATGTGTATGAGAGGGTACGTATGTATATGTTATGGAACTATA
>OZ024741.1:126266789-126306789 GCA_964016885.1 Eledone cirrhosa
TAGTTAATCTATAAAGGAATTATGGCATACACGAATAGAGAAAATATGGAAAAAAATATTTAATTCGAAGATGGCCTATTATTGTTACCGTAAACCTTCCCCTATTTTTGCTAAGGCTGGGTGTGTGACGATGGTCACAACTTAAAAATTCATAACGAAAGGCCTTCAAATGTTTTTCATAAACATCCCATATATTATTCAACATACAATACAATACGTACATTATATATATATATATATATATATATATATATATATATATATATATATATATATATATATATATATATATATAATATATATATATATATATATATATATATATGTATATATATATATATATATATATATATATATATATATATATATATATATATATATATATATATATATATATATATATATATATATATATATATATATATATAGAGAGAGAGAGAGAGAGAGAGAGATAGATAGATAGATAGATAGATAGCAAGTTTTATAAGTAACTAGCATATCTGGTTTTGCCCAGGTTGAAAAGTAGTTATAACTCTGCACGAAATTGTTCTTTGTTCTTCATAAAACAGTATTGGATCTCACTTGAAAGTTACTTTCTATGCAAGAAATACTTTTTCCAAAACGTTTATAACAGTCCTGTGTCTTATGCCCTGTGTTGTAGACAGTGAAAGAGTGAGTATGTGTGTAAAAGGTTCATAATACACTGTGGTAGTTGCGGAGAAATAGGCGATAGCTACGTACAAATCAAAGAGGAATACTGATACAAAAAGGGAAGGTGACAATTATGTGACAAGGAGTAGAAAGATATGTTTAAAACATTACTAGAAGATGGGATATACCAACATTTACAATTATGTAATAAGGAATATATAAGATTACTGAAAAATGTATAAACAAAAATAGTGAATGAATGTGTTATAAAATGTATATGAATCTGCTACGATGCCATTGTTTTAGTTTCAATATAAAATGTCGGTTTAATTCATTTGCTATATAATTGTAATTCAGAAATTTATATATATTCCATAGATTATTAGAATATAAAACGTATTGACAATAACGTTATTACGTTTAATTATAAAAAGACTTAATGTTAACAATATCTTTGAGATTAACCAAGTATAATAAAAAGAACATTGAACTAAATGATTCTTCAATACAAATATATACAAATCTCTAGAATCAGAGAAGATCGATTGATGGTTCCGTAAATCCTGGAGCAGTCGTAGGAATGCCGTATTGACACACGACATTTCTAGAGCGTTTGAAAAAACCTGGCGAAGCCCATCTCCTCTCCAGGTTTGACTGTATACAGCAGATTTTTTTCCAGAGAATGATAGAGAGTGAGAGGTGAAGTGAAAAAGAGATATAGAGGAAATAACAACCTGACTGGTATTTATCGACTTCGAATGGATGAAAGGAAAAGTTGACCTTGGCGAGATTTGAACTCAGAGAACAGAGATTTGGAACGAAGACCGCAAATCATTTTATCCGACGTTTTAACGACTCTGCTAATTCGCCTTCTATATTCCATCGATTATTAGAATATAAAACGACAAACGTATTCACAATAACGTTATTAAGTTTACTAGCAGTTTCTGGTCTTCTGCTAGCATGTGTAGTGTGCATATTGATATTATATGCAAATATACAAGCATGTAGATATGATACGTCAAATAAAATCGTAATTGACAATATGCACAGAAATTGAAGAGAGACTGTGTTACACTCTCTTCTGTAATCAGTAAAGTAATCCGTGATACATTTAAAAAAGACGATATTATATATAAACTGTATTACGGTGAAATGTAATGAAAACGAAAAAGGAGAAAATTAGCGACAGAAATATAAACGTTAGGATATAACGATGCAAATATATGAATGTTTATACAAGTGATAGCGTCCATTATATCATAAACGGAAGTATGAACATTTGAAAATTTAAAAAGAAGTGAATCTTAAAATAAGTAATAATTATATATACAAATATTTATGTTTAATCAATAGCTACGAAATTTGGATTGGCAGTATCGGTAGAGGGTTGGGCACCATCCTTTGCAGCATAGAGTTACTTACCTTTGAGGTCTGAGTTCAAATCCTGCCGAGATTAACTTTGCCTTTCATCCTTACGGGGTCGATAAAATAAAGTACCAGTAATGCACTGGGATAATTGCTGCCTTGTGCCAAAAGTAGAAACAATTATTTATTCAAAGTAATCCAACTTATTTTACTAAAGGCAAAAAAAGAAATGTATTCAGGACACCTTTATTATATTATCTATATATCTAAAACAGAGAATGTCTGTCTGTCTGTCCGATCACTAAAACTCGAGAACCACCCAACCGACTGTTTTCAAACTTTACACATGTAATACTTATGGTCCTGTGAGTGTTTTGAGCAAAAAGAATTTCAAATTTTCTATGCCCTGCGGACCGCATTAGGCGGTTTAGCAATCTCTCTCTATAACTCTTAGTCTTTCTCTTTTTAGATAGATACATAGATATAACGTTGCGCCTTTATAATATCTGTCTGTATGTCTGCATTACGACATTATGACGTAGCTGTGTGTGTGTGTGTATATATGTATATATAGTGTATATATATATATATATATAGTGTGTAACGTTTTTCGAAATATTTACTTCTACGTTCACATATTGATCTTTTAGTTTCAGAAGATCCCGTTAAGGGTGAAAGCAGCGATTCTTTGCTTAAACTTTAATCTGTTATTTTAATATAGATATATATATATATTTATATAGTCGTGTACAGATATTTTTGCATACACAATAACAAAATATAAACAAACGTATTTATTTCACGAGATTCGATAAGGATAAATATATATCAAATATATAAGAACCCTAGAGCAAATCCCCAGCAACGCCGGGCCATTCTGCTAGTGCTTAATAAAACACAAAACGTCAACAATATCTCGTAAATTAACCGAGTAAAATAAAAACAAATATTACGCTAAATGATGCTTGAATACAAATATATAGGAATATATAGAATCAGAGAAGATAATATATGTTTATAAAACGTAAGTATATATGAAAATTGGATAGAGTAGACAATAGATCATTAGGTTAACAACTTTGAACAAAACATGCACTTATTTTCCGCTTAGATTCAACATTCCTTTTAGTGTTAGTAAGTAATTGTTTCTAATTTAGGCACAAGGCCAGCAATTACCCAGTGCATTACTGGTACTTTATTTTATCGACCCCGTAAGGATGAAAGGCAAAGTCAACCGCGGCGGGATTTGAAGTGTTAGTAAGTAATGATTTATTATTAAAAATATGAATATCTTTTCATTCGTACACCTGATTATGTTTCATTTCCACGTGACATATTCAATAATATATTTTCAAATATATATTATTATCTTATCCCATCCACATACACACGCACAAATAGATATATACACACTAAAAAACGGACAGATACACACACACACTGACACACTGACACACTCACTCACACATTCACACTAATTTTCTCACTCAAACAGAAATATAATTTTAAAAAAAGCAAACACAAGGAAAGAAAGAATAGGGAAATATAGAACAGAAAAAAAAGAGAGGAAAAAATAAGAAAAAAACGGGAAAGGGAGGGGATGGAAAGAGCTCTCGTGTCGCAGAAGAGAGGGGGTGATGGTGAGGGTGATGGGACTTTTGGCCTAGGGAAAGGGGGCAGGAGTGCTGCGCCCCACGGACAAGACAGCAAAGGCATTCTAATATAATTGTCCGGCATCATGGACAAGGGTCATTTCCCATTGCCTCGGGTCGATCCATAACTTGTCAAGGAAATCGGATAGACGGAAACTGTTTGGAAGCCTATCTGATGCTCTATACCTGTAATTTAAAGTGCTAATCGTGTCTCACATTAACAGACCTGCCAACTCTCCCCGTCTGACGGGGAGATCACCCGTCCATTTTATGGTGGGTGAGAGATGTCTTCTCTTGTGAAAATGGTTATAGCTTTCATTATGTAAAATCACCCCATTTTTCTTCATTTCTCTCCGTTTTGGGGCACATTTTTTCATGGTACTCCTCGTTTGGGTTTTTAGAGGTTGGCAGGTTTGCACTAAATCAAACTGGTTGAGAATTACGTTAGGGGTGCACGTATGGAACGCTTGGCCACTAACAAATTAATTTTATTAGCAGGCTGTCACGTCTAAACTTATTTTTCTTTTTCGTCCACTTATTTCTGGGAAGGTCGTGGGAACAGAGTCCTCAAACACTCCTTCCACCGGGTCATATCAGATGCAACAGTCTCCAATTGATCCAGCTGGCTTCCCCAGCAAGACCAGCCGAGCTCATGGATGTTATCCCACCATCTTGCTCAGAGTCTACCACTTGCCTCTCGGTTGGTTTTGCCCGTAAAATCTGTCCAGCGATTCTTTCCTGAGACATTCAATAATATCGGAGCTGTAATCTTTTAATTCGTAGAAGTAGCGGCTCTAAATGGAGCGATTCTCTGATCTTCGAGCTGCGTACTCTATTAAGTAATGAAATTCTGAAAACCCTTTCGGGGACCCCACTTCGGACGCTTGTATTCGGGACCGTATTTTTTCGGTCATTACCTAAGCTTCATGACCATAGGTAAAGTTTGACACGAATACTGAATTGAAGTACACACTGAAGAAAATATATGATTACCATGAACAACAGCTGGGCTGGAGGGATAACGATGTGACGAACTAGCTTCAGTATGGAGTTTTGTTGTCTCCACGTTTCACGTCTAATTAAGCCAATATAATCCCCGCCCAATGAGACACTATTCTCGAAACAGACGTTTTCTTAATCTTTTTTTTTGTTTTATCAAGGGAGTTAATTATAGCAGTTGGCTTGACAGCAGTCTATTTTTACAACACAGAGATAAAAAAGTTATGTTTTATAAAGTGTGCTAATCTAGGCAATTGACGTGACTACAGTATATTTTTACAACACTAAGATAGATAGCTACGTTTATTGTAATGGCAAAACAGACACACATAAGTGAATGATTTAGTTTCTCTTATGACAACATATAACACACGCATACGCTTCACCCCAGGATTGAAACTGTTTAATATATTTTGAAGCTGTCAAAAGATTACATATTGTTTTACTGGCCTAGCTACATACAGAACTACATAATTCTCTCTCTCCTTCTCTCTCTCCCTCTATCTCTTTCTTCCCTTTCTCTCGTTCTTCTCTCTCTCTCTCTCTCTCTCTCTCTCTCTCTCTCTCTCTCTCTCTCTCTCTCTCTCTCTCTCTTTCTCTGCTCCATCATCTCAAGATTACAAATTGTAATCAACGTGTTTTTGGCAGGTCACCTCTCTTCTTCTTTCTTTCCCCATTTATCTGACTATCTGTCTCATTACCCCTCTCTTTCCCTTCACTCTTCCTCTTTATTTATATAATCTTATTCCTTCTCCTTCCTTTCATCTCCTACGCCTGGAACTAATACAATTCATCGCGTTACATTTTTCATATGTAAACAATGTATAACCGGACAACGCCCTTCTATATCTCCAATGGAGAAAAGCCTACGCAGTATATACATATAATTCATAATAAATTTTACTACGCTCTCTTTATTGTAATCTCGCCAATCAACCTAAGCACCATTGAAGCAAGCTTCCTGATAACATTCATTAACATTTATTAACATTCTATTCTACTTAAATATATTCCTCTTATCAGTATGTTTTTTTCTTACTAAATACACTATGCCAGATATTCAATGATTCTAAACCACTATTCCCTCTTTAAGTATGATTTACTTTTTCTGAATTTTACACATCATACATTCGATGTTATACACACTAAACATTAATACCGGGATTCTGTACATTACAAATAACATATTCGTACAATACATATTCACACGTTACAAATCTTCACGTAAGATTCTCACATTACAAATTAATATATTTGCACATTACTCATGTTCCTATATTATAAGCTGATTTTAGGAATTCAGGTTTAATTCATGAACTGTCTTCTACCAAGCGTTGTAAGCAAAATTAGGTAGAAGGAAACTGGGTGAACGCCGTCGGACCTGTTGTATCTGTAATTAAGAAACCCAGTCATACCCAGAGGGTTGCCCCCAAAGTAAAGAAACTAATGTTTTATTTAAATGCATATTAGACGTACATGAAATTATAAGAAAATACGACACTTGGTACGTCACACTGGTTCCAATGTTTTTCTATTGATTGTAGTAGTACCGGAAGTCATTTTCTGTGATTATTCATAGCTCGTCGGTTACAAATTTTTGTATGTTTTCTACAGTCCCAAAATAATGAGCCTTCTGCTTCGATTTCAACTTGGAGAAGAAATAGAAATCACAGGCAGCCAGATCTGGTGTGTAGGGAGGATGTGGAAGAGTGGGAATGTTTTTCTTCTCCAGAAATTCTTTAATTGAAAGTGCTGTGTGAACAGGCGTGTTATCATGGGACAGTACCCATTCTCCTGCAATGTCCTTTCGGATTTGCTGGACCTGTTTTCGAAGTCTTTCCAAGACATATTTGTAGAAGGTGCAATTAACTGGCTGCCCTGCTACAGCAGTCGAAAAATGAAAATCATAGTTTTCACCTTGGATCTTCTCGTGTATGCTTTCTTAGGGTGAGCAGTTTTCGTGTGTTACTCCTCACTTTACTGTTTTGCTTTTGGATTGTATTTGAACATTCACGACTCATCTCCTGTTATTACTTTATCCAAGAAATTTGGCGCAATTTCCAGTCTTAGCAAATCCTGACAAGTTTCCAGACCGTCCTTTTTTTTTTGCTCCACAGACAAGTGTTTGGGCACTAGTTTTCTGTTATAATTCTGTGAACTGTCTTTTATAGAAGTCCGTTTCTTCTGCAATCATCCTAACATTTAATTGGCGATCTTTCGTCATAACCGTTTGCACCACTTCCACATTTTGTTCATTTGATGACCAGATAAACTTTCCAGAACGAGGTTCGTCTGCAACATTTCCTTACAAACCTTACTTCTTGATTGAGTGGCATCTCCATAAGCTTGTGTTAAAAAATTAAATATTTCTGTTGCCGATTTGTTGAGTTTTACACAAAGTTTGATCGCGTACCGTTGAACGATATTTTCCTGTATCGCAAACGTAACAGAGTATAAATACCTCTATACATAAAAAAGCAATAACTCACGACTGACTCAATAGATCATGTTAAAACAAGTATATACGTGAAGCTAAGGTCATAACAAACACAATAGAGCGTTATCATGTAATACATAGGAAAATCAGTACTCTTACTTTTGGGACAAATCTCATATACCAGCGTTAAGTAAACCTGCCATATTCAGATTTTCTTTAAAGCGAAAGTATTGTCCAATAGGTTAGAAGTCACTTGAGACTATCATAGACAGAGCACATACATGGTCATGGATAAGAGTATTATAAAATTGATTAGAAGGCTGACTTTGAGATGTAGACATATAGAGAAGCTGGGTATATAGAAGATTTTTGCTCAACACAAAATATAGACATTGACATGAGACGACGACTTGGCTGACTTGTTAGAATATCCGATAGAATATTTTGCGGTTTTTCTGCGCTCAAATTTCAAATAAAACAAAGGTCAATTTTAGCCTTTCGAAGTCAATAAAGTGCCAGTCTATTACTGAGGTCGATTCCTCCAATGACTTCCTTTCTCATTTTCTTGCTTTCGTTTTCTCTATAGGAGAAATCAGTTGCGTTAAAACCTAGAGAAAGATGGTTTCTGCCAGGCTTAAAATATCTAAGACATACCATGTATCAAGACTTTTCCTCCACCTCCTACGACTCAATCAGGAGTATAGATTCATAGATAGATGGATTGATATGTGCTATCAAATAGATTAGGGGTCTATGGGATGTGGGTGTACAGAAAACGTTTGGGAAAATCATGGGCAGAACGGAAATCCAATGATGAAGCAATACAAATTGCAAAAATTAAGATAACTTTATTAAACACCACCAAAGACTGAAAAATAATATATTTCGAACATTTGATTAAAATAGAATAGTTTGCAGATGTAACATATAAAGTAACAGACAGGTATGGTAGGGTAGAAATGTAATCGACATTCCATTCCATCGAATATTGCTGGCCTTGTGCCTAAATTAGAAAGTATGATTTCTATAACTGCTGAATTGAAGGCAATAGATTGGCAGTATCGGTAAAGCGTCGGATAACATACATTACGGCATATAGTGACGACACTTTACGTTCTCAGTTCAAATCCCACCGAGGTTAGCTTTGCCTTTCATCCTTACCGGGTCGATAAAATGAAGCACTAGTAATGCACTGGGGTCGATTTAATCGACTTTCTCCTCCTCCAAAATTGTTGGCTTTGGTGCCTAAATCAGAAACCATTATTATTTTTGGTGGCGGTGGATTGGCAGTATCGGTAGTGGGTCGGACGCCATGCTTTGACGCATAGAGTTACGGCCCTTGCCATTCTGAGTTCAAATTCCGCCGAGGTTAACTTTGCCTTTCATCCTTACGGGGTCGATAAAATGAAGTACCAGTAATGCACTGGGTAATTGCTGGCCTTGTGCCAAAAGTATAAACAATTATTATTTTTGGTGGATTGGCTGAGTCGTTAGTGTGTCGCATTGAATGCTTGGCGTTACCTGTTCTAACTATTTACGTTCTGAGTTCAAATCCCACTGTGGTCAAATTTACTTTTTATCCGTTTGGCGTGAGATAAAAGTCTGAATCATTGACTGTGTAATCAACTTAAACATCTCCTCAAATTTCTGGCCTTCTGCTAACATTAGAAACCATTGGGGAATTGGCAGTATCGGTAGAGGGTCAGACGCCATGCTTTCTAGCATAGTTATGTCCCTTTATGATCTGAGTTCAAATCCCGCCGAGGTTAACTTTGCCTTTCATCCTTACGGGGTCGATAAAATAAAGTACCAGTAATGTACTGGGTAATTGCTGGCCTTGTGCCAACAAGTAGAAACAATTATTATCTAATCCCTCACTTCTTCAACCTTATGAAAATCCTCATTATCACAACCATCGTCATTATCCCTATGACCATTGCCGAAGAAGATTATTGTAATTTTACTTATCTTATCTCATCTTATCTTTACAACTATTTCGTAACCGTTAGTTTAAATACCTAACTATCTTTCTACCACAACTAATGACAAAACTATTATTTTAATTTTAATCTTTTACTGCGTTTTAACAGTGTTTCCGTTATATTCTACGAATATAACTATTTAATAAATAGGTTAATTGCTTTCTCCCTATCACTCTCTTCCACCATCTCTCTATCCCACAGTCTCTTATATTTGAATTAATAAGCCTAAATTCCAAATACTGCTCAAAATAACTATAACAGGTTGGTATAATATTTTTAACAGGCGTGTTATTTACAAACGCAGTTATATATTTTCTCAATTAGATGATAAGTGGTTCTTTTGTTTGGAATTAAACTGAAATAAATGTGGAATTTCCATGTGTTAAGAAAATAATTTGTTTCTTAATGCATGAAAACATAGGAGGATGAAAAAGTTTGAAGTTTCTGGCGCAGTTAGAAAGACTTTAATTATATTTCGCTAACATATATTTACTGTTTGCCAATCCAGACCTAATGATTTAGAATATAAATCTAAATGGATTTCATAAATAATTATAATTATTAACAATATGTGGCAGAGAACATCGTTTTGAGCTACACATGCTAGAATGTACATCCAAATCTCGTTCAAATAAAATACAACTGTCTTAAAAAATGAATGGTACACCGGATAATGGATTCCTACATACACGTTGTAGCTGGGAAACTGGTATAAACAGAGAACAGAATACAAAACAAACAAATCTAGTCAATGAGGCAGCCTCTACGTGCTTGCTACATGTTCTAAAATTAGCAGCCGAACCTCCCCAAAATCACGCCCTAGGATAATATATTTACGTCACGAAAGCTAAACAAGGGAAGCAAATGACAATGTGTTGGATGGAGAAGTGAGAGCTCGAAGAAAGAATTAAAGTAGTAAACATCATCCATCGCACAGCTTAATGCTACCATATAGCCCTTTGGTGGTTTAAACAGAGTTTACTCTGTTGCAAGCATTTGAAAAAAGGCCTCTTGTCTCAGTATACCTCTCTGTCTCTATCGCTTCCACCACTCAATGAAGCTTTTAAAAGGTTTATGGGTACTCTGACTAAACACCAATTCTATCTATCTATCTATCTATCTATCTATCTATCTATCTATCTATCTATCTATCTATCTATCTATCTATCTATCTATCTATCTATCTATCTATATGATCTAGCTGTCGTCTGTTCTACAGTGCGGATGTCATTCACTTCGCACAGAAGTTTTGTTCAAATTTATTGAGGAAATTTTGTGAGTTCAAACTTAATTTTGATACAATTGTGTAGCTTGACCCTCCGTCTGAACTGTCAGGCGGTGGGTCAGCTCATCTTTACCCCTCCTAGAGGTGAAAAACCTGTTTTAAAAAATTTTGTCTAAAAAATTTCAATCGTCTAACAGAAATGTTAAACGCAGCGAACGAAAATAGTGGTGGGGGGACAGCGGTAAGAGTTGTAAGCTCGCACGCTTTAGTCCTCCCTTCCTTCCCAACTAACGTCATAGAGAAGGAAGGAAAAATTAAAATAAAAACAGACGAATCTGCGGAGAAAAAATTAAATGACGAAAACACAAATCTGGACTTGGATTCCAACAACGAAAAAAAAAAATTTGAAAAATTGCATGACAATACTAATAACACAAACAAAGACACAACAAACACAAAAATAACAGTTGAAAATAACACCATATCAGAAAACAAAGCAGACGACAAGATTTCATTTGCACAGAAAACAAAGAAATCTTTGACTTATATAGCGGAAAACATTTCAGATGTGGTACGAAGGATCACGGACGCCAAACAATACATAAGTGAAGGAGAGAATGGTATTTTATCCGTAAAAATGCCTCAAGAATTCACGAAAGACATTGAAAGCCGAACGGTCAAGTTTCGGACCATCAACAACAGTACAAAAAAACCTGAACAGCCTTCTCAAGCAGATATCAAAACAGTACTCACAGAAGTACTTAATGAAACCACTTTCATAAGAAAAGACAGACTGTATGGAAGCCTAGCAATTATCATGAAGAACGAATCGGCGGCAAAAAAATGTGCTTTGTCACCGATTCGTTCGAAAAATTTCACCTTTTATCCATCTTATATGGGGAAAAGAACTCAACGCATATGGCTGGATGCAATGATGCCAGTTGTGGACTACTGCTGGCTCATAGCTGGCTTCATGGATCCAGTGAATGACAACGTGATTTCCATTGGGAAAACCACAGGCAATGCGTTCAGTGGAACAGGTATAGAGCTGGTAGTGCAAATGAAGCCTGATCGCATCGCCCAAATACCCGACAGAATCCTATTAGAGGACCACGGGTATATAAACATTAGCGTGGAGGGGAGAAGGCCGTCCTGCCATATCTGTGCAGGCAGAGGGCACCTGAAGGCCGCTTGTCCCCAACTCAACAAAAAGAAAACCCTGCTACCAACACCAGCTCCACCACCACCACCACAACAGATAAACAAACAACAAAACTCAGTCCCACCCAACCCGTCCCTCAGTAAAACCACAACACCACCACAACACAAACAGTCACAACACATTACCCCCCCAAAAAATACAGGCCCACCCAACCTCTCACTCAATAAAACAACACAACCATCGCAGACACAACACACAACACAGTCTAACATAGTGACATCCATCTCCCCCACAAAGAAAACCAACACGGAAACATTACCAGCAAACATACCTCTTCCCTCCAACACTGAAGATAACCCAACGAATTCGGAGGAAGAAACGGAGTCCTTCAGACAGATTAAAAGGAAAAAAAGAAAACATGTGCAAAACACACAAGGACAAACAACCCCCACCCAAATCTCAACACAATCCAACAAAACAGAAAACACCCCTCCAGCAACAAACAAAACCAAACCTGCCCCTCCCCTCTTCGAAACACTCACACCATCGGAAAAAAAGACATTACACTATACTTACATCAACAGAAACAATAATAAATTAAATGAACTCATAAACAATAATCCTTCGGTACAAACCGAAGGTGTAAACTTTGTTTCGTCAGAAAACTACCCACATTTAAAACTAATAAAGATCCCAATGAACCTCTACCAAAAACTAAAAAAGGATTTTAAGGAGGACGTAGGACCACCCTCTGTCAAACCCATAAACCGCGTCCTACTAAAAAGCTTTCCCCCTCCCCTTCCCCTCCCCAACACAACTCCAAACACCCCAACCCCACCACACACTGACGACCCCACACCACCACAAGACACCCCTTCACCCAACACCCCCGACCCCATGGAAGTCGTGCAACTCGAACCCCGGGAAGCGGAAAGGTAGGTCTCTACACTCTCCTTTGGCTCTGCCGCCCACATGGATGTGTTAAGAGTAGGATGTTTGAATGCACGTGGCCTGGGCTCAACTTGGAAGCAAGCAAAGCTTCTAAATGACCTCAGGTCATGTAGTATAAATGTAATGGTTATCTGTGAGACTCGAATCAGCGTCGTGTGGCAACTGGCCCCCACCTTCGATGACTTTGAGGTGCATGCATCTCTCTGTCAACCTGGAGATGGGGGTGGGGTTGTCGTACTGCTGCAAAAACACCTGGGTCTTGCCGTACAGGTTGTGCACTCGGACCCGGAGGGTCGTTTGTTGGTGCTAGACGTTGGCAGTAGTGAAAGTGCGGCCTTGAGACTGGTCGCCGTCTACTCCCCTTTCGGAGCTGAACAGCCCGACTTCTTCCAGCGTTTGGAGACTTTTCTGGGAACGTCGCGTTCCCTGCTTCTAGCGGGGGATTGGAATGACATCCTGGATGCACGTTGGGACTATGCAGGAGCATGTCCTAATAGAGGGGGGTGTAACAGCCTCAAGGGGTTACTCGACCGCTTTAACTTGGTCGATAGATATCGATTAGATTTTCCAACTGTGCCTACCTGGACTTGGAGAAACCACAGTGGTCAATCTAGATCGTACTTAGATAGATTCTTAGTTAGAAGTAAGGATAGGGACATATTAAGCTGTCCAGAAATGCGCACGGTTGGCTACACGGATCACAAATTAGTGACCTGCGTGGTCAATCTCGAGAAAACACATAGACAGGGTCCCGGTTACTGGAAACTTAATTTGTCTTTACCGGCAAAAGAGACTTACAGAAACCGGATTAGCAGATTAGTTAAGGAGAGGTTGACGGGTGCAATCGTCAACAACTGATGGTGGGCATCTCTCAAAAGAGAGATTAGAACAGAATCAATAAGTTATAGCAAGATGTTAGCTGCCGATAGGAATAGAAACGAGAAAGAATTAACAGGTAAATTAGAAGAGGCAATCAAGAGCGAAGATGTGGCCAGAGTGCTGGCATCGAGGACGGCCTTGAACCAGTTTTTCGATGCAAAGCACGAAGGCTGCGTCATTCGAAGTAAAATACGTGCTCTAGGTAATGAGGGGGCCAAAGCCGTTGGATGGGCCCGCGTGACAGAAGCTAAGAGTGGAAATCGATCCACCATCCGGTCGTTGCAAGACGAAGATGGACGGGTGATCCGGGAGCCTAAGCAGATGTGCGAGGCCTTTCAAAGGCACTTTGCCCGATTGTTCGGGGGAGGCGAGGGTCCGGGCGGGGGCGTGGATTTCGGTCCATACCTCGACGGCCTGCCGCGTCTCTCGAATGAAGAGGCAGAGTCCTGCGAGGGACCAATCTCGGCTGATGAAATCGGAGATGCGCTGAGCCAATGCAGCAGACGCAAATCTCCAGGTCTCGATGGTATACCTTACGAACTTTATTTAGCAATGCCGGTCTTCTTCTCCGAACTCCTCGAAGCGGTCTACTGCAATTGGCAGCAGAACGGGAGAATTCCTTGTTCTGTAGCCAAGGGCGTAGTCACGTTGGTGAGGAAGGACGAGAACAAGGGGGATAATATAAATAATTTTCGGCCCATAACCCTGCTAAACACAGAGTTAAAGATTTTGGCCAAGGTGTTAGCAAAGAGGTTGGCGCTTGTCGTGGGTGGCCTGGTGGGAGATGCGCAGACATGTGCTATCCCATCCAGGTCCATTCACGATAACCTCCACCTCATGCGATACATCATAGAGAGGGTTGGCAACAAACCCGGCTTCGGTGGGGCCCTGATCAACTTAGATCAGTCTAAGGCCTTCGATAGGGTCGACCATGGTTACCTGGATGCGGTGCTAGCGGCGGCTGGGTTCGGTCCTGTTTTCAGAGGCTGGATCACTGCCCTACATAGCAACCACATCTGTTCTAGGATCAAGGTGAACGGCTACCTTTCGAAGCCGTTCGAAATCACACGATCCATTCGACAGAGGTGCCCTCTCTCCTCCCTTCTGTACGTATTGACTCTCGAGCCTTTACTGAGGAAGTTGGAGTTGTTGCAGGGTATCCCCCTGGAACCAGGATTGAGCAAAGCGGTGTCGGCCTACGCCGATGACGTAACAGTAATGGTATCAACCGACTCGGAGATCGAGGCGATCGGTACCTTACTGGAGGAGTACGAAAAGTTGTCAGGAGCGAAACTGAACCGGGAAAAATCCATCGGGCTGCAACTCGGAACGTGGAGAGGCAGACCGATGCCTCCTGACGGTGTCGTCGGACACTGGACGGAGAGCCCGGTAAAGTTGCTTGGGGTCTGGTTTGGACCGGACCTCCAGGTGGAAAAGAACTGGAACGAGGTTACGAACAAGGTGTTTGCACTAACCCAGAAATGGGCCAAGTGTAAGCTGTCCCTAAAAGGCCGGGCGGAGGTGGCGAACATTTACATAGCGTCCGTCACTTACTACCGCCTGACTGTCGTGCCTTGCCCTAAGGAAACACTCACCACCATGGAACGCATGCTCTTCCAATTTCTTTGGAAGAAGCGTCCTCCTATGGTGAGAAGATCCATCTGCTGCCAACAACCTTCGAAAGAAGGGCTGGTGATGCCGTGGTTGATGATGCGTAGGCACGCATTAAGGCTACGGCACCTACAGGTATTCCTCACTGGTCAACCGGTGTGGGCTCCGTTCGTGAAACGAGCCTTTCCGAGACTCGTCTCGCTCACCGAGCTACAGTCCTGGGTCAAGCAAAGATCCGGAAAACTGGGAGACTGGCACACTGAGTGTGCTCAGGCGCTCAGGGCTCTCTGGCAAGCGGGCCAGGCCATCGGTGGAGAATCCACCTCAGCATTCTATAGAGGGCTGGTGGCTAGCAGGGGCGATGACACCCTTGGAGAGTCGCTGGACATGGAAGAAGACGAACTGGCCAGCCTGTTCGGTAGGACTTTCGGCCCAGGACCAATGGACAACTTCCAGAAGTCACTGGCCTGGCAGTGCTACCGGGGGCTCTACCCGTTCGAGAGAGGCTCTACAGACACGGGCGCCCGGGCAGGGATCCCTCAAAAAAGATTTGCCCTAGATGCGTGCGTCACGAAGAAACCGTTGCGCACGCATTGGTGCAATGTCCGGGCGTGGCTGATCTGTGGGGCTACGCCGAACGACTGTTGTCGCGGGTGGCGCCGATTAAATTGACCGCCGAGTCCGTGATGACAAGCAAACCGCCCCCCCCCCCTCTTCACAAAGGAAGCAAAGGCGGTTTTTCTGTGCGTAATAGCCATGTTGAAAGAGGTTGTTTGGTGGACACGATTGAAAGGTCTGAGGTCAGGCAACTTCCTCTCTGGCCATAGTCTGGTCTACTTCTTCCGATATCACTTCGGAAGAAGGATAAGAATGGAGAGAGAGGTGCTTGGCCACAGGCAGTTTTATGAAAGGTGGGTGATAGTGGCGAGAATGGCTCGTGTAAATGGGCCTTCTCTGTATACCATCCTGTAGGTAAAGAAGTAAAGGAGAGGGGAGCACCTTCTCCATGTGCTCCCCGGGCAAAGGATTGCACACTTTTTCGGGGGTGTGTGGAACCCCCATCACGTCCCCTCCCTTTTGAGGTTATTTTCGATTATTTTCATGTTACACCCTTTTTACTCGATTATATGTAAACTCCCCCTTTCTATTTGTCCCTTCTTTTTATGCCTTTATGGTAAATAAAGAAATCTATCTATCTATCTATCTATCTATCTATCTATCTATCTATCTATCTATCTATCTATCTATCTATCTATCTATCTATCTATCTATCTATCTATATGATCTAGCTGTCGTCTGTTCTACAGTGTGGATGTCATTCACTTCGCACAGAAGTTTTGTTCAAATTTATTGAGGAAATTTTGTGAGTTCAAACTTAATTTTGATACAATTGTGTAGCTTGACCCTCCGTCTGAACTGTCAGGCGGTGGGTCAGCTCATCTTTACCCCTCCTAGAGGTGAAAAACCTGTTTTAAAAAAAAATTTTGTGTAAAAAATTTCAATCGTCTAACAGAAATGTTAAACGCAGCGAACGAAAATAGTGGTGGGGGGACAGCGGTAAGAGTTGTAAGCTCGCACGCTTTAGTCCTCCCTTCCTTCCCAACTAACGTCATAGAGAAGGAAGGAAAAATTAAAATAAAAACAGACGAATCTGCGGAGAAAAAATTAAATGACGAAAACACAAATCTGGACTTGGATTCCAACAACGAAAAAAAAAAAATTGAAAAATTGCATGACAATACTAATAACACAAACAAAGACACAACAAACACAAAAATAACAGTTGAAAATAACACCATATCAGAAAACAAAGCAGACGACAAGATTTCATTTGCACAGAAAACAAAGAAATCTTTGACTTATATAGCGGAAAACATTTCAGATGTGGTACGAAGGATCACGGACGCCAAACAATACATAAGTGAAGGAGAGAATGGTATTTTATCCGTAAAAATGCCTCAAGAATTCACGAAAGACATTGAAAGCCGAACGGTCAAGTTTCGGACCATCAACAACAGTACAAAAAAACCTGAACAGCCTTCTCAAGCAGATATCAAAACAGTACTCACAGAAGTACTCAATGAAACCACTTTCATAAGAAAAGACAGACTGTATGGAAGCCTAGCAATTATCATGAAGAACAAATCGGCGGCAAAAAAATGTGCTTTGTCACCGATTCGTTCGAAAAATTTCACCTTTTATCCATCTTATATGGGGAAAAGAACTCAACGCATATGGCTGGATGCAATGATGCCAGATGTGGACTACTGCTGGCTCATAGCTGGCTTCATCGATCCAGTGAATGGCAACGTGATTTCCATTGGGAAAACCACAGGCAATGCGTTCAGTGGAACAGGTATAGAGCTGGTAGTACAAATGAAGCCTGAACGCATCGCCCAAATACCCGACAGAATCCTATTAGAGGACCACGGGTATATAAACATTAGCGTGGAGGGGAGAAGGCCGTCCTGCCATATCTGTGCAGGCAGAGGGCACCTGAAGGCCGCTTGTCCCCAACTCAACAAAAAGAAAACCCTGCTACCAACACCAGCTCCACCACCACCACCACAACAGATAAACAAACAACAAAACTCAGTCCCACCCAACCCGTCCCTCAGTAAAACCACAACACCACCACAACACAAACAGTCACAACACATTACCCCCCAAAAAAATACAGGCCCACCCAACCTCTCACTCAATAAAACAACACAACCATCGCAGACACAACACACAACACAGTCTAACATAGTGACATCCATCTCCCCCACAAAGAAAACCAACACGGAAACATTACCAGCAAACATACCTCTTCCCTCCAACACTGAAGATAACCCAACGAATTCGGAGGAAGAAACGGAGTCCTTCAGACAGATTAAAAGGAAAAAAAGAAAACATGTGCAAAACACACAAGGACAAACAACCCCCACCCAAATCTCAACACAATCCAACAAAACAGAAAACACCCCTCCAGCAACAAACAAAACCAAACTTGCCCCTCCCCTCTTCGAAACACTCACACCATCGGAAAAAAAGACATTACACTATACTTACATCAACAGAAACAATAATAAATTAAATGAACTCATAAACAATAATCCTTCGGTACAAACCGAAGGTGTAAACTTTGTTTCGTCAGAAAACTACCCACATTTAAAACTAATAAAGATCCCAATGAACCTCTACCAAAAACTAAAAAAGGATTTTAAGGAGGACGTAGGACCACCCTCTGTCAAACCCATAAACCGCGTCCTACTAAAAAGCTTTCCCCCTCCCCTTCCCCTCCCCAACACAACTCCAAACACCCCAACCCCACCACACACTGACGACCCCACACCACCACAAGACACCCCTTCACCCAACACCCCCGACCCCATGGAAGTCGTGCAACCCGAACCCCAGGAAGCGGAAAGGTAGGTCTCTACACTCTCCTTTGGCTCTGCCGCCCACATGGATGTGTTAAGAGTAGGATGTTTGAATGCACGTGGCCTGGGCTCAACTTGGAAGCAAGAAAAGCTTCTAAATGACCTCAGGTCATGTAGTATAAATGTAATGGTTATCTGTGAGACTCGAATCAGCGTCGTGCGGCAGCTGGCCCCCACCTTCGATGACTTTGAGGTGCATGCATCTCTCTGTCAACCTGGAGGTGGGGGTGGGGTTGTCGTACTGCTGCAAAAACACCTGGGTCTTGCCGTACAGGTTGTGCACTCGGACCCGGAGGGTCGTTTGTTGGTGCTAGACGTTGGCAGTAGTGAAAGTGCGGCCTTGAGACTGGTCGCCGTCTACTCCCCTTTCGGAGCTGAACGGCCCGACTTCTTCCAGCGTTTGGAGACTTTTCTGGGATCGTCGCGTTCCCTGCTTCTAGCGGGGGATTGGAATGACATCCTGGATGCACGTTGGGACTATGCAGGAGCATGTCCTAATAGAGGGGGGTGTAACAGCCTCAAGGGGTTACTCGACCGTTTTAACTTGGTCGATAGATATCGACTAGATTTTCCAACTGTGCCTACCTGGACTTGGAGAAACCACAGTGGTCAATCTAGATCGTACTTAGATAGATTCTTAGTTAGAAGTAAGGATAGGGACATATTAAGCTGTCCAGAAATGCGCACGGTTGGCTACACGGATCACAAATTAGTGACCTGCGTGGTCAATCTCGAGAAAACACATAGACAGGGTCCCGGTTACTGGAAACTTAATTTGTCTTTACCGGCAAAAGAGACTTACAGAAACCGGATTAGCAGATTAGTTAAGGAGAGGTTGACGGGTGCAATCGTCAACAACCGATGGTGGGCATCTCTCAAAAGAGAGATTAGAACAGAATCAATAAGTTATAGCAAGATGTTAGCTGCCGATAGGAATAGAAACGAGAAAGAATTAACAGGTAAATTAGAAGAGGCAATCAAGAGCGAAGATGTGGCCAGAGTGCTGGCATCGAGGACGGCCTTGAACCAGTTTTTCGATGCAAAGCACGAAGGCTGCGTCATTCGAAGTAAAATACGTGCTCTAGGTAATGAGGGGGCCAAAACCGTTGGATGGGCCCGCGTGACAGAAGCTAAGAGTGGAAATCGATCCACCATCCGGTCGCTGCAAGACGAAGATGGACGAGTGATCCGGGAGCCTAAGCAGATGTGCGAAGCCTTTCAAAAGCACTTTGCCCGATTGTTCGGGGGAGGCGAGGGTCCGGGCCGGGGCGTGGATTTCGGTCCATACCTCGACGGCCTGCCGCGTCTCTCGAACGAAGAGGCAGAGTCCTGCGAGGGACCAATCTCGGCTGATAAGATCGGAGATGCGCTGAGCCAATGCAGCAGACGCAAATCTCCAGGTCTCGATGGTATACCTTACGAACTTTATTTAGCAATGCCGGTCTTCTTCTCCGAACTCCTCGAAGCGGTCTACTGCAATTGGCAGCAGAACGGGAGAATTCCTTGTTCTGTAGCCAAGGGCGTAGTCACGCCGGTGAGGAAGGACGAGAACAAGGGGGATAGTATAAATAATTTTCGGCCCATAACCCTGCTAAACACAGAGTTAAAGATTTTGGCCAAGGTGTTAGCAAAGAGGTTGGCGCTTGTCGTGGGTGGCCTGGTGGGAGATGCGCAGACATGTGCTATCCCATCCAGGTCCATTCACGATAACCTCCACCTCATGCGATACATCATAGAGAGGGTTGGCAACAAACCCGGCTTCGGTGGGGCCCTGATCAACTTGGATCAGTCTAAGGCCTTCGATAGGGTCGACCATGGTTACCTGGATGCGGTGCTAGCGGCGGCTGGGTTCGGTCCTGTTTTCAGAGGCTGGATCACTGCCCTACATAGCAACCACATCTGTTCTAGGATCAAGGTGAACGGCTACCTTTCGAAGCCGTTCGCAATCACACGATCCATTCGACAGGGGTGCCCTCTCTCCTCCCTTCTGTACGTATTGACTCTCGAGCCTTTACTGAGGAAGTTGGAGTTGTTGCAGGGTATCCCCCTGGAACCAGGATTGAGCAAAGCGGTGTCGGCCTACGCCGATGACGTAACAGTAATGGTATCAACCGACTCGGAGATCGAGGCGATCGGTACCTTACTGGAGGAGTACGAAAGGTTGTCAGGAGCGAAACTGAACCGGGAAAAATCCATCGGGCTGCAATTCGGAACGTGGAGAGGCAAACCGATGCCTCCTGACGGTGTCGTCGGACACTGGACGGAGGGCCCGGTAAAGTTGCTTGGGGTCTGGTTTGGACCGGACCTCCAGGTGGAAAAGAACTGGAACGAGGTTACGAACAAGGTGTTTGCACTAACCCAGAAATGGGCCAAGTGTAAGCTGTCCCTAAAAGGCCGGGCGGAGGTGGCGAACATTTACATAGCGTCCGTCACTTACTACCGCCTGACTGTCGTGCCTTGCCCTAAGGAAACACTCACCACCATGGAACGCATGCTCTTCCAATTTCTTTGGAAGAAGCGTCCTCCTATGGTGAGAAGATCCATCTGCTGCCAACAACCTTCGAAAGAAGGGCTGGGGATGCCGTGGTTGATGATGCGTAGGCACGCATTAAGGCTACGGCACCTACAGGTATTCCTCACTGGTCAACCGGTGTGGGCTCCGTTCGTGAAACGAGCCTTTCCGAGACTCGTCTCACTCACCGAGCTACAGTCCTGGGTCAAGCAAAGATCCGGAAAACTGGGAGACTGGCACACTGAGTGTGCTCAGGCGCTCAGGGCTCTCTGGCAAGCGGGACAGGCCATCGGTGGAGAATCCACCTCATAATTCTATAGAGGGCTGGTGGCTAGCAGGGGCGATGACACCCTTGGAGAGTCGCTGGACATGGAAGAAGACGAACTGGCCAGCCTGTTCGGTAGGACTTTCGGCCCAGGACCAATGGACAACTTCCAGAAGTCACTGGCCTGGCAGTGCTACCGGGGGGCTCTACCCGTTCGAGAGAGGCTCTACAGACACGGGCGCCCGGGCAGGGATCCCTCAAAAAAGATTTGCCCTAGATGCGTGCGTCACGAAGAAACCGTTGCGCACGCATTGGTGCAATGTCCGGGCGTGGCTGATCTGTGGGGCTACGCCGAACAACTGCTGTCGCAGGTGGCGCCGATTAAATTGACCGCCGAGTCCGTGATGACAATCAAACCGCCTCCCCTCTTCACAAAGGAAGCAAAGGCGGTTTTTCTGTGCGTAATAGCCATGTTGAAAGAGGTTGTTTGGTGGACACGATTGAAAGGTCTGAGGTCAGGAAACTTCCTCTCTGGCCATAGTCTGGTCTACTTCTTCCGATATCACTTCGGAAGAAGGATAAGAATGGAGAGAGAGGTGCTTGGCCACAGGCAGTTTTATGAAAGGTGGGTGATAGTGGCGAGAATGGCTCGTGTAAATGGGCCTTCTCTGTATACCATCCTGTAGGTAAAGAAGTAAAGGAGAGGGGAGCACCTTCTCCATGTGCTCCCCGGGCAAAGGATTGCACACTTTTTCGGGGGTGTGTGCAACCCCCATCACGTCCCCTCCCTTTTGAGGTTATTTTCGATTATTTTCATGTTACACCCTTTTTACTCGATTATATGTAAACTCCCCCTTTGTATTTGTCCCTTCTTTTTATGCCTTTATGGTAAATAAAGAAATCTATCTATCTATCTATCTATCTAGACATGCGCAATCCCGATCAGGTCTATACACGACAACCTCCACCTCTTGCGATACATCATAGAGAGGGTAGGGTGTAAACCCGGCTTCGGTGGGGCCCTGATCAACTTGGATCAGTCTAAGGCTTTCGATAGGGTTGACCATCGTTACCTGGATGCGGTGCTCGAGGCGGCAGGCTTCGGACCCGTGTTTTCGGACCGTGGATTGCTGCAATGCACAACAGCAACATCTGCTCAAGGGTCAAGGTGAACGGCTACCTATCGGAGCCGTTCCATATTACGCGATCCATTCGACAGGGATGCCCTCTCTCCTCCCTTCTGTACGTACTGACTCTCGAGCCACTACTGCGGAAGTTGGAGCTATTGCAGGGCATCCCTCTGGAACCGGGACTGCGGAAAGCGGCGTCGGCCTACGCCGACGACGTGACAGTAATGGTGTCGAGCGCCTCGCAAATCGAGGAAGTCGGCACCTTACTGAAGGAATACGAAAGTTTCACAGGAGCGAAGCTGAACCGGGACAAGTCCATCGGTTTGCAACTCGGATCGTGGAGAGGTAAACCGATGCCTTCCGATGGCGTCGTCGGACGCTGGACGGAAGGACCGGTAAAGCTGCTCGTGGTCTGGTTTGGTCCGGACCTCCAGGTGGAGAAGAACTGGAACGAAGTGACGGCCAAGGTGTTTGCACTCACCCAGAAGTGGGCCGAGTGCAAACTATCCTTGAAAGGTCGAGCGGAGGTGGCGAACACTTTTATAGCGTCCGCCATCTACTACCGCTTGACCGTCGTGCCTTGTCCAGCCAAAACGCTCGCCAAAATAGAAACGCGCGCTCTTCCGATTCCTTTGGAAGAGGCGGGCTCCTTTGGTGAGAAGATCCATCTGCTGCCAACACCCTTCTAACGGAGGGCTGGGGATGCCGTGGTTGACGATGTGCAAACACGCGCTCAGGCATCTCTACGTATTCCTCACCGAACAACCGGTGTGGGCCCCGTTCGTGAGTCGAGCCTTCCCACGACTCGTCTCGCTGACCGAGCTGCAGTCCTGGGTCAAGCAAAGACCGAGGAAAATGGGCGACTGGCACATCGAATGTGCTCAGGCGCTCACAGCCCTCTGGCAGGCGGACCCGGCGATCAGTGGAGACTCCACTTCGTCATTCTATAGAGGGTTGATCCGCAGCAAGTGCGACGACGCGCTCGGTGAAACTCTAGGCGTAGAGGAAGATAAACTGGCCAGTCTGTTCGGTAGGACCTTCCGCCCGGGACCGATGGACAACTTCCAAAAGTCCCTGGCCTGGCACTGCTACCGAGGAGCTCTACCAGTTCGAGACAACCTCTACAGACATGGGCGCCCGGGCAGGGACCCTGAAAAAAAGATCTGTCCGAGGTTCGTGCGAGACGAAGAAACCGTCGCGCACGCATTCATACACTGCCCGGGCGTCACTGACCTGTGGGGCTATGTAGAACGACTATTGTCGCGGGTGGGACCAATCTGGTTGACCACCGAGTCCATTGTCATGATCAAACCGCCACCCTCCTTCAAAAACGAAGGAGAGGCGGTTTTTCTTTGTTTGATAGCTATGGCGAAAGAGGTTGTATGGTGGACAAGGTTGAAAGGGCTGAGGTCAGACACCTTTCTCTCTGGCCAACAACTGATTCTTTTTTTCAAATACCACTTTGGAAGAAGAATCAGGATGGAGAGAGAGGTGCTGTACCCCAGCAAGTTTTATGAAAGGTGGGTGAAAGTGGCGAGAATGGCCCGAGTGAATGGGCCTTCTCTCTATATCAACCTGTAGGTTGAGGAAAAGGAGGAGGAGAGGAAAGGAGTACAAACTCTTCGTACTCCTGGAGATGAGGGTTGCACATTTTTTCGGGGGTATGTGTTACCCATATAAACTGTCTCCCCTATTGGGGAAAATCGACTAACTTTTAAAATTACATTTGTGATAACATTTTACACGTTTTTATTGTATGTAAACTTCCCCCTTTGTATTTGTCCCCTTGTTTTGTGCCCCTGTGGCTAATAAAGAAACATATCTATCTACATACATACATATATATTGGTTGTCTGCTCAATACAAAGCTTGATCACTTCAGCGTACATGATGCTCAGCGTACAATTCTGGCATATCTTATGTAGCCTTTTAGACCAGACATACTGCTAAAAAGATATCCACATAAATTGCACATTAGTTTTGATGCAGCTTGAACTCTTTGCATCGTCAGATCATGATGGAGATCTACATGTCTCTTTAAATCTCCTAAAAATGTGCATATTTTGTGGCATATGTGGCATAAAGGTGAACTGGCTGGTATGTTCTGTAGTCAGTGGGAAACTCCTTATTGTGTGCTCTTATATGAGAATGAAGTCCAACCTCTAAACAAGTAGATTTTGCCACAAACAGTAAACGTATCCCCTTGCTGACTGTTTTGGCAGTATCGGTAGAGGGTCGGATGCCATGCTTTGACGTATAGAGTTACGGCCCTTGCCATTCTGAGTTCAAATCCCGCCAAGGTTAGCTTTGCCTTTCATCCTTACGGGGTCGATAAAATAAAGTACCAGTAATGCACTGGGAAATTGCTGGCCTTGTGCCAAAAAGTAGAAACAATTATTATTAGCCTTTTAATATTAACTTACTTGTTTTGCTCAGAAGTTTTCACACCGTCTCTCTCCCATACTCCCATATATATATATATATATATATATATATATATATATATATATATATATATATATATATATATATATATATATATATATATATATATATATATATATATATATAGTGTATTTTGCAATACACTGTATGCTTAATTAAAAGCATTTCGAAGACCTTACGCTATTGTTTTAGAGTAGTGACAGTCTCACGAACTTTAAATTTTCAGCAAACAGGGGAGATAAAGCTGACAGAGCTCTATTTCGTACTGATTGGTACTTATCAAAGCTAAGTACTCCACCTGTTTGCTGAAAATCATGAATGTTTGATTCTTATAGAATTCTATTAAAACTAGGAACTGATTGTACAGAGCGGTTGCCGGTCAAGCAGAAATTGAAAATTAGAATTGGTGCTCTGAAATAGCGATATATATATGAATGTATATATAGTGTATTTTGCAACACACTGTATGCTTAATTAAAAGCATTTCGAAGACCTTACGCTATTCTTTTAGAGTATGTATACATGCATATATATATCGGATCAATCCAAAAGTAATGTCATTTTTGGTAGTAGGCTTTGAAGAGATAGAAAACACAAGTTACGTACTAACTTGATCAAGTATATATTCACCATATAAACTAATCCAATTTTTTAACGCTGTAAAGGTTTCTTATACCATTCCAATATAAATCAAACAGTTTTGAGGAGAAAAAGGCACGTAGGTCCAGTTCAAGTGACTCTAAGGAACTGTAGTATTTTTCATTAATAAAATGGAGCAAACTTCGGAATAAATTATGAAGCAAGTTCAGGAGAATTTGGAAAATGTGGAAACCTTTCCTAGCTACGTTCCCAATCTTGGAATATATAATACTTGCACTATGAGATCGGGTGTTGTCGTGATGGAAAATGATAACACACTTTCTTTTGACTAGAGAGTACCTTTTTTCTTTCAAGTTTTCATTCAGTTGATTGAGCTGTTCACAGTAAGCTTGAGTTGTGAATGACTGATTCTTTTTGTGGCAAAGTTTCTAAGTGTATTACACCCGTTATATTCCACCCAACACTGAAAAAGATCTTCTGAGGATGAAGATCTTGTTTCGGATGAGGTTTTGCTTGTTGTCCTGATTGAACCTACCACTGTTAACATTTATCATTCTCATAGAGTATCATTTTTTCATCATCGATTACCAGACAGTTAAAAAATGAAAACTTAAACTCTCAAGAATGAAGAACAGTGTAGATGTTGACGCGTTCTCTTCGATTATTTTCAGTTAGTTCACATGGAACCTACTTGCTAAGCTTAGACACAATTCCACTTCTTGCAAATGGCAATGGGCAGTTGATGTCACTGAATTAACCTTTTCTGCTAACTCTTTAACAGCTACATGGGAATTGTTTTCAATAGTGGCTGTCAGCGTATCATTATCGAAAGAGACAAGGCAGCCAGAGCGGTGGCCATCTTCCAAGTCAAATTCCTCTTGTCGAAATTTATTGATGGTACTTACGAACATTAGGTTCAGTTCTGCCTTTTGTAGCTGGGTTGAGAACTCAACTATGTATATATGAAAGGTTGTAAACTTGCAGTATATATATGTATATATATATATATATATATATATATATATATATATATATATATATATATATATATATATATATATATATATATATATATATATTTATACATATATGATGGTTATTGCTTTATCTTGTCTCAATATTACCTCAATCATTACTGCAAGTTTACAACCTTTCATATACACATAGTTGAGTTCTCAACCCATATATATATATATGAAAAGTAAATATCTCATTATAAATCTCACCAAACGGCTCTACAACGAGTTTGTTTACATTTAAAAAGACGCCTGGTAATTACTTTTACTTTAAGGAATATATATATATATATATATATATATATATATATATATATATATATATATATATATATATATATTAACACTTAACATTTAATATTCTACCATACTATTTCATTCTAATACCATTATCAATTTTAAAGGATTGTAAATAAAACGAGTAAATCAGACAAAGTTGGAATTCCTTTTATTAATATACACACCCGTGTATATCTATCTATCTATCTATCTATCTATCTATCTATCTATCTGTGTGTGTGGTTTTATATATATATATATATTGCCAATGTCGTTTCATGATGAATTCAATTTCGTTTTATTTTCCAAGCAATTAAGTAATAAATATCTATTATATTATGTTTTCCAAAAATTTAATATGGAAATTGAAACTCAAAACCCGCCACTACATCTTCCTGAACGAACAAACTTTACGGATGTGATGTAAAATTTGGTTAATAGATTATCTAGATATAATATAAGATTACATTTCCTCAAAACATATTGAGTTAGCAAAGTTATATAACTAACTGAATACGTAATTCATAAATAATATTTAAAAGTCTAGACTCCATCACATAGGAATACAGAAAAATGCAAATCAAATTCATCTTAATATTGAAATGATATCGATAGCAACCAAACATCTTAGCGTCTTTCCGATATCGATCAAACATGCTTTATTGATGGTTATTCATAACTCGTTAGAACGTCTAATAGAATGCTTTGTGGTATTCGTGCCGCCTCTCTGGGTTCAAATCTAGCCGAGGTCAACTTTGCTTTTCATCCTTTCAATGTCGGTAAAAAAGTACCAGTCTAGTACCGGGGTCGATTCTTCCTCTATATCTCTTACTCACTTCTTCTCTCTTACTTTCTATCCTTCTCTGGAAGAAATCTTCTGAATTCAGACCCGTAGAGACATGGTCTCTGCTAGGTTTAAAGCGCCTAAGAAACGCGGTATGTCAATACGGCACCCTTAGGCCTCCTTCAGGAGTTACGGGACCATACCATTCCTAACTTTTATGTCAGACATTTAACGAACTATGTAACTAAAATAACATTGTATGTATGTGAATGTGTTTAGCCTTGAGATTGAAACAAATAATAATCTGACATTGACAGTGAAATATATTTTAAAATGCAGTTCGCCATTAGGCAATTGAATGGACCTCCGTCGGTTCCGACAATGATTGCTCCAGTTGTTCAATCAACGGAACAGCCCACTGTTTCACTCACACATCTAAGGTGATTCCGAGGCTAAAAAAACTTGCTTAAGGTACCAAACTGCGATTGAACGCGACACATTATGACTGCTAGCCTCTTAAATGACTGTCATAATTGTATTCACTTCCTAGAATATCTAAAACGTGTCAGTAATGTATTTAGACGCATATTTATAAAGACATGTAGAGTGATGGATTGGCAGTATCGGTAGAGCGTCGGACACTATGCTTTGCTGTATAGAGTTACGTCACTTTACGTTCTGATTTCAAATTCCGCCGAGGATAGCATTGCCTTTCATCCCGATGGGGTCGATAAAATGAAGTACCAGTAACGCACTGGGGTCGATTTAATTGACACCCCCTCCCCCCGTTCAAATTTCTGGCCTTGTGTCTAAAGTAGAAACAATATTTATTAAGAAAATAGTGGATTGGCAGTATCGGTAGAGGGTCGGACGCCATGCTTTGCAGCAAAGAGTTACGGCCCTTGCCATTCTGAGTTTAAATCCCGCCGAGGTTAACTTTGCCTTTCATCCTTACGGCGTCGATAAAATGAAGTACCAATAATACACTGGTATAATTGCTGCCTTGTCCCACAATAGAAACAAATATTTATTAAGACGTGTTAATGTTTCTGTGTAATCGAAATCCTGGAACAAACCCAGTTCCCCGTGTTAGCGAAGCAAACTTGTTAACCACTCAGCTAAGCAACAGTTAAATTCTCAGTGCAAATGAAATACAAATTTCAGTTATATTCCTGTCTGAAGCACTTTTCATTTCATTTCCATATGATAGTCACGGATGTCATACAGTCCCCCCCCCCCCCATCCACATACACTTGGCGCTCGAATAAGAACTCATTACTAACAAAGGGTTTGATTCTTCTTGATTCTATCTCTCATTAAAAGAGAATCATTTCATGTTAAAAGTAGTTAAGATTGCAAATGTACTTGAAATGTACCGGCAGACTATGCAGCTAATTTATGAATCGGTGAGAGACTCTCTCTCTCTCTCTCTCTCTCTCTCTCTCTCTCTCTCTCTCTATATATATATATATATATATATATATATATATATATATATATATTTATATCAACTTTATTTTTTCGTGAAAGTTCATATAATGTATGGTGGATCAAAAAGAGAAAATTGGAAGTAAATAATGGACCTAAGAAAAGAGATAAATATGGGAAGAATTTTTCAAATAGGATAATTATGACTTCCCTCTAAGATTAACAGTAATGTGTGTTGGACCTTCGTCGGATCTGACGATGATTCTTTCCAGTCGTTCGAGCATCAAAACTGCTTGCTCGTGAAATTATCCTGCCAATAACTGAGTATTCTACTGATACTTATAGATTTAACGGAATTCTCAGAATAATTTAGCGTAACATAGTGTTTGATTAGTTCTCAGGTTTGATTCCACTGAGCGGCATCTTGTATATGGATAATTTACCATAGATCGAAGCCTTGTAAATGAAATTGAGAAGACACAAATTGGAAGTCCGTTCCTGTGATTTAATTCTCAGAGTAATTTAGTGGAACATAGTGTTTGATAAGATTGGCGCTTTGAATTACAGCTACTGTTCATTTCCTGCTGAGTAAATGGGAACAAAGTTAAATTATATGTTTTACTCAAGGAAACAACGCGCCGCAGGGAATCGAACTGGTAATCTTAAGATCATGAGGCGAACACCCTAACCGCTAAGACAAGCGTTTTCACACACGTAACGTAATTTTATTTAAATACTTAGAGTTCATAAAACAATAAAGAGTAAGAAAAAGTAGAACAAAAACTTAGGAAGAGGGCAAACTCTACATCGTTGGTTGAACAGCACATCTCAGCTGCGTCCAACAAAAGAGATGGCGAAAGCACTGCCATAAAAGAAAAAAAGACAGTCAACAATACCTGCTGCATCAGCCATTACAACTCACAGACCCCCTTCGTCCGGTATGATGCCTTCATTCCGATTTGACGGAAGAAAATTACACTATTAGACTGGAGGACCGGCCCAAAATGAAATCTCTAATTATGATCTCATCTTAGACTGCTTTTCTCGTTTAACCCTTGCAATGTTGTAGGAACATATAGATCCCCCAAAAGAAGTTTGAATTCTACTTAATTATCTATCCGATGTCCACCAATATGATTAACAAAAAAATAAAACTAACTTGTAATTTAGCAATAAGTAGAATGCAGCTTACTTATCTGTATTGCTAATCATGTAGAGCAATGGAGATACAACCGGGATAAAGTTGTTCCAGTTCATAATACTGTTGGGACAAAAGTTTCCATGTCCATATTTGCAAACTTATGCACATAAAAATACATATTACTCGCATAATTTGATAATTTTCTTTTTTTACTAGGATAAATTGTTTTTAAATAACCTTTTATTAATAAAAACTTTTTAAAATCCTTCCTCAGACGGGCTGCAGGCCGATCTTGCGGAGGAGCTCGGCAGAATGGGGTCCAAGTACGCCTATAACTCTTTTCAATTGGAAACAAAATATTATTTAAAGAAATAAATAAGTGTTGAGAGGGTAAACATCCCAATCGACAACTGTTGTGACTAATACTTAGAGACAGTAATTACCTACTCTGAATAGTTGTCAGTAGATAAATAGCTCTCCGGTAGAATACATAAGGAAAAAAACAAAGGAAATAGACGTCAAGTTGCTATGATATATTTTGTCGGACTACGTAAAGAATAGAATGAAATATTCTTAAAGTGTTGGAATTTACAACGGTGCAGCTTGGTGTGGAAATCTAAACTGAGATTCAATCGAATCATATGCGTATTAATTCTGGTCAATCTGATTTATAATTATCTGTATCATCACATTTTACAGTTGAAATTTTCATGGTCAACTAACCGAATTAACTGTTCGTAGTGTTCCCAGAGAGATAGTTGTTTCTGTAATGATGTTATTTGCCAGGTTCTGTTATTTACAAACTACACTCATAAAGTACCGATCTCTGTCTAATTGGTTTATCATCGAACCTATTGTAGTGTAAAGCATGCAAGCCGGCAGCAAAAGGGTTACGATTGTTGACTGAACCGGTGATTCCCAAAATGCGCATTTGGCAAACAGACTTTTATTGCTGACTCATGTTTTCTAAGACGATAAAGTTGTTTCCTTTACTCCCATTGCATTATGGGAATACGTTGTATTATGGGAATCACCGGTGCAGTCAACAATCGTAACCTTTTTGTGCCTGCTTGCATGCTCTACAGTAGAAACCTTTGGCATCATGAGTCACACAGCCATCAGCCTACTCATAGCGGTCAGTAGGGACGGAGATTTATTCCACAAGGTCAAATCCCATGAAATAGAATGGGTTTTATTTTCGGCGCATCATCCTCATCATTCTCTTGTGTGGCGCATTCGCTATTCTGTCCACCGAGATGGACGCAACATACCGCATAGTTAAGAGGTTCGATTTTTAATAATTAGGTCTTAGGTTTGATTCCAGTAAGTGACATCTTGTATATGGGTAATTTACTATAGTCACCTTGTAAGAAATTGAGGAGACGGAAATTAGAAGTCCGCTGGACGGACTGTATCTGTAATTCAAAGGTCCACACTGTGTCACGCTAAAGGTCCCCGAGAAGTACATTAAGGAAACACATGACTGTGGAATGCCCAGCCATTTACGCGTTAATTTCATGAAGAGTTGGTTCCATTGATGAAATAACTGAAACACTCATCGTCGAAACTGATGGATGTCCGTTTCATGTCGCTGGTGTTGACATTTTCATTGGGTCGGACTCTCTAACTACTAAGGGAAAGAAAGATATAAAACGCAGAAAGATATAAGAAAAGAACAGCAACTGGTGAGAAAACAATTTAATTATTGTTAGTTTATCTTGCTGACAGAGATTAAAAGTTAACCTACTATAGTGTTTGCAATTGTTAGAACGAAACGAAATTTGACTATTAATTGTGTTTCTGCAACTGTCTGTCCATAGGGACAACTTCTATGTACTGTATTACCATTATGTAAAGTTTTTCTCTTATATGAATACAATAGAAAAAAACCTTGGCCTCTTTATTTCATTTTTCTAACACGCTTCTCTGGTATTTTCTTTGAGAAATATGTAACAGAATTATTTATTTACTAACGAGATCTCTTAGAAAAGTATCCAATTTTATTTTATCTATTTTCTTTTTACCGTGTGAAGTACTGATGCAAAGGAAAAAGAGGTGTGCGCCGAGTGGAGTTGCATAAATTCATGCGTTGGACCGTATCAAAATCCACGCATGCGTCACTCACTGCCATGCTGCCTGTGTATGAGGTGTGAGGCGCTGTACTACTTGTCAAATTTTCATATCATTGGATACTGCCTACAAAGACCCAAAATGAATATGCTACTGAAAAGCGCCCACTTTGAGAACCGAAAGAAAATCACGTCAACAGCGAC
This sequence comes from Eledone cirrhosa, assembly GCA_964016885.1. Lineage (NCBI taxonomy): Eukaryota > Metazoa > Mollusca > Cephalopoda > Octopoda > Eledonidae > Eledone > Eledone cirrhosa. Next base: position 126,299,005 of record OZ024741.1, read on the forward strand.
GGCAGAGCTATGAGCAATTCCAGAATAAGCATTCAAGGCATACTTCGAACAGTGGAAGGACCATTGGATTAAGTGTGTGGAGGCACAAGAGGCCTAATTCTAAGGAGGTTAAGAATAGAACCCCACAAGGCATGTCATTTTCCCCAGTCTAAGGTCGGATACTTTTTTGACAGAGCTTGTATAATCTTAGAATTTGTTTTGCTTTTTCTCCTTTTCAAAGTGACAATGATTATGTTGGCTTGCTTTGTGAAGGCAAAATTCTAAATGAAATAGCTGCATGAATTGTTATACTCATATTTTTTGATTTTTAAGAAAAATACTTTAGTGTTTAAAGCAGAGAGAGGGGGGGGGGGGAGAGAGAGGGTGAGAGAGGGGGAGAGAGAGAGAGAGAGAGGGAGAGAGAGAGAGAGATGGCAAGATAAATATAAAGATAATTGTTTCTACTTTAAGCACAAGGCCAGCAATTATCCCAGTGTATTACTGGTACTTTATTTTATCGACCCCGTAAGGATGAAAGGCAAAGTTAACCTCGGCGGGATTTGAACTCAGACCATAAAGGACCGTAACTCTATGCTGCAAAGCATGGCGTCGGACCCTCTACCGATACTGCCAATCCACCGCCCTTAAATAGAGTTTCTACTTTTGGTACAAGGCCAGCGATTACCCCAGTTCACCACTGGTACTTTATTTTATCGATCTCGTAAGGATGAAAGGCAAAGTTAACCTCGGTGGATTTGAACTCAGAACGCAAAGGGCCATAACTATGCTGCCAAAAACATGGTGTCTGACGCTCTACCGATACTGCCAAACCACTGCCCTTAATAAATATAAACATAATTGTTTCTACTTTAGGTACAAGGCCAGAATTTAACCAGTGCATTACTGGTACTTTATTTTATCGACCCCGTAAGGATGAAAGGTAAAGTCAACCTCGGCGGGATTTGAACTCAGATCGTAAAGGGACGTAACTATGCTGGAAAGCATGGCGTCCGACCCTCTACCGATACTGCCAATTCACCGCCCTAATAAATATAAAGATAATGAAAGATGGATATATATATATTTTTTCTTCTTCCTAATAATCGTCTCTTTCTCCCTGTTTTCGTATATATATATATACACACACGTATATATATATATATATATATATATATATATATATATATATATATATATATATATATATATATATATATATATATATATATATATATATATATATATATATATATATATATATATATATATATATAGTGAGAGAGAGAGACAGAAATGTATATGAGAAAGGGAGGTGGAGCGATATGACATTCAAACTAACAATGCCACAGTAACAACTGCCAATTATGTTTGAAACAAAGGGAAAAGAAATAAACGAAAACAAAGAGAAACAAGTAAGCAAATTTCTAATAACAGTGATTGTTTGTATCACAGAAGTATGAAACATTCTCAACCGTCAATGGTCTCCGACATCAATGGAGTAGTAGTGATATGTTACTAATTCATAGTTATATACTAAGTTACTTCTCACACATAATAACTAGAATAGATGTAATGGCGCCGACTTAGAGCTATACACTCGCCCTATAATATGCGTCTCATTCTTCCAATTGTGCGCCCCATTTGCCCTGATAATATAATGTCATCTTACAGTTTAGCCTTCCGAAAAAAAAAGAAGCTGTTGACCCTTCTTGCTCTGACCATATTAAGAAAATTACCAAGCCTACATAGTCTACACACCACATCAAATCCCGTGACATTATAAAACTATAAGACCCTCTCCATTTCTTTCTATATTTCTAAAACGCCACCAGACGGCAAAGATATTTAGTGATTTATTATCGGAGGAAACGGCAGAGGATTAGCAGTATCGGTAGAGTGTCGGACATAATTTGTGGTATATAGTTACGCCCGTATAGCTCTGATTTCCAAATTACGCCGAAGTTAGCTTTGCCTTTCATCCTTACGGGGTTGATAAACTAACATAGCAGTAACGCATTGGGGTCGTTTTAATCAACGTTTCTCTCCCCCAAAATTATTGGCATTGGGCCTAAATCCATTGTAATCACAGGTAATTATTTATATAAATTAGTTATACAAATATGCATTCAAAGCCGATCCAGTAAGATTCAGCAATGCGCCACTCTGAGATCTGCTGTCTAGCTGGCTTTAATAATTGTTTCTACTTTTGGCACAAGGCCAGCATTATCGCAGTGCATTACTGGTTCTTTATTTTACCGACCCCGTAAGATGAAAGGCAAAGTTAACCTCGGCGGGATTTGAACCCATACCGTAAAGGGCCGTAATTCTATGCTGGAAAGCATGGCATCCGACCCTCTACTGATCCTGCCAATCCACCGCTCTATGGTGACGTTAATAATGCTTTCTGATTTATACTCAAGACCAACAATTTTGGAAGAGGGAAATGTCTATTCAATAGATCCAGTGCGTTACAGGTACTTTATTATATTGACCCCGTAAGGATGAAAATCAAAGTTAACCTCGGTGAGATTTGAACTCAAAACGTAAAGAGACGTAACTATATGCCACAAACATGTTTTCAGAAGCTCTACCGATACTGCCAATACACTGCCCTAGTTTACTTTAATAACGTATCCCTAATGAGTTGTTTCACCCCAGGACAGCTCTGATCGAGCAGAACTACCAGTAATGAAAATAATTTCAAACAGAGTTTTTATAGGCGGCGAAGTGACAGAGCATCGAATTAAATGTCCCAGTATTTGTTCCGGCTCACTACTGCTCTAAGTTCAAATCACACCTATTCCTGCTTTCCAGATCGACAAAGTGCCACTCCAGGGTCGGTTTATTGACGGAATTACTAATGAGTCAAACAGGATGTTCTGCGATATCTTATCCGTCTCTGTGCATTTTGTGTTTTAAATCCACCTTCTTTCTGCCAGGAGTTGCAACTATCATATAGTATCAGCAACGTAAAGATCAATAGAAACATGGTATATTTGGTCCGATCTGACGATAGAAGTAATGCATTTTCGAACGAATCCATTTTTGTATTTCATGAGAGGTAAAGGTATGTTCTAAGGGAATTTTAGCTGCTGTTTTTAACTTGTCAAGTGACCACGTAGCGGCACCCTTTTTGACACGTTTTAGTCTTCGGTTCTGACTGTCGTTCTACAGTAATCTTTCCACCATAATGGCTATACCATTTATGAATGTTTACATGAAAGAACAATTGTCTGTGAGATTATAAAACAAAAGACCTTATCTTCTATCTATATTATCTAAAACACACACATCATATATATATATATATATATATATGTACATATATATACATATATATACATGTATATATATGTATATATATATATATATGTACATATATATACATATATATAATACATATATACACATATATACATATATATACATATATATACATATATATATACATATATATATACATATATATACATCATATATATATATATCCATATATATACATATATTATATATATATATATATATATACGTATGAGTAGCCTATCTTATAATTAACTATTTATCAAAACTTTATAATATTATACATCAGATAAATCAGTCGGAATGTGTGAGTTCAAACACACATTTTAAAAGGTTCTATAAAATCACTTGAAAGTTGATGACGACAGTCTGTCGACTAGCTAGTCAATCGACTAGCCAGTTGGGGTGGGTGCCGGTTTAGTTACGAACAACCCCACTGCATAGCAGATTGTACCGTATCGCATATCACCGGATCGCATATCACGAACGACCTGGCATATCATAATTGTTTGTATTTTCGGCACAAGGCCAGAAATTACCCCGGTGCATTACTGGTATTTTATTTTATCGAACCCGTAAGGATGAAAGGCAAAGTTAACCTCAGCGGGATTTGAACTCAGACTGTAAAGGGCCGTAACTCTATGCTGCAAAGCATGGCATCCTACATATGATAATACACTTAATTTTGAAGTCATAAATTTTCTTGTTGGACCTTCGTCGGTTCCGACGATGAATATTCCTGTCGTTTGATCGACGGATCAACCTGGTCATGAAATTAAGGTGTAATAAGTGTCTCAGCATACTACAAACTTGTGCGCTCTTAAGGTAATTTTTCAGAGAAATCCAAGTCTGATGAGGCTGTCGATCTGAATTACAGGTATAAGTCATTTATTTATTTTTTATGACTGGAGCAACATACTAACCTCTAAGCCACGCGCCTTTAGATACAGTATCGATAAAATAGTCCCAGTAATATATTGGTGTCGATTTAATATACTATATTCTTACTTTTTAAAAAATCAATACGGACATCTAAACGAGTTTTATAAAGAATAAAGTCTGTTCTTACGAGCCAAACAGTTTATTAGACTAATGTAAAGAACATAAAATGTGTTTCGTTCCTTTTTCTTTTGTATTTTACAACCGATAGAATTCCTCTCTTGTTCCCTTTAAACAGAATCGAAATGTTTTATTCGTTTTAAATTATTCGCAAGGAAATGTAATATTAAATAAAATCTACAAAAAATAAAAAAAATAAAAATAAATAAATAAAAATACATGTATTCGAATATCAGCAATCATTCGCGGAGTTAAAGTAGAACAGAATTATATTTATACGATATTTTATCAGGAAATATTTTCATTAGTTTCATTTATTGAAATTTGTAATGTAGGGGATGTGGGGATTACAACGATTTTGTGTTTTGGCGACATTGATTTATAAACAAAAGAAGATATTTTAAAAACATTTCTCCAGCTATGAAGTTTTATAGTTTCTTGCCAATCACTATTTATGGTTTTTGTCGCTATATTTTTTTTATGTGGAGGGGAGGGAATCTTTAGTCAATTCAAACAGCAAAACTACCAATTTGCTCACATGAAATTGATAGCACAGATTCCATAATTAGAAATAATTGTCCTTTTTCTTAATAACGGTTTCCCATAAATACATTTCTATAGCACGTTTACTGAACTCTCAGCAAATTGCCCACACTAAAAACAATTGTTTGAACAATTCTGACAAATTTTGCCCGGTTTCTCTTTAATTTCAACTACCAAATTATGTGAACTTCTGAGTTGCTTTCTGACTTTGTTTAATTTGTTGTTATTTTAATGGTGATCTGTACAAAACGGATGGAAAATATTCAAATAGTGTAATTGAATAATTTTTATTGTTTCCATTATTCCATCCTAGCACATTATTGAAGTATTACATAATCGCAAGACCACATACTTTTGTTTGATGAAAGAGTGAATTGAACTTAGTATATATAACTGTTACATAGTTTATCAACCTTCGAGACATGAAGGGCAAAGTTAACACTCACTGACATTGGAACACAGGTTTTATCATTCTATAATTTACATAAAATTAAATTATTACTGTAAATATTGAGTCTTTTCACAACAATGTCAGAGAAATATGGCATCGCATTATAAATCGTTCTCGGGTCAATGCTTCTAGAATCTCATTTGTATTGCAATTCTAATTTTAATTAATTAAATTTTCGAAGTTGTCACTCCCTATTTTATTTATTTATTTATGGGGGGGGGGGGGGCTAGATTTGTGATTGAGCTTAATGTTTCCTTTCATCATTCAGTAATTTTACTGAATTTATATATTCTTTTTAGCTTATTTTTGCGAATGCAAATTATGGTTAAGATGTTCGCTTCGCAAGCAGCAAGCCAGAGGTTTGATCCCGTTGTATGGCATCTACTATAGCCCGGTTCAACCCAAACCTTGTAAATAAAATTAGGTAATCGGAATCTGCGTGGAAACCCGTCGGGTAGATTGTGTCTGTAATTTGTCACATATTGTGTTACGTTAATTCTATGAAAGAATTACTTTAAGAGTATACCTGTCTGTGGAATACTCAATCCGTTAGATGCTTATTCACACGCTGGTCGTTCAGCTGACCGAAAAACTGAATGTTCATCGTCAAACCCAATGTGAGGATCCATCTTTATGTTCTATATTTATGGCTCCCTTATGTAATTTCCAAAAGTTATTGCATTTTCTAAGATGTTTAGTTTATCACATTTTTAGCCATTCAGTTACAGACACATAAATTAATAACAAATAAGAGAAGCTGATGAAGATGACCCAATATATATTTGGTATTAATCAGTGCAAATATAAAATATAAAAGACATGTTATCCAACGCTCTCCCGATTATCTTAGGCAACACACTTAGTATAGTAAGTTATAGAACACATTTTATTACATTACTGAGGGCGGTGGATTGGCAGTATGGGAGGGGTCGGACAACATGCTTTCTGGCATAGAATATCGCCCATTTACATTGACTTCAAATCCCGCTGAGGTTAGCTTAGCATTTCATTCTTATAGGGTAGATAAACTAAAGCAGCAGTAATACACGAGGTTCGATTTAATCGTCTTTTCCCGACCCGAATATTGTCGGATTACTGATAATCCTAGTCGAAGATGGCTGAAGATTCAGACATTGAATTATATATATAGCTGTGTGGTTATGGAGTTTGCCTCGCAATCGTTTAGTTTCGGGTTCCATTCCACCGCGTGGTACCTTGGGCAAATGTCTTTTATTATAACCTCACTTTGGACAATGTCTTGTGAGCGAAATTTGGATGCCAGAAACTGTGCAGGAGCTCGTCGTATATATATATTTGTTAGGTAAGATGTCGAGACAGAGTCGGGCCCTGGTCATTATGATTGTACCCTGAGCTGATCGATATTGAAACGATTGTAATATACCAATAAAGCATATGGAGCAACATTGACTTCGATCCTACATTCGTCAAATTGACAGCAATAAAAATAAGTACTAATGTTGATTTGATCGATTAAAATCTTTTGAATGCGAATCCTCCGCATTATCGTAGTCTAATGACTGAAAGCAGTAAAAGGATAAAAATATCAAAATAAAAAAAATATAAGAAGATTTGAATATATGAAATTTCCGATATCTTTTATGTCAATAGTATATTACAGAATAAAATGTAACATACATAAGTATGTAATTATAGAGAGAAGTGTAATTATGAAATATGCAAATATATTCGTATTTTTACATTAGATCATTCCAATACATTTTAATATCACAATACTATAAATTAAATGCAAGTATAATTATGTGGTCGAAGAAATCGCTCTACAACCACATGTATCTGGGCTCAATCCGAATGCTTTGTGAATGTGTGTGTGTGTGTGTGTGTGTGTGTGCATGTTTATGCACCGTAATTTAGCCGTTCGCGAAAAAAGATAACCGACTCGACAAAATAAATTCTGAGGTCCACATGATTGACTAAATCAAAGTTGTACCCCAGCACGGCCGCAAATCAAGTGACTAAAACCAGTAAACTAGTAAAAGAATTTGTAATTCTATGCAAATATGAAATTTTCAGTTATTTAGATTTATGTAAATAACTCAAACATTTTATTATCGAAGAACATAAAATTCCTTGCAAATATCTTATTAATTATTTCCAATTTACTTACAGTATGTATAAATATGTAAATGAACTTTAGAATTATTGTAAAATTGGGGAACGGAAAAGTATCGTATTAGAATTTATTGTTTATATATATATATATATATATATATAAACAATAAATTCTAATACGATATGCATGAATATATACATACATATTCATGCACATAAACATATATACACACACATGTATATAAATATGCACACACACACACACACATATATATATATATATACATATACTTGTATATACATATTCATGCGCATAAACATATATTTATATACTCACATGTATATACATATTCATGTACATA
>OZ024741.1:126311789-126314289 GCA_964016885.1 Eledone cirrhosa
AAACACACACACACACACACACACACACACACACACACACACACACACACACACACACACACACACACACACACACATACAAACACACACACACATACAAACACACACACACACACACACACACACACACACACACACACACACACACACACACACACACACACACACACACACACACATATATATATATATATATACATACATACAAATATATATGTCTATATATATACATACATACAAATATATATGTCTATATATATACATACATACAAATATATATATATATATACTTATATATATATATATACATACATACAACCATACATACATATATATATATAAATATATATAAACATACATACATACGTATATATATATATATATATATATATATATATATTGCGGACGACCGGATTAGAAACTGCTAAATGTGTGGGGCCGCCTTCTTGTCTCTCTGCCTTTTCAGCCCCATCGATTATATTCCTTTGTAATATACCTAATTTTTGTTGGACCGGCAATCGTTCTGTATATTCAGCTCCTGATTATTACTGAAATTCTATAAAACTCCAGCTTCTATAATTTTTGGCGTAAGCAGGGATGATCGCCAAACAGCGTGAAACAGAGGGTTAGCTTCTCTCCCTTCTTTCGCCGAAAAGAAGTAAGTGACATAGTCACTACTTTAAAACCGATAGCGTATGGTCTTCAAAACGTTTTTAATTAAACATACGGTACATTGCCAAATATACTATACATTCATTCATATATATATATATATGTATATATATATATATATATATATATATATATATATATATATATATATATATATATATATTATACACAACTGAATTCATTCGCCTAATATAGGTGTTGCATTCCTTGCTGAACTCCACGTGGGGTCAGTTACAGACACATTTATGTGGACTCTCGAACTGAATCCCGTTGACAACGCGTTCTCCTAGTTCGGTCATACTACCAGAAGCCTAACATCCTTTATGTAAGCGGTCAGTAAATGACTTATGGATCCGCAGAAACCCAAATACTGGATTTTACCATCTCTCCAGAGGTTCGGGTAAATTTTCAACCATATATATTTTTATATATTTTTTTATTTTTATATCTGTTTGACCCGAATTAGACGGATGATTAGTTTAACCACCATCTCAGTGTGTTTGGCCTTTAACGTAAGTTGTAGCTCTAATTCATATGAATTATAGAGCGCTTGCGACACAACTCGGAAGTGTTTTTCGTTAATTCCTGAGCTGAAATTCGATTCTCGCTAATTTTTACTTGTATTAATCTCCAGAGTCAAGCTATTGGCCAGTTAATTTTATCGATTTTTTTTGGTTTATTCTATTGACTGTTGAATAGCTTTGTTATATTTAACCACTCTGTCGAGAGCTTTATTCAATTTGTGATATTTTGCATTTTCGCAATATTATACACAACTGAATTCATTCGCCTAATATAGGTGTTGCCTCACCTTGCTGAACTCCACGTGGGGTCACATTACAGACACATTTATGTGGACTCTCGAACTGAATCCCGTTGACAACGCGTCCTCCTAGTTCGGTCATACTACCAAAAGCCTAACATCCTTTATGTAAGCGAACAGTAAATGACTTATGGAGCCGCAGAAACCCAAATACTGGATTTTACCATCTCTCCAGGGGTCCGGGTAAATTTTCAACCATATATATTTTTATATATATTTTTATTTTTATATCTGTTTGACCCGAATTAGACGGTCGTTCTTTCGCTGTGCGGGTGATTAGTTTAACCACCATCTCAGTGTGTTTGGCCTTTAACGTAAGTTGTAGCTCTAATTCATATGAATTATCGAGCGCTTGCTGCACAACTCGGAAGTGGTTTTCGTTAATTCCTGAGCTGAAATTCGATTCTCGCTAATTTTTACTTATATATATATACATATATATATATATATATATATATATATATATATATGTATATATATATATATATATATATATATATATATATATATATATGTGTATATATATATATATATACGTACATATATAAATCCAGTGAGAATCGCATTTCGGCGGGTAGAAAAAGCGAAACGTAACGCAAATTCCGAGAGTCATATATATATATATACACACACACATATATAAATATAGACGTGGTTACACAACAGTTAGTTCACCATACCGAGAACAATTGTTTCACCTTAGCGGATCCTCAGCTCGTACTGGGCATGGTTATAGGAACAGGAAGGACTAACTCGTCCTATGGACTGGGTGCTCTACCACTACGGATATTAACTTCCAGTGTTCCACCACTATATATATATATATATATATATATATATATATATATATATATATATATATATTTATATATATATATATATTTATATATATATACATACATGGTGGCTGCCAACTCGTTTTCGAGTACGGCCACTACTTTATATCCATGTAGGAGAACCCCTACCGATGCGCTGAACGAGTGTGAATTTTTAGTCCAGCCAGCG
>OZ024741.1:126324289-126329289 GCA_964016885.1 Eledone cirrhosa
AGAGAGAGAGAGAGAGAGAGAGAGAGAGAGAGAGAGAGAGAGTGATAGCTAGCTTTTGTAGTGGGGTTGGGGATAGCAGCAACGTTAAATTCTTTTTAAATCCCTGGCGATTATATTCTTTGTATGTATATATATCTATAAATTTTTAATGAAATATCTAAAAAGGGATATTGATCTTTAATATTTGGTGGTTATCTGTTATGAGATCATGGAGTTTTTTTTACCGGTGCAGGTAGTAAAGATTAAAACCGTTTACAAAAACAAATCCTAAATTCCCGAAATATTATCCTTTCAACAATATCTTCATTATTAATAATGGGGATTGGCAGTATCGGTAGAGGGTCGGACGCCATGCTTTGACGCATGGAGTTACGTCCATTGCCATTCTGAGTTCAAATCCCGCCGAGGTTAACTTTGCCTTTCATCCTTACGGGGTAGATAAAATAAAGTACCAGTAATGCACTGGGTAATTGCTGGCCTTGTGCCAAAAGTAGAGACAATTATTAATGATGGCATTCCAGTCATCTTGTCTTTATATTTATCTGTTCTTTTTACACTTCTCACAGTCTGTTTTACCATTTATCAACATCATCTTCCTTAACTATTTCTCTTCTTTTATTATTTTTACCTCTTTTCCCAGTCTTAATCTATGTTCACACTAATAGGCTTAGCAAGGCTGACGGGTTAAGACGTTTGTTTCACAACCATTAGATCTCGGGTACGATTCAACTGCGTAGTGTATTGAACAAGCGTCAATTACCTTAACCTCGATTTGCCGAAAGCGTTGTGAGTGAAACTGGATAGACCGAATCTATTTTGTGTTTTATTTAAATGTGTATTAGACGTACATGAAATTATAAGTTATCTCCTTCAAAATACGACCCTTGGGAAGTCACACAGTGGTTCCAACGTTTTTTCCATTGATCGTAGTAGTACCAGAAGTCATTTTCTTTGAGTGTCCTTAGCTCGTCGGCTAAAATTTTCTGTACGTTTTCCACAGTCCCAAAATGATGACCCTTCACCTTCGATTTTAACTTAGGGAAGAAGTAGAAATCACGCTAACTAGATATGGGCTGTAGGAAAGATGTGACAGAGCTGGAAAGTTTTTCTTCGCCAGTAATACTTTAATTGAAGCTGTTGTATAAGCAGGCGTGTTACCCAAACTCCTGCAATGTCCTTCCCGACTTACTGGACACGTATTCGAAGTTGTCCCAAGACATCTTTGTAGAAGGTGGATTATTTGTCTGTCCTAGAGTAAAAATTATTTGTGAACAATACCATGACTGTCGAAAAAAAGGATAATCCTCCTTTTCACCCTGGATCTGCTCATGTGTGCTTTCTTCGGACGGGAATAATTTTTTGAGTGTCACTCCTCACTTTGCCGGATTATCTCTGGATTGTACTCGAACACACAGGATTCATTTCCTGTTATTACTTTATCCAAGAAATTTGGCTCAATTTCCAGTATTTCTAGAAAATCCTCTACAAATATCGAGCCGGTTTACCTTTTGCTCAGACAAGTGTTTGGGCACTAGTTTTGCATTTTTATACAAGCCTGTTTCTTTTGCAATCATCCTAACACTTAATCAGTGATATTTCACCATCACCGCTCGCACCACTTCCACACTCTGTTCCTTTGTTGATGAGATTAACTTTCCAGAACTTTCCAGAACTTTCCAGAACTTTCCAGAACTTTCCAGAACTTTCCAGAACGAGGTTCGTCTTCAGCATTTTCTCTTTGAAAGCTTTGTGCCACAAGAAAACCTTACTTCTTGATAGTGACATCTCCACAAGCTTGTGTAAAAGAATAAAATGCTTCAGTGGCAGATTTGTTGAGTTTTACGCAACATTTGATCATGAACCTTCGTTTGATATTTTCCTTCATCGCAAACATAAGAGTTTATAAACACATCTGTATGTAAATAGCAATGCCTCATGACTGACCCAATAGATCATGTTGAAACAAATATGTACATACAGCCGAGGTCAAAACGAACACGTCTATACACATCAACGAGTGCTACCTTACTACGTCGTACATAGGAAGATCAGTACCTTTACTTATATGAAAAAATTCGTATATATCATTTGTATGTTTACGTATATATACACAAATGCACTCAGAGATGTCTATTGTATTAATTACCGTCACAATCATAATCTCTATCTACTACTACTATTACTGCTAACACTACTACTACTAACAATAACAGCAGCGACATTACTGTCACGTTAATTTGGAAAATATATTAGTGGAACTCAGTACAATAAGCAAAATTCTATTTTTCTTCATCACTTGCTGTTATATTAAGCCTTGTAGAGAAGATGCGAAAACAAAATTTAGAAAATAAATAAAAGAATAAATAAATATATAATTAATAAATATATAAACAGAAGTTTTTTCTTTTGATTCTAAGAATTTGCGTCTTAACAAAGAGATGGTATTTATTAAAGATTATATATATTTTACCAAACTGTGAAGGTGTCTGGTTTAGTGCATAGAGTGTTCGGCTCAGGATTTGTAAAGTTGTGAATTCGAATCCCGGATCGAGTGGTTTGCTGTGTCTTTGAACAGGGAACTTTATCTCAGCTGACAAAAAACAAAAAAAACAACAACAAACAAAAACAAGAAAAACACATATCCAAAAGATCGTCTTGTTTCTCTGACAACTAAATTAAGGAAGGGTACATGTGAAGGAACATGGCTTAGTGGTTAGATCGTCGAGCTTACAATCGTGAGGTTGTGAGTTCGATACTTGGACTGCGATTTGCGTTGTGTTCTTGAGCAAAATACTTTATTTCACGTTGCTCCAGTTCACTCAGCTGTAGAAATGAGTTGCGGCGTCACTAATGTCAAGCTGTATGGCCATTGCCTTCCCATTGGACAACATCGGTGACATGGAGGGGGAAGACTGGTATGCATGAGCGACTACTGGTCTTCCACAAAAAAACCTTGCCTGGACTTGTGCCTCTAGGTGCAATTCCTGTGGTCATTCGTGACAGTAGTGGGTTTTTACCCTTTTACACGTGTCTGTAGACGCTCATCTACTTCCACGGTTCTTTCACCTGAAGGATGTTCCGTTGATCAAATCAACTAGAACAGTCATCGTTGGAATCGACAGCGATTCAAAACCAACACACTATACAAAACTGTTTGTATTTGATGCCAACATCTAGGACGAATTTTCTATATTGTAAATGTGAAATAAATGGTTTGTTAGATTTTCATCAATAGATTTTGCATGCAATTGAAAATGAATTGAAATAAGCATAAATGATGAGTGTGTATAAATGTATGAATGTGTGTATAAATTTAAGTATATTTCTGTATTTTAAAAAGCTCGCTATACAAATCTGTTAATTTCGTTTCGCCTACTATCCACCATTGAATCATTCATTTCTAGATAATTCTTTGATTCTCCGTAATTCAATTAAATTCCGACAAAAAATCACGCGCGCGCGCTTACGTACGCACGCACACACACACGCACGCACACACACACACACACACATATATATACACGCACACGCGCGCACACACACATACACCCCCCACACACATATATATCTAAACTATAATAAAGTAAGGAGTGCGGGACTGCGTCCATAATATAATTTTTTTATCCCGTTTGTAAATTAAGTTGGATTACTTTGAATAAATAATGAATGAATATTACATAATTTATCTACTAAATTTCGTTATTTTTGATTAAATATACATAATTTTGTTGCTTATTTTTTAAGATTCACTTCTTTAAAATTTTAAAATGTCAACACTTCCGGTTAGCGATCGCTTAAATAAACATTCATATACTTCCGTCACTAATTTTCTCCTAATGCAGATTATATATAATATCGTCTTTTTTTTAATGTATCATGGATTACGTTACTGATTAAATAAGACAGTATAACGCAGTTTCGTTCGATTTCTGTGTATATCGTCAATTACGATTTTATTTGATATATATCATATCTATATGCATATATACTTGCGTATAACATCACAAGTCTACTGTATCAAGGCGGACCTAGAGATAAACAGTCACAACTACAAGATAAACTAGGTGTTTAAATACTTATTTGATAGAATGGAATTTTCCTCTGATAGAGTGGTTCGCATATTGCCAGGGTTTTAATGATACTATTGTAGTTATTTTGGTAGTTTCAGATATTCATGAATACATACATACAAATATATATATATATATATATATATATATATATATATATATATATATATATATATACATCTCTCTCTCTCTCTCTCTCTCTCTCTCTCTCTCTCTCTCTCCCTCTCTCTCTCCTCTCTCTCTCTCTCTCTCTCTCTCTCTCTCTATATATATATATATATATATATATATATATATATATATATATATATATATATTATATATATATATATATATATGTGTGGGTGTGTGTGTGTGTTTAATGGTAGCTATGATGCTTCCATAGGCGGTATGCCAGTTGAGCACTCTATGTTCTTACAGGGCAGAGTGTGATATAATATAAAACGAAAAATCAGTGATGCATCTGTACTCAATTTATTGTGTGTTAGAATTGTTTCGCCGGCAGACAGCTCGAGACACGATTATTGTATGGATCCGTCTGATTCTTGAACTGCAACATATATATATATATATATATATATATATATATATATATGAGAGACGTAAAATAAGAAAATTATAAAATTAACTTACTTACTAAAATTTCACTCCCAACTAATTAGTTTCTGAAATGGAATAAATATACTTTCCGAAGAAAATATAGAGAATCATTTCGTCGTCAGGGAAGACTATTCTCAGCTAAGTATCCAGGCAAAGCGTGGACTCTGGAAACTTATTCAAAAATAATTCAGTGGATAGAAAATAGCAAAGCGTGGACTGAATTCCTAGCCATTGAGAAAATCACTGCCTCTGCGTCGGTGGCAAATTCAAAAAGAATCAATCAAGTGACATCGAGGTCAATCAGTGGAAAGTGGGTTGTTAATAAGACAG
>OZ024741.1:126334289-126336789 GCA_964016885.1 Eledone cirrhosa
TGTATCTTATAACTTGTGTTAGGACAGGATGTATGTGTGTATGTGTAACCAGTGTATATAGGCCACAGACACCCACACATAGAAACACACATATATATATATACGTACATATACACACACACATACACGTATATATATATATATTGGCTTTCCAATGTCATTTTATATTATATACATTTTGTGTATATTTTAATTATTTAAAAATTATTTTTAAGTGAACATGACCCAACGGGTCACGGGTGGTCTAGTATATATATATAAACGACAGGCTTCTGCAGTTTCCGTATACCACTCACAAAGCATTGGTCAACCAGAGACTATAATAGACTAGAGGCTGAATAGCGAGATAGATTGAACCCAGAGCCAACTGGTTGCGAAGCGATCTCCTTAACCACTCAACCATATTTACGCAATGCAAATAAAATTGTTTTTATTCGTATTTTTCTCTGAATTAGTTGAGTCGTTTCAATTAAATACCCAATTAAATGTTTCGATATCGCTGAGTTCAAATCACACCAAAGCCTTTCATCCTTTCGGGGTCGATAAAATAAAAAGCTTTTAAAACACAAATGTTTCCAACTTTTTTAATTGAGCCGGCAATTACCTCCAACCATATTCGCAAGTCAACAGCCTTTAATTGAGCCGGGGATTATCTCCAACTTATCTCTCAAGTTAAACCATATTTCTAGTGTAATTGTGCTGGCGATTATATCTAACCATTCCCTCAAGTTACCCCATATTTTTCTTTGAATCGTCGATTATTTCCAACTCATTTCTCATGTTAACCTATCTTTAACTTGAAACAATGATCATCTACAATGTGAGGCTATAGAGGCGAATTATAATGCCCAGCAGTAGTAGTAAGTATCTATTCATAACCCAATCCATTCCATCCTTGAGAGGTATTGTAATTTCGTCATGAAAGAACACAGTGCCAATTAGGACCATAAAAAAACTAATTAGAATTAAACCGAGGAAATTATCTGTTTTGAAATACAATTCCGTGGCTTCATCATTTGCTAGTCCACCTATATGTTTCTACTTATGTTTTCTTTCGAACGTAAACAGTACTTTTTATTTAAGCAACATAAAATACTTTTGCATTCACAATCTTATTTATTTACTTAGCTACTATTTCCTATGCTACAAGGTGACATATACCACCCTAACCACCACTATTCCCCCCCCCCCCCACACACACACATATTTATATATATAAACATGCTTGTATATATATATATATATATATATATATATATATATATATATATATATATACAGGTATGTAATTACACACACATATGCATATACACACATACATACACACACACGTTTTTTCTTTGTCTGTAAATAAGCTCTAAATCAGTCTTGTCAGTAAAGTAAATTGAAGTTGTTTGCTTTCAACGCACTTTAATTTACAATATTTTTTTTGCCTACGATAACGATTAACATATTTGCTTTTTCGAGGTATTTTCTTACGTCTCTTTACTTTCCAAGTTCAAATCCCATCTTGCTGGATTCTTTACCTTTCATCCTTCGAAGTGACGGTAAAATAATTTCGTGGCAGTTTTATGAGATGAGGTAGTGAACTGGTAGAATTATTAGAGCGTTGGATTAATTTTAAAGCACATGAAATTACGTTAGGAAGATTCTCTTGGAAAATAACACTATGACTTCATTACATTTAAAATAAACTTTATTTCAGTTTAGTTTACTGCAAATGATCGCAGCTACCTGTCTACTAGATGTATTATTATAAACACCTGTGTTAACAAACCTCATGAAGCCACATTAGCAAGACATTTTTGAAAAGATACAGAAAAAAAACTATGATTGCATAACATTAAAATTTAAAGCTTCTATTTTAGTTTACTGCAAATGATCACAAGGATTTGTCTACTAGTTGATATATTATAAACACTTGTATTAACAAACCTCATGAAACCACATTAGCATGACATTCCTGAAAAGATACAAAACAGCACTATGACTGCATCACATTAAACATTAAAGTGTTTGATTTACTGCAAATTTTAACAATGATCTATCGACTAGTAAAGATATTATAAACATTTGAAGTAAAACATTTTCTGTTAAATCATAACAAGGCACCTACGTATTTGTTTCGGCTCTCTACGTTCTGAATTCAAATCCCAATGAGGTCACTTTACATTTCATCATTTAGGGGTTGTTAAAGTCCTATTTGAGGGGCGGTGAACTGGCTGAATTCTTAAATAGTCAATATATGTCACTGTAGCTCCATTAGGAGTTAGGGGACCATATATAAAGTGATTCAGCCATGCTGTGTTAACTACATTAGTGTATGTGGCGTCTTGAGCAAGTTTCGTTTACCATATACGTTTACCATAACCTAAGCTACAATAACATAACCTACAGTATATCTAATAACATACTCAGTATTTGGAAGGATTTACTAAAATTAAGATGGTATTTGTTACACGACAAAAAGGTTCTTTATATAAAAGTATATTGTAAGATT
>OZ024741.1:126341789-126373605 GCA_964016885.1 Eledone cirrhosa
ATGTGTGCGTTTATGTATGTGTGTGTGTCGGCACGTTTATATCTATAGACATCAAAAGGTATGCAAATTTGTGTATATTTGTGTTGCACCATAGTACATGTGTGTTTGCGTATGTCATTGTGTTTATATGTGGGTAGAGATGTATGCTGATGTAGGTATGTATGTTGACGTGTGTATGTTGTGGGTTCGTCTTAGGGAGAAGTGTTTAGACGGGGTCTGTATTTGTTAATAAAGTAAGATTCCTTGCTGATGCTCTGAGTGTGGGTGGCATTATCTTTAAATTCGTAGAGGGGAAAGATTCTGAAGTTGGGATGATTTTGGGCGGCACAGGTATCAACGTGTTCACTCAGTGGTATTTTCCTGTATTCCCGTATTTTAATTTGGGATCTATGGACAGTCATGCGTTGGCGGAGGCTGTTTTTGGTCTGGCCTACGTATTGTTCTCGACAACCTGAGCAAGTTAATACATATATTAGATTTCCTGATGCGCATGTGAAATTGTGTTTTGCTATAAAACGTTGTCCTTCTTTGAAATAGAATTCCGAACCCTCTATTAGGTTGATGCAAATGCCACAGTTGGGTCTATCGCATTTTTTTACTGTGGATTTCGTTGTTGTGGTTGGCAGTACTTTGGCATGTGTTAGGATGTTTTTCATTGACTTAGATTATCTTTTGCTCTTTATGATATCGTGTGTTCGTAGAATTTGGTTCATTCTATGGTCCTTTTTCAACACAGGGATGTTCTGGAGGATGGTGTCAAAGGCCTCATTGTTGAGGGGGTTGTGTGTGAATATGTATGGAAGAGCTGTTAGTTTCGGTTGATTTACTTTAGGGTGTCTAAGGTCCTGGGCACTGAGTTTTAGGGCACGTTGGATTCCATTGTCAATTAGTGATGCAGGGTAGTCCCTGCCTATGAGTGTGTCCTTTAGTTCTTGTAGCCGTAAGTAGCAGGTGTTTTTATTGGAGACTATAGTACAGATTCTCTTGGCTAAGTTGTAGGGAATATTAATTATAACGTGTCTAGGGTGGCAAGAGTTGAAAGGAAGATATTGCTTGGAGTCTGTGGGCTTGTAGTATATGTCTGTTTCTATTTTTTTGTTATGGATCTTAATGAGGATGTCGAGGAAGGGGAGTTGTTGATGGCTGTATTCCATCGTGAAGTTAATATTCGTGTTGAGCCCATTTATAAGGGTGTGAAATTCTTTAAGGTTCTCGATGTTTTCGTGCCAAAGGATGAAGCAGTCATATAGATATCGCTTCCAGTTCCTTTCTATGTGTAAGTGGAGAGTGTTACCAAATTTGTTTAGGACTTTAGTGTAGAGGGTGATTTCCAGGTATCTCATGACTAGGTTGGCATAAGTGGGGGCTGTTTTCGTTCCCATAGCGGTCCCAGATTTCTGCCTGTAGGGTTTGTTATTGAAAACGAAGTAATTGTTCTCCAATTCTTCTCCAATTGTTCTCACGAATTCTTTTTTGATGCGTTGTGGGAGTTCATTGTGGTAATTATCCAGCCAGAATTGGATAGCTTCTATTCCTAGGTTGTGGGGGATGTTGGGTTGACTACATCGAACGTCACTAGTAGGGTTTGTTCAGTAAGGGGCATATTAGGGAGGTGATTGAGCATATCTAGGTCGTCTCTTATGTAGCTTTTGATGTGTTTGAGAAAAGGCTTGAGAAGGGTATCAATGAAGTTGCTAAGGCGGTGGGTTTCGCAAGCGGGGCCTGCTATTATAGGTCTTAATTTGAGATCATTGAATGAGGGGACATTGATGACTATGTCTGTGGCTTCCCTGCATGCCTTACTTATTAATTTGCTTTTATGTACTTTAGGGATACCGTAGAAAAGGCTGGATTTACTTGTGAAGTCTGTGATGAAGCTGAATTCCTTGTTAGTGAGTCCTTCTTTGTATTGGTTGATCAGAGTTTTTAGGTTTCTCATAATTTTCTGTTGATTGTAGTGTTCAGCCTTTCCGTAGTATGTTTCGTTTTCCAAAGTGGAGAGCGCTAAGTTGATATAGAATTCTGTCTCCATTAGGACTACTGTACTCCCTTTATCAGCCTCTTTAATTGTAATGGTTCTGTCGGTTTTTAATCTATTTAATTCTTCCCATTCTTTCTTGTTGAGGTTTGGCTTGTGTTTTTGTCTGTGCAAGTGTTGGTAAGGGAAGTTTGTGATGTGTTCACAGAATTCGTCCAGGATTTTATTTCTACCTTTTGATGGGGTGTAATTGCTTCTATTTCTGGCTAATGATTCATCCTCATTGTACTGGTCGAATAGTTCTTCACTGAGTCGTAACTTTCTACAGAAGTCTGTGATGTCTTCCTTCATTTCATAGTAGTTAGCACGTAGTGGGGTCGGTGTGAATTTAAGACCTTTGGAGAGTAAGTTGATAAGGTTGGGTGTTGGTTCGGAACTAGTTAGATTGATCATTTTTATTACTCTCGGTTTCTCCTCCCTGTCTTGTGTTATTTTGTTTGCCTGTATCTGTATGCTGTGTCTAAAAAATGGTTGGGGTAGAGGGGTTGTCTGCTGATGTTAAGTGGTCTCCTGTGTTTGTTATATTCCTTGTTGTTGTAAAATGTGGTTCGGGTTGGCGGTTGTAGATTGAATGGGGTGTTCCTGGATTGCGAGTATGGATGTGTGTTTCTATGTGCCATGTTGGATTGTGGTGTTATAGGTGGCCTACGTTGTTGGTTGTATCGTGTGGTGTGGTTTTGTTGTGTATTGTGGAAGCGAGAGTTGAGAAAATGGAAATTACCCCCACCCCCCCTCTCTCTCTCTCTGTCATACTACCAGACCTGAAAAAAGTAGTAGTGTCAGTATAATAAACTAAAACACTTTGAAGGCGGTACCCTAGCATGGCCGAGATCTCATGACTGAAACTAGTAAAATATATAAGCTCAAAGAACCTATTTAAAATAGTTGGAAATCGAAAACAAACTAGCTGAAGATTTAATGAAGCTGAAAATTAACCATAAAATTAGGGTCTTGTGAGATAAAGACATATTATATGCTCTTAACCTCGGAATAGAAGAGATTAGATGTGCTGCCATTGTCGGCATTCAATCATATATTTTGTTATTTCTGTTTTACATCGGCCCAGTTTCAGAATTCTTTTTATTATGATGAAGAAAATGTATACTTAACTATCTCTGTGAAAGACAACGTTGGACTTGGCATGGTTTGGTCGCAATAGTCTAAAAAACTAGAAAGACTCTGCCAATTCGTAGACAATAATGTGTGTATATATACATATTGTAGATGATAATGTGTGTATATATATATATATAACAAAGAGGGTGTGGTAAGATACCAGGTGGACCATAACGCACCAGAGTACTCAGTACTTAGGGTAGTAGAGTAGGTAATATGAAGAGAGTCAAGACCCGCACGGCTGAGCTCCGGCCGTTTCGACAGCTAGGAGCCCAGCCGTCGGGGTCTTGACACTCTTCATACACACACACATATATATATATATATATATAATATATATATATATATATATATATATATATATATATATATATATATATATATATATATATATATATATATATATATATATATTATATATATAAATAGAGAGAGAGAGCGCATGCGCGCGTGTGTTTGTTACGCAGTGTTTTATAACATACAAAGGGCAAAACTCAGTGTTTAAGAAGTAATTGTTATCAAATTAAGAGAAAGTTGTGTCGCCAGTGACAATAAAACTAATTCTGTGTTAGACTATAAACATTGATAACTCTGAGATTAATGTGGTTTTAAATTCTATTTTATTGCTTCATCTTTTGGTAGTTGCCGTTATTAAAGGATATATACACAGTATAGTATAGAACCTATACTATACTGTACAGGTGATTCAGTGAATTACTGGTGGTGGTATGTATATGACCCCGTCGATGTACTGGCTGAGTGTATGTGTACATATATATATATATATATTTATACATATATAAATATATATATATATATTTATGTACACGTACATACATATATGTATACAGACGTACAGTAGTATGTATATATATATACATACATGCACACATATATATATATGTACGTATGGATTCACCGAACATTTATTATAATGTTCGGTGTGTTTGTAAACAACCATCCCGTATTAAGCCGTAGTGTCTAGCAACCATCGTTGCTCGTTTGTTCAACACTGACAAAAGAACGCTGTACTAGTTTCAAGCTTAACCCACTCGATATGCAAATTGGGCTACTCAGCCGTTAATATGCATAAGGTAAGTATATACGTTCAACAATCTGGCAGGAAGGTATACGTTGCTGACGATAGCTAATAAGCTTGAAACTAGTACAGCGTTCTTTTGTCAGTGTTGAACAAACGAGCAACGAGGGTTGCTAGACACTACGGCTTAATACGGGATGTTTGTTTACAAACATACCGAGCATTATAATAAATGTTCGCTGAATCCATACGTACATATATATATGTGTGCATGTATGTATATATATATATATACTACTGTACGTCTGTATACATATATGTATGTACGTGTACATACTTATATTTAAGTAACAGCCGTACTAAGAGTGGGAAATGAAATTTCGTTTCATTTTTTCCGTATCTAAATATATATTTATGTATATATGGAATAGAATGAAACGAAATTTCATTTCTCACTCTTAGTACGGCACTTACTTAAATGTAAGTATGTATGTATACGTACATACATATATGTATACAGACGTACAGTAGTATGTATATATATACATACATGCACACATATATATATGCACGTATCGGTTTACCGAACATTTATTATAATGCTCGGTTTGTTTGTTTGTAAACAAACAAACAGCCCGAATTACGCCGTACAGTGTTTAGGCAACCACGTCACCTTTTTGTTCAACACTGACACAGGAACGATGTACTAGTTTTAAGCTTATAAGCTATCGTCAGCATCGTATACCTTCCTGTCAGATGGTTGAACGTCTGAAAGTATATACTTTCCTTATACATATTAACGGCTGAGCAGCCTAATTTGCATATCGAGTGAGTTCAGTCGGCCGGGCACACCGAAAACGATAAATGGAATAGAATGAAACGAAATTTCATTTCTCACTTTTAGTACGGCACTTACTTAAATGTAAGTATGTATGTATGTATACGTACTTACATATATGTATACAGACGTACAGTAGTATGTATATATATACACACATGCACACATATATATATATGAACATATCGGTTTACCGAACATTTATTATAATGCTCGGTTTGTTTGTTTGTAAACAAACAAACAGCCCGAATTACGCCGTACAGTGTTTAGGCAACCACGCCACCCTTTTGTTCAACACTGACACAAACAAACAAACCGAGCATTATAATAAATGTTCGGTAAACCGATACGTGCATATATGTATGTGTGCATGTGTGTATATATATACATACTACAGCAATTAAACCAGTGTATTACTGGTACTTTATTTTATCGACCCCGTAAGGATGAATGGCAAAGTTAACCTCGGCGGGATTTGAACTCAAACCATAAATGGTCGTAACTCTTTGTTGCAAAGCATGGCGTTCGACCCTCTACCGATACTGCCAATCCACCGCCTTGTTACTAAATAATAATGAAATAATTATGGTTTGACTGCCTTTCACTGTATATATTTTCGCTTAGGGCGAAACATGAACATACTAAACATGAACATATAATTCGATAGATTATTTAAGTAATTCGATGAACATAAATGGATAATTTCTATGCTGCTTTTTTTCTTTGTAACTAAAACACATTGGTTCTCCGTCAGTTTCAATGACCATTCTGTTGTTCGATCAAGTGAATGTCCTACTTGTTAAATTTACGAATGAATGGTTCAGTGAAACGTATGCCCTTAACAGAATACAACAGCTACAGTATATTCAACAGGCTTTCAAAGTGTTTCTGTCTGCGTGATTTCAATTCTGTCGACCCAAAGTTATTAAATACTTTTGTTGAAGATGCCACGGGATTCCGAAGCGACCTCCTTGACCACCCATGCATGTCTATAAACTCTCGGTATGATGGATCCTCTGTCGGTTTCGCTGGTGTATTCCATAGACAAGTGTACCTTTTAACGAAATCCTCCGACAGACTCAGCATAAAACAGTATGTGTCATTGCTAGACTTTTGAATTACATGTAGTTTATCTTATAAAATAGTGTATTTCATAGACACGTGTATCCAAGCTCTGTTCTCACCTACTGAGGTCCTATTCTTGATGAAATTTGAGGCTCTAATTTTTATGAATTAGTGTTAAAGGGTAAAAACTAATGATAAAATAAAAAATATATATTTTAATAAATGGGGCACCTGAGGGTATGGGACCCTAATCTATAGCTTATTTAGCTTATAGGTAAGTGCAGGACTGTGCGTATCCTTAATATAATTCCCAGACAGAATCAGAGTAACATGGTATGTGTCAATTTTGGACTTTTAAATTATAGATACAATTTATCTTGTATTACATTTTATTCAACGGAGGAATGTATTTTTAACGTAATTCACAACAGTGTGACATGATGTGTTACAAAACTGAACCTTTCAATTACAGACATAGTCCATCTGGTGAGTTTTCAAATTGTTTACGTCTATCCAATTTGAGACACATGGCTTAGGCTGCCGGGGCGATAATAAAAGACACTTACCCCCAAATGCCTCTCAGTGGGAGCAAACTCGAAACCTGGGACCTTATGATTGGAAACGAACTTATTAAGTACTCAGCCACGCCACTTTCCATAATAATACAATACTTCAAGCTTATTATAGGATATTACGGTCAAATCATGGCTTTCACAAACACACTAGTAATTAAAATTAAATATATATAAACTCCTTGATCTTCATTGCATGCTACAACTGGTGAGAAAACATTTAAATTACTTCATAAATTGATAATAAAGCAATTTAACTATTTAGCGTAATGTTTACCCTTCTCAATGTTTTATTAATGTATTTAAATTAAATGTTTTGATGTTTAATCTTCGAATGAACGACGACAAATACTAGTTTATAGTTGGTAAAAGTGTTTTATTGACAGAGTCGTTATAGCATAGGGTCGAATATATTGTGGTATTTGTTTTGGCTGTTTGTGTGTTCCAAGTTCAAATTTTAACTTTCATCTTTACAGAGTCGATAAAATAAATTAATCCATGGCGGTGGAGTGGCGGAATTATTAGAGCGTGGGTTCTGATCCGTTACTTTGTATTCTAAATTCAAATTATACCTAGCGATTCAAATGTCCCGATAGCCATAGATAATATTTTGCTGTCGTTGTGTAACTCCAAGTCGTAAATGGTTATATAAGAATGTAACCAAATGTCTAAGACTCTTCAAATTCTGCTAACCATCTATTAATAAATAACAGACGTATGATCGAAAGCATTCCAATTGTGACAATCTTATCTAAAATTCTTTTTCTTATTTTTTTTTCTGACTATATATCCTAGACTCAGGCAACCATAAGGAACTGTGAGTGAAAATGGGTTGAAAGAAACTGTTTGGAAATCCGTCTGATGGACTGCACCTGTAGCAAGGGAGATTTACGGCGTTCACAAGCCATGGGCCATATCACTGATCACTGCTATCTGAACGGAGATGGCTACCAACGAGTGTGAGCCCTGCAAGGTAGAGGGCTGTTCCAGCGTGTCTCCCTCGCCGTCATCCTCCAGAGCAATGTCTTCTCCATCACGTGGGATAGGACCACGAAGTGGACTGCCCTTTAAAATATGTTGTTTGAATACTATGTTTTACTTTACAAGTTGATCTTACTGTGCCTGTAATTCAAAAGGCCAGCCTTGTCACTTTATCGTGCTGAATCTCCCCGAGAATTACGTTAAGAGTACACATGTTTGTGGAGTGGTCAGCCACTCGCATGTTAATTTCACAAGCTGACTGTTCGCCTCATCGAAAAACTAGATCGTTCATCTTCTAAACCGACTGAGGTCCATGCCTATGTCTGGCTATACGCATAGAAATGAAGCGTTGCTTAGTGACAAGATTAATTCACGAGAAATACAACTATAACAGCAGTAATAGGAGTGGAATGTGTAGTATATTGAGTCAATGAATCGTTGCTGCAGATAATATCACATCGTTAGAAATTAGAATGTATGGAGTGAGCATATCAAATGTTAAACTAATCATGTAATTTTATATTCTGTTGTATCATCAATTGAGGTAGAATTTTAGACAGCATAATGAACAAAAGAATTGTTATATTTTATATTCAGATTGATTAGCTATTGATTAGGTGTTGAAGGGTATAGATAGGCAAGTTAATCATTTGATCAAGCACCGTTGTGTTATGAAAGACATTTTATATTCTTCAGAGAATACAATCTGAAATAAAGGAGAATTCCTTTCATGGATCGCAGTGAAGTTGATGTCAAGTTACAAAAAGAAAATGCAAAATTTCTTAATCACTAATCTTGATAAGAGTGCTATAAAAAAATAAATAAAAAGAAAGATAGTTTCCATCTTAGAGCAATAGTATATGATGACAGACAAGCGAGAAATGTATTTTTTAATGAACTTAATGATATTGTGATTCTTAAGCTGACTGAGGAAATTAGATTTAGATATAATTGTGGAAAACTTGCTTTCGATATAAAATGAAGGATCTTCTGTCGGTCTCGAAAATGAGCATTCAATCAACTGTACTTCCTTTGTAAGGAGCCGAGTATTTCAGAGACACGAGTATCCATAATATAATTCTTTGGGAGATTCAACGTGGAACAGTGTGTGACATGGCTGGCTTTTAGTTTCCATGGCTTCCAAATAGTTTCCATCTACACAATTAACATCGACCCAAGGCTACGATAAATTACCCTTATCCTAGATACTACGTTGCGATCAAACTTGGGGACTAATGATCGCAGCGTGAGCTCGTTAACAATTTGGCTATGCTGCATCCACAGTACTAGGGATTAAAACATATGCGCCAGTCTTCTTATATATGTATTCACATAGAACCTTTACTTTCTAAACATGGTACCTAATCATTAGTGTGTAAAAAAAAGTCTAGAAAGCTGTTTCGTATTTTACATCTGTCATCACCTTTTATAAACCTTATTTTGACATGTGCGATAGCAGATTCCTGTCTACATTCCATATTATATATATATATATATATATATATATATATATATGTGTGTGTGTGTGTGTGTGTGTTTGTGTGTGTGTGGGTTTGTGTGTGTGGGTGTGTGTGTGGGTGTATGTGTGTGTGTGTGAGTGTGCGCGCGCGTGTGTGTGTATAATTACATATGTATAATTGTATATATATAATTGTGTATATATCTATATATCTATATATATATATACGTATATATATATATATACTATATACACAGTATACGTATCATATATATAATATATATATATAAATTATATATATAATATATATATATATATAAATTAATAAAAACAATGAATAAAAACAAAGAAACAGTTCCTTATATTAAAAAATTCATCATTTTACGATCGTTTCTAGGATATATATGTGTGTGTTGGTATGTATATCATATAGATCTATGTAAAAATTTTACAAACTATCAGAGGGAATATACATACCTACACATATATATGCTGTCTTCAGAAATAATGATATTTGTTTATTGAAAAACACCAACGAAGATTTAATATAATAGGTCTGTTTGGGATCAGGTTTTGAATTAACTAATAGAAGAGTAGTAAGTGGTCAAGTTGATAGAATAGTAGTAGTAGAAATTTAATTTAGGGGTAGAGGAATGCAGACTTCAGTTTTGAATGGAAATAATACTTTGAATGAAAAGATTACTTTGGGGATGAAAAGAGGTCAAGCCGGTGAAAGGTACACGAAAATTTAATGCTAATGTTAAAATAGAAGGAGAATAATATTTTAGGATAAATGTGTTAGTGAGAAATACCAATCTTATTAAAAACATAAGGAATTTAGATCTATAAAAAGAAAATAAATTAATTTAATTGATAGGTATACTTATAGGGATAAATTTATATTAATTCATATAGATGTGATAAATAAGAGTTAGATGTTATTAAAGAATGTTGTTAAAAACGAAGGAAAAAAAATTGGGGGGGGGGGGGGTAAATGTATTAGTGAGAAATAACAAACTTATATAGACTACAAGGAATTTAGATTCATAACAGGAAATTTTAATAGTTTATATGTATACTTGATTGAATTTAAACTTTGCCTTTAATTTTTTTGAGAAACAAACACTTCGATAAAATATGATGTAGAGCTGATATAATTAACTATGTCTTAGAAGTTGTTGCTCTGGCATGACATATGCCTTGCAGCATAGAGTTACGCCCCTTTACGGTCTGAGTTCAAATCACGCTAACTTCAAATCAGGCTAACTTTGCCTTTCATCCTAGCTGGATCGATAAAATGAAGTAGCAGTAATGCACTGGCATAACTGCTGGCCTTGTGCCAAAAGTAGAAACAATTATTATACAATTTGCGTGTAGGCAGGTCTCTCTCGAAATAGGGCAGGAGGGTTGCACTGAGATTATTATGTGTCCGTGAGGGAGGCGTCGGCCAAAAACGTTGGAGAACCTATTTTAAACAATAATTGTATTAAGCATCTTGGCCCTAACGACACTATTGTTAAAGTGTGCGACCGCGAGGTCATGTTTGATCCTGGTGGTACGTTGTCTACGTGAATAAGACATTTTATTTTAGGTTGCTGCGGTCAACAACTTCGATCTATTAATTAAAATATTATTTATTAAGCTAACAGAATTATAGTCTCCTCGCCACATAATTATTTCTAATTACGTTTTTAATGCCGATTGTATAAAATATCTTAACAATTAAACTCGTTTATTTAACTTGACACGTATGACAAATGTTTCGTTATCTATCAACGGAATCCTTGAAACCAACTCTTTTGGAATCGGTTTGCCAGATGATTATCTCAAGGACAATTTATACAGCTTCATATCGTAAACAACATCATAATAAAAATCATCATTCATGTAAGCATTCATCGATTTATACATCCATTCAGCAATTATTAGTATCGATCTGTCTACAAGTCAAACAATATACTCCTCTTTCCTAAAAAAAGAAAACAACAAAAAAAGAAAACACAGATAAAAGATGGCAAAGGTGACATTCTGATTACACAAGTGTCGGTTAACTAAAGATTACATCTGTGCAGTTCACACGTAATGTTCAACGGTTCTTAATTTGTGTTGCGTTATTGACGTTTATCATCTAAATGATCGGCCGGTCAGCCATTGGCTTATCTATCTTTAACTAGCAACAGCAGTAGCAGCATATATATACTGTTGTGTGACTATATGCATGTATATGTGTGTTTGTACATATATATATATATATATATATATATATATATATATATATATATATATATATATATATATATATATATATATATATATATATATATATATATATACAATATATTAATAAATGGAAACTATATTTATAAAACCATATTTATTTTATTATACATATTTCAAGGGTAACCAAGGCAGATTATGGTGCGCTTTCATTACATAAAATAAAATACAGATTTGTTTTATAAATAAATATTGACATACCCGGAAAAAAGACAACTTTAACGGTTGGAGCTTCCTGGATAGTATATATATATATATATATATATATATATATATATATATATATATATATATATATATATACGTGTGTATAATGGTAGCTATGGTGCTTCCATAGGCGGTATGCAAAAATTAGCACTCAATATTCATACAAAGCAGAGTGTGGATGGTATAAAAAAAACGAAAAATCAGTGATGCATCTGGACTCAGTTTATTGCGTGTTACAATTGTTTCGCCAGCAGGTAGCTCGAGACATCATCACACTGTATGGATCTGGCTGATTCGACGGCTGCAAGTTCGTTCGGAGCAAATTTTCTCAGTGAGAATATATATATATGCTGTAGCTGTGTGTATTTGTATGTGTGTTTGTCTATATATATATATATATATCCGGGAGAGATGACCCCTTAGCCTTTGTCAAGGCAGAATTCTAGGAGAAGGAAAACTCTGATATAACACCTGCAACTCTGATGGTATCCAATGATGTTGACTTGTTCTACTTTTTGGTAAATATCATCTTGGTTAAGAGAGTGGGACTGGCTTTGTGCAGTGCCTTTGCTCACTATAAAAGCTTCACGGCACAGGCATTGCTTTATATCTGGAGATCTCTCTGCACTTGTCGTCACATGGTACCATGGGCCCAGCACTATATGTCAATAATTGTCACAAGTGTAGTGTTTGTACCAGAGTTTGCAAGTCGCTGGATGGACTAAAAAGTCACACTCGTTCAGCGCATCGGTAGGGGTTCTCCTACATTGTTATAAAGTAGTGGCCGTACTCGAAGACGAGTTGGCAGCCACCATATATATATATATATATATATATATATATATATATATATATATATATATAACGAAGGAAATGTGGTAAGGAACCATGTGGACCATAACGCACCAAAGTACTCAATACTTGAGGTAGTAGAGTGGGTAATAGGAACCAGTAAGACCCCGGGGTCTTACTGGTTCCTATATATATATATATATATATGCTGTTGCTGTGTGTATGTATATGTGTTTATATATATATATATATATATATATATATATATATATATATATATATATATATATATATATATATTTACATCACTAATCTCTCGTGCACATCTTGCCTATCACTTTCGTCTTCCTCTATCCCACTCTTACGACCTCTATTCAACTATCGCTAGAAATGTTGGGTGACATAAATATCATAACATTCATGTATATATATATATATATATATATATATATATATATATATCCCCCTGTGTTGTTTACTTGTCTCACTCGCTTTACGCATTTCTATTGTCCTAATAACTTATTTTAGTTATTATCGCTCCAACGTGAGGTATATGATTTTTAATGCGATGAAATACCCATGATCGTTTGGTAAATCACTGATGAGGGACTCATTTTATAACATGTTATCCATGTGCAACCAGCAGTATTCTTCTCACCCATATTTTCATATATTTATATATATATAACAAAGGAATTGTGGTATGGAACCAGATGGACCATAACGCACCAGAGTACTGAATACTTAGGGTAGTAGAGTGGGAAATAGGAAAAAGTATGACCCCGACGGCAGAGCTCAAGCCATTTCGACGGCTATTTCTGGACTAAATTAGAATTTTTAGCCTGGTGAATAAATAGCCGAACTTGTCAAGGGGGTACTTCCTTATATGGGAATATTGTAGTTGTCAAGAGGATTGGTTAATATTTGTTGTATCAAATAAGTCTATCATGGCATTTGGTGGGAGGGAGGGGTGGCTGAACTTGCCTGTAGAACAATAGGGGAATGAGTGGAGCGGTCAAGCGTTGAAGGTGATATGTACACAACAGATTCTAAGCATAGTGTATGAAGTGGAAGAGGGAGGTTATAGAATAGGTAAATCGAATGAGAGTAGGAGACAATAAAAGATAATAGAAAGAAATAAAAAAAAATATATAAAATTAGATCGTGAGAAATGAATAAAAAAAATCACAATGCTATCTTACAATTACAGGTTAATAAGTTGAGAATAGAAAATCTTGTAGAATGAGTAGTAACAAAACTGATACAAAATTAAAGAGGTTTTAACACATCTGCTATAAGTAGTTAGTAAAACGTATTCGGCCAATTCTATCTTAAAATTACAGGGGTGGGGGAACTGATGCTACAGAGGCCCAAACCATCCATTAGGCTTATAAACCCAACGAAGTCGGACATAGGGAGAATCAGTAAAAAGATCCTAGTCCGAGTTATACCAAAAGTTAAGCAAAACGTGAGACTTAGCCTATGGTCCAGCACCCAGGAAGTAATATCATGGTTCAGGAATATGGAGGGCAAACGAGACACAAAATTCATCCAATTTGACATAGAGAGTTACTATGCATCTATTACTTTACCGCTCCTTACGGCCGTCTTGGACTTTGCCGAAACACGCACACCCATCACTGAGCAGGAAAGAAATATCATTCTCCACGCCAGGAAGACAGTCCTACTTTTTGCCAACTCTAAGTGGATAAAGAGAGCTCCCGACTTCCCCTTCGACATCAGTATGGGCGCGACGGATTCAGCCGAGGTCACAGATCTTATAGGATTATTCCTACTATTTAAACTCACCGAAATGCTTCCTGCATTCGGCGGTTGATTGTACCGGGATGATGGGCTCCTCACCCTCAAAGGGTACAACCCCAGTAGTACAGACCAGGTTCGTAAACAACTAATCAACTTCTTCCGGGACTGGGGATTTAAAATCACCCTAGAAACGTCCCTAACCTGAGTCAATTTCCTGGACGTTACCCTTAACCTTGAAAATGATCTGTACTACCCATACAGGAAACCAAACGACAACCTGCACTACATCCACCGCCGCTCTAACCATCCTAGAAACATCACCAATAACCTGGTTAAAAACATCTCCCTCCGCATATCTCGTTTGTCAGCTAATGAGCAGATATTCGACGAACACGCCCCTCATTACAACTAGGCCCTCAAGCGGAGTGGCTTCCGGGAGGAAATATCCTTTTATCCAGCTTCCCTTAGCGGATCCAGCAGGCAACACCGCCGCTCACGCAACGTAACGTGGTTCAATCCTCCCCATAATGCCGAAGTGGCAACACCTATCGGAAAAATCTTCTTTAGACTCCTCGAAAAACACTTCCCACTATAACACCGCTACCACAACATAATAAACAAAAACACCATCAAACTGTCCTACAGCACCACACCTAACTTCGCACAAAATATCGTCTCCTCAAACAACAAAAAACTCAACCTCTATGGAAGAAATAACCTAGACAGCAGTGGAGTGCCGACCAGGAGGTGTAACTGCCCTGATAGATCTACGTGCCCCCTCAAGAACACATGCCGAGAACGTAACGTGATCTACCAGTGCAACGTGAGGACGGACACCCCCAACAAAGCTTATATAGGATTAACTCTACCAACATACTTTCCGAAACCCGGTCCGGCGGCATGCCACAACACTTTCGGGCAACATCTGGGACCTCCAAGATAATAATATAACCTTCAATTACACTTGGAGCTTACTGTCCAGAGCTAACTCTTACACGGGAGGACGCCGTCCGTGTAACTTATGCTCGGAGGAAACATTACAAATGTTGTTTTCGAAGGACCAACTCCTAAACAAGAAAGACGACTTGGTAACCTCATGCAAACACAGATTGCATAGGACTTACCTCGCCCTCAAACCCCATAACGACCCGGGTGGGTAGAGAAGGGCTGATAACCCTCCACTTGCCGAATAAGTTAGGGAAAACCCCAGCTTACATAGGTAGATTATCTCTTTTCTTTTCCTCTTTGTCTTCTTCTTCCCCTGTCTCATCCTATCACTTCCTTCCACCCCCTATTTTCTTCCTCGTCTGCCTTTCCCCTTTCGCCTACCCCGATGCAGCCCATCGGGCCTCTGTAGCATCTGTTCCTCCACCCCTGTAATTTTAAGATAGAATTGGCCGAATACGTTTTACTAACTACTTATAGCAGATGTGTTAAAACCCCTTTAATTTTGTATCAGTTTTGTTACTACTCATTCTACAAGATTTTTCTATTCTCAACTTATTAACCTGTAATTGTAAGATAGCATTATAATTTTTTTTATTCATTTCTCACTATCTAATTTTATATATTTTTTTTATTTCTTTCTGTTATCTTTTACTGTCTCCTACTCTCATTCTATTTACCTATTCTATAACCTCCCTCCTCCACTTCATACACTATCCTTAGAATCTGCTGTATACATATCACCTTCAACGCTTGACCGCTCCACTCATTCCCCTATTGTTCTACAGGCAAGTTCAGCCACCCCTCCCTCCCACCAAATGCCATGATAGACTTATTTGATACAACAAATTTTAACCAATCCTCTTGACAACTACAATCTTCCCATATAAGGAAGTACTCCCTTGACAAGTTCGTCTATTTATTCACCAGGCTAAAAATTCTAATTTAGTCCAGAAATAGCCGTTGAAACGGCTTGAGCTCTGCCGTCGGGGTCATACTTTTTCCTATATATATATATATATATATATATATATATATATATATATATATATATATATATATATATACAAGCTTTTCTGATGATTTCTTTCGATTGCAACAGTTCTAGTCCTGTAGAAGCTATGTCTATATTATCTGTATGTGTATCCCGGGTTCAACGGGGGTAATCACAGTAAGTAAGGTAGTCAATACATAGCTGAGTATAAATGTTTAATATAGAAATGGCTTCTACAGGACTAGAACTGTTGATTTCCTTCGAATGAAAAAGTTATAGACATGTATAAGCCATATATATATATATACATATATAATTATTCAGAATAATAATAAATGAAGACATTCACATAATCAAAATACATATTTTATTATATATATTTCGAAGGTACTGTGCTGTTTTTTTCAGTACGTCCTCGTCAGATAAAATACATGAATTGATATATGACATACCTCAACGGTCTTGATGGTTCAATTCCAGTATTGACTGCCAATACTAGAATTGAACCATCAAGACCGTTGAGGTATGTCATACATCAATTCATGTATTTTATCTGACGAGGACGTACTGAAAAAAACAGCACAGTACCTTCGAAATATATATAATAAAATATGTATTTTGATTATGTGAATGTCTTCATTTATTATTATTCTGAATAATTATAACTCCAGATTCTTGTAAAGTGCTTTTAATCTATTGTAACTCTACATTCCTTGAGTAATCAATGAACCATATTAATCTTTGGTTATATATATATATATATATGTAGTATGTATATATTTTTTGGGACACCCTGTATATATATGTGTGTGGGTATGTATGTGTGTGTATATATGTGTATGTGTGTATGTGAACATCACTACCATCCCGACCACCACAGTACCATAATCATCGCTACATAACTCTTCCAACGACCGCCACTGTTAAATTCAGTCAAGCTTGCCTAACTCTTTCAACACACATTTACGTTTTAATAGTCTTCTTTCTTCACACAACTTTCTGTCATATATTCTTTCTTTCTCTCTTCCTTTCTTCCTTTCTTTCTTTCTTACTTTTCTCTTTTTTTTTTTTCTTTCCTTAATTTTTCTTTCTATCATTTCATCTTTCCATTGCCTTTCATCCTTACGGGGTCGATAAAATAAAGTACCAGTAATGCACTGGGATGATTGCTGGCCTTGTGCCAAATGTAGAAACAACTATTTCTCTTGGGTTGTTTGGCAGTATCGGTAGAGCGTCAGACACCATGCTTTACAGCATAGAGTTATGGCCCTTTACCGTATGAGTTCAAATCCCACCGAGGTTAACTTTGCCTTTCTTTCTTTTCTTTCTATTTTGTCCCAGGCACTCTTTCTTATCTTCATTCCCTTTCTCCTTTTTCTTTTCTCTTCAATCTTCACACTTTCTTTTCATCTCTTTCTTATCTTCAGTCTCTCTACACTGTCTTTCTTTCTTTCATTCTTCTTCCACCCTTCCTATCATCTCCCCCGCCCCCTCCACTGCTCATCTCTATATATACTTTTCATCTATCTTATTATTCTAAATATATTATTTCACTTTCGCATCTTTCAATTCTTTAACATCGCCACTACAACTAGAGTCACCCCATATCTGTCCTCCACCACCCACACTACTACTACTACTACTACTACTACTACTACTACTACTACTACTACTACTACTACTACTACTGTTGTTGCTACAGCTGCTGCTACTGCTGCTCCTGCTGCTGCTACTACTACTACTACTACTACTACTACTACTACTACTACTACTACTACTCCAACGCCACACCAACCATAGCCACCCCGCCACACCAACTATAGCCACCCCGCCACACCAACCATAGCCACCCCGTCACACCAACCATAGCCACCCCACCTCTCCTCCAACGCCACACCAGCCATAGCCACCCACCACACCAACTATAGCCACCCCGCCACACCAACCATAGCCACCCCGTCACACCAACCATAGCCACCCCACCTCTCCTCCAACGCCACACCAGCCATAGCCACCCACCACACCAGCTATAGCCACCCACCACACCAACCATAGCCACCCCGCCACATCAACCATAGCCACCCCGCCACACCAACCATAGCCCCCCCCCACCACATCAACCATAGCCACCCCGCCACATCAACCATACCCACCCCGCCACACCAACCATAGCCCCCCCCACCACATCAACCATAGCCACCCCGCCACATCAACCATAGCCACCCCGCCACACCAACCATAGCCATCCCGCCACACCAACCATAGCCACCCTACCAACCATAGCCACCCCGCCACACCAACCATAGCCACCCCACCACACCAACCATAGCCCCCCGTCCCCCCCCATACCACCATCCACATCAACCATAGCCACCCCGCCACACCAACCATAGCCACCCCGCCACACCAAGCATAGCCACCCCACCTCACCTCCAACGCAACACCAAACATAGCCACCCCACCACACCAACCATAGCCACCCCGCCACATCAACCATAGCCACCCTGCCACACCATCCATAGCCACCCCGCCACACCAACCATAGCCACCCCATCTCACCTCCAACGCAACACCAACCATAGCCACCCCACCACACCAACCATAGCCACCCCGCCACATCAACCATAGCCACCCTGCCACACCAACCATAGCCACCCCGCCACACCAACCATAGCCACCCCACCACACCAACCATAGCCACCCCACCACACCAACCATAGCCATCCCACCACACCAACCATAGCCACCCCACCACACCAACCATAGCCACCCCACCACACCAACCATAGCCACCCCACCACACC
Organism: Eledone cirrhosa; assembly: GCA_964016885.1. Classification (NCBI taxonomy): domain Eukaryota; kingdom Metazoa; phylum Mollusca; class Cephalopoda; order Octopoda; family Eledonidae; genus Eledone; species Eledone cirrhosa. The sequence continues at coordinate 126,360,681 of OZ024741.1, forward strand.
AACCATAGCCACCCCACCACACCAACCATAGCCATCCCACCACACCAACCATAGCCACCCCACCACACCAACCATAGCCACCCCACCGCACCAACCATAGCCATCCCCGCCACACCAACCATAGCCACCCGCCACATCAACCATAGCCACCCCACCTCTCCTCCAACGCAGCACCAACCATAGCCACCCCACCACACCAACCATAGCCCGCCCGCCACACCAACCATAGCCACCCGCCACATCAACCATAGCCACCCCACCTCTCCTCCAACGCCACACCAACCACAGCCACTCCACCACACCAACCATAGCCATCCACCACACCAACCATAACCCCCCGCCACACCAACCATAGCCACCCGCCACATCAACCATAGCCACCCCACCTCTCCTCCAACGCCACACCAACCACAGCCACTCCACCACACCAACCATAGCCATCCACCACACCAACCATTGCCCCCCCCGCCACACCAACCATAGCCACCCGCCACATCAACCATAGCCACCCCACCTCTCTTTCAACGCCACACCAACCACAGCCACTCCACCACACCAATCATAGCCACCCCACCACACCAACCATAGCCACCCCGCCACATCAACCATAGCCACCGCACCTCTCCCCCAACGCCACACCAACCATAGCCACCCTACCACACTAACCATAGCCACCGCACCTCTCCCCCAACGCCACACCAACCATAGCCACCCTACCACACTAACCATAGCCACCCCACCTCTCCTTCAACACCACACCAACCATAGCCACACCGCCACATCAACCATAGCCACCCCACCACACCAACCACAGCCACACCACCACACCAACCATAGCCACCCCACCACACCAACCATAGCCACCCCGCCACACCAACCATAGCTGCCCCGCCACACCAACCATAGCCACCCCACCACACCAACCATAGCCACCCCACCACACCAACCATAGCCCCCCCGCCACACCAACCATAGCCACCCGCCACATCAACCATAGCCACCCCACCTCTCTTTCAACGCCACACCAACCACAGCCACTCCACCACACCAACCATAGCCACCCCACCACACCAACCATAGCCACCCCGCAACATCAACCATAGATGCCCTACCACACCAACCATAGCCACCCCACCAACCACAGCCACTCCACCACACCAACCATAGCCACCCCACCACACCAACCGAAGCCACCCCACCAACCATAGCCACCCCGCAACATCAACCATAGATGCCCTACCACACCAACCATAGCCACCCCACCAACCACAGCCACTCCACCACACCAACCATAGCTGCCCCACCACACCAACCATAGCCACCCCACCAACCATAGCCACCCCGCCACACCAACCATAGCCACCCCACCACACCAACCATAGCCACTCCACCACACCAACCATAGCCACCCCACCACACCAACCATAGCCCCCCCGCCACACCAACCATAGCCACCCGCCACATCAACCATAGCCACCCCCACCTCTCCTCCAACGCAGCACCAACCATAGCCACCACACCACACCAACCATAGCCACCCCACCACACCAACCATAGCCCCCCCGCCACACCAACCATAGCCACCCGCCACATCAACCATAGCCACCCCACCTCTCTTTCAACGCCACACCAACCACAGCCACTCCACCACACCAACCATAGCCACCCCACCACACCAACCACAGCCACTCCACCACACCAACCATAGCCATCCACCACACCAACCATAGCCACCCCACCACCCCAACCACAGCCACTCCACCACACCAACCATAGCCATCCACCACACCAACCATAGCCATCCACCACACCAACCATAGCCACCCCACCACCCCAACCACAGCCACCCCACCACCCCAACCATAGCCATCCACCACACCAACCATAGCCATCCACCACACCAACCATAGCCACCCCACCACCCCAACCACAGCCACCCCACCACCCCAACCACAGCCACTCCACCACACCAACCATAGCCATCCACCACACCAACCATAGCCACCCCACCACCCCAACCACAGCCACCCCACCACCCCAACCACAGCCACTCCACCACACCAACCATAGCCATCCACCACACCAACCATAGCCATCCACCACACCAACCATAGCCACCCCACCACCCTAACCACAGCCACCCCACCACCCCAACCATAGCCATCCACCACACCAACCATAGCCATCCACCTCACCAACCATAGCCCCCCGCCACACCAACCATAGCCACCCCGCAACATCAACCATAGCTGCCCCACCACACCAACCATAGCCACCCCACCACACCAACCATAGCCACCCCACCACACCGACCATAGCCACCCCACCACACCAACCACAGCCACACCACCACACCAACCATAGCTACCCCACCACACCAACCATAGCCACCCCGCCACACCAACCATAGGTGCCCCGCCACACCAACCATAGCCACCCCACCACACCAACCATAGCCACCCCACCACACCAACCATTGCCACCCCACCACACCAACCATAGCCACCCCACCACACCAACCATAGCCACCCCACCACACCAACCATAGCCACCCCACCACACCAACCATTGCCACCCCACCACACCAACCATAGCCACCCCACCACACCAACCATAGCCCCTCCGCCACACCAACCATAGCCACCCGCCACATCAACCATAGCCACCCCGTCTCTCCTCCAACGCAGCACCAACCATAGCCACCACACCACACCAACCATAGCCATCCACCACACCAACCATTGCCCCCCCGCCACATCAACCATAGCCACCCCACCTCTCTTTCAACGCCACACCAACCACAGCCACTCCACCACACCAACCATAGCCACCCCACCACACCAACCATAGCCACCCCGCAACATCAACCATAGATGCCCTACCACACCAACCATAGCCACCCCGCCACATCAACCATAGCCACCGCACCTCTCCCCCAACGCCACACCAACCATAGCCACCCCACCACACTAACCATAGCCACCCCACCTCTCCTTCAACGCCACACCAACCATAGCCACCCCGCCACATCAACCATAGCCACGCCACCACACCAACCATAGCCACCCCGCCACATCAACCATAGCCACCCCACCAACCACAGCCACACCACCACACCAACCATAGCCACCCCACCACACCAACCATAGCCACCCCGCCACACCAACCATAGCTGCCCCACCACACCAACCATAGCTGCCCCACCACACCAACCATAGCCACCCCGCCACATCAACCATAGCTGCCCCACCACGCCAACCATAGCCACCCCGCCACATCAACCATAGCCACCGCACCTCTCCCTCAACGCCACACCAACCATAGCCACCCCACCACACTAACCATAGCCACCCCACCTCTCCTTCAACGCCACACCAACCATAGCCACCCCGCCACATCAACCATAGCCACCCCACCAACCACAGCCACACCAACCATAGCCACCCCACCACACCAACCATAGCCACCCCGCCACACCAACCATAGCTGCACCGCCACACCAACCATAGCCACCCCGCCACACCAACCATAGCCACCCCGCCACACCAACCATAGCCACCCCGCCACATCAACCATAGCCACCCCACCAACCACAGCCACACCACCACACCAACCATAGCCACCCCACCACACCAGCCATAGCCACCCCGCCACACCAACTATAGCCACCCCACCATACCAACCATAGCCACCCCGCCACACAAACCATAGCCACCCCACCACACCAAACATACCCACCCCGCCACACCAACCATAGCTGCCCCGCCACACCAACCATAGCCACCCCGCCACACCAACCATAGCCACCCCGCCACACCAACCATAGCTGCCCCGCCACACCAACCATAGCCACCTCACCACACCAACCATAGCCACCCCACCACACCAACCACAGCCACCCGACCACACCAACTATAGCCACACCACCACACCAATCATAGCCACCCCGCCACACCAACCATAGCCACCCCACCCCACCAACCATAGCCAGCCCACCTCTCATTCAACGCCACACCAGCCATAGCCACCCCGCCACACCAACCATAGCCACCCACCACACCAATCATAGCCACCCCACCTCTCCTTCAACGCCACACCAGCCACAGCCACCCACCACACCAACCATAGCTACCCCACCACACCAGCCATAGCCACCCCACCACACCAACTATAGCCACCTCACCACACCAACCATAGCCACCCCACCACACCAACTATAGCCACCTCACCACACCAACCATAGCCACCCTACCACACCAACTTTAGCCACAACACCACACCAAACATAGCCTCTGCACCACACCAACCATAGCCACCCCGCCACACCGACCATAGCCACCCCATCACACCAACTACAGCCGCCCCGCCACACCAACCACAGCCGCCCCGCCACACCAACCATAGCCACCCTGCCACACCAACCATAGTCACCCCACCACACCAACTATAGCCACCCCACCACACCAACCATAACCACCCCACCACACCAACCACAGCCGCCCCGCCACACCAACCATAGCCACCCTGCCACACCAACCATAGCCACCCCACCACACCAACCATAGCCACCCCGCCACACCAACCATAGCCACGCCACCACACCAGCCATAGCCACCCCGCCACGCCAACTATAGCCACCCCACCACACCAACCATAGCCACCCCGCCACGAAACCATAGCCCCCCCCACCACACCAAACATACCCACCCTGCCACACCAACCATAGCCACCCCACCACACCAACCATAGCCACCCCGCCACACCAACCATAGTCACCCCACCACACCAACCATAGCCACCCCACCACACCAACCATAGCCACCCCACTACCCCAGCCATAGCCACCCCGCCACACCAACCATAGCCACCCCGCCACACCAACCATAGCCACCCCGCCACACCAACCATAGCCACCCCGCCACACCTACCATAGCCACCCCACCACACCAACTACAGCCGCCCCGCCACACCAACCATAGCAACCCCACCACACCAACCACAGCCGCCCCGCCACACCAACCATAGCCACCCTGCCACACCAACCATAGTCACCCCACCACACCAACCATAGCCACCCCACCACACCAATCATAGCCACCCCACCACACCAACCACAGCCACCCCACCACACCAACCACAGCCGCCCCGCCACACCAACCATAGCCACCCCGCCACAACAGCCATAGCCACCCCACCACACCAACCATAGCCACCCCACCACACCAGCCATAGCCACCCCGCCACACCAGCCATAGCCACCCCACCACACCAACTATAGCCACCCCACCACACCAACCATAGCCACCCCGCCACACCAGCCATAGCCACCCCACCACACCAACTATAGCCACCCCGCCACACCAGCCATAGCCACCCCACCACACCAACTATAGCCACCCCACCACACCAACCATAGCCACCCCGCCACACCAGCCATAGCCACCCCACCACACCAACCATAGCCACCCTACCACACCAACCATAGCCACCCTACCACACCAGCCATAGCCACCCCGCCACGCCAACCATAGCCACCCCACCACACCAACCATAGCCACCCCGCCACACCAACCATAGCCATCCCGCCACATCAACTATAGCCACCCGCCACACCAATCATAGCCATCCCGCCACATCAACTATAGCCACCCCGCCACCCCGCCGTTCCAGTCATACCAAACCCTACTCTTCCTCCATTGTTGTGTTACCCATATCGCCCCCTCCGCCGACTCTTATCTTACACTCCAATACCCCCGTCATCCACCCTAACCACCCAAACACCATACCATTGCATCCCTTACCACCACCCTCCACCCCTCTCTATCCCATTCACCATCCCGCTAGAAACTTTTTCACTCTAACTCTTTCTCTGTATTACTCCCATTTTCTTTTTTCTTATTTTTTTTTCTCCTCTTCACTCTCTTTCTCCCTCCCACGCTCTCTTTATCACTTTTTTCATTCTTTTTCTTTCTACCCCGCCTTCTCTTTATTACGCTCTCTCTCTCTTTTTCTTTTTCACTATTACGCTCTCTCTCTCTTTCTTTTTCTCTATTACGCTCTCCTCCCACTCTCTCTCGCTTTCTTTCTCTCTATTACGCTCTCTCTCTTTCTTTCTCTTTATTATGCTCTCTCTCTTTCTTTCTCTCTATTACGCTCACCTCCCCTTCTCTCTCGCCTTCTTTCTCTCTATTATGCCCTCTCTCTCTCTCTCGCTTTCTTCCTCTCTATTACGCTCTCTCTCTCTTTCTTTCTCTCTATTACGCTCTCTCTCTCCCTCTCTCTATTCACCTCCTTCCTCATAGCCACTACTAACATAACAGATTTTTTTTTCTATTTCTGTTCTGTTGGCAGTTACTACTACAACTATTACGACGACCACCAACACTACTACTACTACTACTACTACTACTACTACTACTACTACTACTACTACTACTACTACTATTACGACGATCACCAACACTACTACTACTACTACTACTACTACTACCACTACTACTACTACTACTACTACTACTACTACTACTACTATTACGACCACCAACACTACTACTACTGCTACTACTACTACTACTACTACTACTACTACTACTACTACTACTACTACTACTACTACTACTACTACTACTACTATTACGACCACCAACACTACTACTGCTGCTACTACTACTACTACTACTACTACTACTACTACTACTACTACTACTACTACTACTACTACTACTACTACTACTACTACTATTACGACCACCAACACTACTACTGCTGCTACTACTACTACTACTACTACTACTACTACTACTACTACTACTACTACTACTACTACTACTACTACTACTACTACTACTACTACTACTACTACTACTACTAAAACCAACACTAATTTCTTTAACTAATAAACAAGCTTGGTGTTTCTTCTTCTTTTTCTTACGAATGTCCGACCGAAAACTTTGGACAACTTTTTGTCTTAATATTACATCTATCGTCGTAATTACACACACACACACACACACACACACACACACACACACACATATATATATATATATAACTTATATATTTTATAGAGATATGTATATGACACATGTGACTATGCATGTGTATGTATGTTTGTATGTTAGGTGTGGTGGTTAACTAACAAATGAGTGCATCTGCCTACATATCAAATCTATCATTTTAACTCAGCTATCTATATATCTGTTTGTCTATCCAGCGGTCTCTCAGGTTATCTTACTATCTCTCTACCAGCTAGTCTCTCATTCCCTCTCTCACCCTCTCTATTCCTCTATAAGTATATCTATCTTTGCATCTTACTGCGTGTTTCTGCCTGTCAATATATATATATATATATATATATATATATATATATATATATATATATATATGTGTGTGTGTGTGTGTGTGTATGTATATGTGTATATGTCTGTGAGTCTGTGTGACTTTCACTCTGTCTACCCAGTAACTTTTCTCTCTAATCTCACCCTTCATCTGTCTGCCTCTCTGTCTCAGTTTTGCTGTCTTTCCACACACACACACGCACACACACACACACACACACACATTCATTGATTCATACATGCATTCAACATGCGTACTTACATACAGACACACACACATGTATAACATACATTCATACATACATTCATTCATACATTTACATATGTAGATATTCTAAAGATATAATTGAATACACGATAAGTTTAAAAAAATATATATTTAAAGAAAATATATAAATATAACAACCAACTTTAACAAGCATACGTGCCAAGAGAGGCTCAGGTTATACTTACCCCCAAAGGACCATACCAAAGAGAATACTAAAAGGATATATATATATATATATACTAATTTGAACCAACTACTACTAATGTTGGTACCAAACTAAGCAGGTAGGTTCAAACAATATTTTACTCTGTATTATATATATATATATATATATATATATATATATATATATATATATATATGGCCTTCGAAACGGCTGGAGCTCAGCCGTCGGGGTCCTGACACTTTTCCTATTACCCACTCTACTACCCTAAGTATCGAGTACTCTGGTGCGTTATGGTTCATCCGGTTCCTTACCACACTTCCTTCGTTTATATATACATATATATATATATATATATATATATATATATATATAAATCATGTTAAATTGATCTCACTCACTATTTCTTGATACACACACAAACATACACATACATACATACATACATACATACATACACAGACACATACATACATACATACATACATACATACATACATACATACATACATACATACATACACAGACACATACATGCATACATACATACATACATACATACATACATACATACATACATACATACATACATACATACATACATACATACATACAATGAAGGCAAATAGACTTATGGTTAGGGGGATGGACTCGTGATTGTAAGTTCGTGGATTCGATTCTTGGACCGGGCGGAGCATTGGGTTCTTGAACGAAATATTTCACAATGCTCCTTCAGCTTGGAATGGCGACAGTCAGATAGTATCAGTAATGGAAAAACCAATGGAAACATTGTTTCCTCGGACTGATTTGACGATTTGGTCCTTCACTTTTCCACGCACACACTCATATATATGTGTGTATGTATATATGTTTATATATTTATATGTGTGTATGTACATATGTTTATATATATATATATATATATATATATATATATATATATATATATATATATATATATATATATATATATAACGAAGGAAATGCGTCCAGAATTAGCCGTCGAAACGGCTTGAGCTCAGCCGTCGGGGTCCTACTCGTTCCTATATATATATATATAGGCATCCTTGGATCAGCCCGTTGTGTCACATTCACCTCTATCACCGACAATATACATACATCTGTTCAGAGACAGTACAAGATGTAACTGCAACCTGCAGTAGTGTGTTAATATATTACACTTGGTATATGCAGACACGTGTCTTATTAACATTTAATACCTAACTACCTACCAACATACCTACCTACATACCTATCTACTTACCTACCCTACATATTTATATACGCATCGATCTACGTTTAAATGTTTTTCCTACGACTGTCTCATTGTCTGCCTCCATACATACATACACACACATCTGCCTGTCTGCCTGCCAACACACCTGCCTCTCTGCCTACCTGCATACATACCTACTAGCCTATCTACCTAACTATCTACTTATCTATCTATCTACCTATCTATTTATCCATCTACCTACCCATCTATCTACATATCTATCTATCTACTACCTACTCATCTATCTATCTAACTAACCCCCTATCTACCTCTCTATCTACCTACCCACCCACTCACTAATTTTTTTCAATTTTGTTATTCGTGTTCTTTATTCGATTCGATATTGCAGAAGATGGTGCAGTAATGCACCAGCTTTAGCATTCGGCAATCAGAAGAAGGGAGGTAGGTGTAAAAGCTAAGCTCGCTATCTTCAATTAAGTATTCGTGTCAAGCATTACATATGGTCATGAATTTTGGGTAAAGACCGAAAGAATATGATCGCGAATACAAACGGTCGAAATGGGGTGCCTCTGAAGGATCATTGGAGTAACATCACTCGATAGAATGCACAGCTGGGAGATTAGAGAGTCTCTCCAGGTAGAGCCGCTATCTCTCCGAATTGAGAGACCACAGTTCCGATATTATGGGCATGTAGTTAGGGTGTATTTGGAAAGAATCGCTGGGAAAAACCAGCCGATAGAATATTCATAGGCAGATCCCGAACAAGATGTTCTCACTTGGGAATCCACCCGGATCAATTTGAGACGTTGCCTCTGACAAGACACGATTACAGGAAAGTTTGAGGACTCTGCCCATCACGACTCTCGCGGGAATAAGTGGACGGAGAAGCAGTGTACTTTATTCTGTTTTCTTTGTTGACAAAGCATTCGCTTCGAATTATTGGTCTGGTACTATATTTACCGACCTGGAAAGGATGAAGGGCATTTGAACACAAAGCTCAGTGTGCCGGAACAAATCTGAGGAATTTAATCCGGCACCCTAATGATTCTTCCAATTCGCCGCTTAATCTTGTACTTATGTTATATATTATAATATTGTTTACTAGCTGACGCCATCGAAATTTCATGGTTTGATTAGAAACCACTACTAAATCTTCAAGATTAATATGGCAGTTTAAATGTTTTATTTATAAGTTATATATATATATATATGTGTGTGTGTATAGGAAAATGTTTGACCCCGACGGCAGAGCTCAAGCCGTTTCGATGGCTATTTCCAGAAATACCCTAAGTATTGAGTACTCTGGTGCTTTATGATCCATCAGGTTCCTTACCACTCTTCCTTCTATATATATATATATACACAGGGTGTCCCCCCAAAAATGTATACACATTTAAACAACATTGTAATAAAAGTGTGTATAGATTTTCGGGGACACCCTGTATATAATGTCAGGGATATGAAAAAATAAATAAATTGGCCTTGCCACTAAAACCACCATCACCACTACCACAACCACTTCGAAGTACCCCCCCCCCCCCACACACTTCTTCCATTTGCATAAAGAATTGTCACATCACAGGATTAAATGAATATTTTCGGCGTCATCGCCTCAACCACCACCAATATCAGTCCTTCTCTTTGTCTGCCCCCGCCCTCAAATACACACACACACACACACACACACACATATATATATATATATATATATACTCTAACCATTTCTTCTGTAGCCTGACCAACAATTTACACGAAATATACAACAGCTTTAATATAATAGATAGAGCAGTGTCTGGCATTTCCGATCCCTCATTTCAGTGGCCTTCTGCTTAAGTTAGAGCTTATTATTTGCAATTTCTCGTCACCGGCTTAATCATTAGATATGTTTATTTCCACATTCCGTTAAAGCTGTTTATTCCAGATACCAGTCGAAAACTATCTAAGTTCACCTTTATTTGGGCTTTTTGGTGGTGTGGTCGTGGTGGTGGGGTATTTTGTTTCTGCTTGTCCAAGACGTAGTTAGGTTTCCAAAGATGATTGGTTGAAGAAAAAACAAAAAACATTGTATTTCTTTTTTTTACTGATGTTAGTCATTAGCCTGTGGCAATAACTGGGGCACCGCCCTTCAAAGGATTGAATCGCATGTACACACACATACACTCTCATATATACGGCGGGCTTCCCACATAATTTCCGTGTATCATATTTACTTATAAGTATTGGCTAATCCCAGACTATTGTAGAAGGCATTTACTCAAGGTGCCGTGTCGTGGTAGGAAACTTGAAAACCATGTGTTGGGGGATCAAATCTAAAACAAAATATTTTCTTTTTATTGCAATGACGTAGAAGTGTCAAACGTCACAGTTTAACCAATTGAATCTAGTAGTAGTAGTAGTAGTAGTAGTAGGGAGTAGTAGTGGTGGCGGTGGTGGCGGTGGTGGTTTGTGGTAGTAGTAGTAGTAGTTGTTGTTGTTATTGTTGTCTAGCCTCTGTGTAAATACATGACGCAGTTCTCCGTTCGAGTAATCTGAAATCTTTAATATTACTCCCGGGGGCGTGTACCTGTAATTGATAGGGTCAGCTTTGTCACACATTTTGTCTCACTACATTTCTTGAGAATTACGTTAGGTGGTACACGTATCTGTGGAATTCGTAATCACTTACACGCTAATTCCCTCAGCAGACAGCTCTGTTAATCAAACAGTCCTAAATACTCATCGTCGAAACCGATGGATGTTCATTTCACCACTATCACCCCCGCATTGTTCGTATTACTTCCTGCCTTTCTCTGGTTCACCTGATAACTTATAATGCTTACGTCTAATTATAAGGTTTATTTCATTAATCATTTGAAAAAATAGTTTTTTAAACCTTACAAAAATATTGCTCAAATTCTGATTTTCTTTTTTATTATGCGAGGTCTCACGGTGTGTTACCTGAATTATTTTTGATTAAAATCGCAATTTGGTCATTAATCAATGTACCCGAAGGTACACGGACTTCGAGGTCAAAATGTTCGGCTCTATACCCAAAGAACCACTTAACAGTACTATCAGCTATGACACTATCTCCATAAAACACCACACACCCGTTTCGCTGTTTGTGCAGCATTTTCTCTTTCCGGAAATAAAAGAGCATCAAATGAAGAAAAACGCATCCTCATTTTCTCTCCATTTTCAGTTTTATTGTAAAAAACAATAGAAGTAAATAATCCGCACCATCTTCAGATATACAAATGTGTAGATATCTCTTCTCTCAGGAATATATATACGTCATATGCTTCTGTCAGCTGATCAACTGAATTACATGATTAAACACAATCAGTAGAAACATTCAGAGTTGGTATAACATCGGATAGAATGTATTGAAATAATCGTCAACTTCAGTCAACTTCGCCCTTCATCCATTCATGGTCGATAAATAAATACCAGTCTAGTACTGGGGTCGACTCTTCCTATATATCTCCTTTACTCATTCTCTATCCTTCTCTGGAAGAAAACTTTGTATTCAGACATGGAGAGGAGATGGTCTCCGCCATTTGAAACAGATGCCCTAAGAACGCGATATGTCTAGACGGCACCCCTAAGACTCCCTTAGGAGTTACGAGGACAATACATGCATATATATGATTTCTTCGAATGAACAGTTCTAGCCCTCTAGAGTCATTTCTATAATAAAATAAAGATGCCTATACTCTACTGTTGTGTATTTAAACCTTATGGAGATTTTAACAAGTTGGAAATCTTCTCCGTTGCCTCTGCTTCAAACTCTGACCTGATTTCACTAAAACGTCAAGGCTAGTGTAGAAGCCTCTTGCGCAATGTGCCGTGCAGATGGATTGAACTTGGGAATACGTTGTGTGGAATCGTGCTACTTAACTATACAGCCATTTCTGCGCCTGGATCCTGCAATATATTCT
>OZ024741.1:126388805-126391305 GCA_964016885.1 Eledone cirrhosa
ACAAAGGGCGCCATTTCCTGTTATAAATTTCATTCATAAAAAGTTTTTCTCTCTTGTATAGATGCAGAGTGTGTAACTGAGATTCCACGAATGTGTATATAAAAATACGCATATTATATATATAAGCATGTAAACATGATACAAAATACGAATCTCCCTGTAAATTAAAATGAAAAATGTAAACACATTTAATCGAATTTCGGACCTAATTGGGCCATCATCAGAAAATGTGTATATTTTCTGTAGCCAATTTACGGTGATAGCGTCTAATTCTATTTTCGAAATTTTTAAGCGACACAGTATCATAAATATATTTAATGAATTATCGGTGGTATTTGAAAACAATATAAACATAAATATATATTTAGTCACGCTATCTCAGAAAAATATTTTTTCTAAACGAAAAAAAATTTAATATTTCTCTATTTCCTCTGTGTGTATATATATATATATATATATATATATATATATATATATATATATATATATATATATACATACATACATATACAAATTCCGTATCACATTTTTATAATCAGTAACGTTGCATGAAATCTATATGAAACCTTGATAAACCAACGATATGTTTATTCTCCATTTTATTTTTCAGTTTTAACGATACAAATAAATGATAAACGTTATTTCTGAATTAGTTTCTAATGTTCAGGGAATTTGACGCATAAAAAAAATAGAATCCTGTTTTGAGGGACCATATGCACTCAGGAATGCCTAAATATAATAGTATAATCATACAGAAACACATGCATACTTGAATATACATAAATGCTTGTGCACACTCAGACACACCAGTACATACACGCACACACACACATATGGAATGTAGAGAAGTGACACTCTATTTGATATATATAAAAGAAATAGTAAAAAAGGAAAAAGAAATAGTAGAAAATGCTAAAAGGATTTTCTTTCATAATAACATCAACACATTTATTTATAAAATGGGGATTTCCGCATTTCATTGTACCGGTTTCAGATTACACGCTTTTTCAACAACGGAAGTGTATAATGCAACTAAATTGCATATTAATAAGAATAATAAGAATATGGGGAAAAAATTTGTTTTTAGGAAGAAAGTTCACATTTTTGTCTGTAGTTTTCTTTCGGCAGAAAAAAGGGCGACAATCGTCGATACATTTCGAACTCAACTGGTCCTCGTCAGGACGATCCCTCCCGGTCTTGCAACTGCCGAACACCGCTTGGTGGCGTTGACTGCCAGTGTTATTCATAGCTACGGCTTTCTAAATGTTTATTTATAAACAAACTGTATTTCTTTAGAAATAGGAAATTAAAACACACACACACACACACACACACACACACACACACACACACACACACACACACACACACACACACACACACACACACACACACACACACACACACACACACACACACACATATATATATATATATATATATATATATATAATGTCATAATCTGCAGCGTCGATGAGTGCTATATGTAGACTTAATAAAGAAGTGTTAGATTTCTAGGCAATTTTATTTCACAGATTTAACGAACTGTATTTATGAATTCATTTTTCATGTTCAGGAAATTGGCTTGCATGAAAATATAAAGTTAAGGTTTGAGGAACCATTTCTTTTCGTTCACACACATATGCGGTAAAACACATATATGCACACGATCATGCATATTCACGTGCACACACACACACACTCATACAAACATCTCTCTCTATTCCCCTCTCTCTCCCCTCTCTCTCTCTCTCTCTCTCTCTCTCTCTCTCTCTCTCTCTCTCTCTCTATATATATATATATATATATATATATATATATATATAAGTGGTTAAACAACAGTTAGTTCACCATACCGAGAACAATTGTTTCACCTTAGCGGATCCTCAGCTCGGAATGGGCATGGTTATAGGAACAGGAAGGACAACTGTACGAACGCGCATGCGCAGAATCCCGGTCACTTCACACAGGCAATACTAGACTGCGTGCGAGAGGTGTAAGGGAGATAACTGCGAAAGTCCGAAAAGTTTTTAGGTTGCCCACCAGGGTGCTCTTGCCGTAAGCCTGAAGCTTGCTCCCTTCAACAGCAATGCAACACACCCGCTGTAATTTATGAAGCTGTGGTCACTTCCAACCGACCAAACGAACCACAGGAGGTCAAATCCTATGTGGGTATGGCGGAGGGCCGATTTAAGGAACGCTTCCTGAACCATCAGTCACCTTCAGGTACCCGGACAGACGTTCATCCACGAAACTCGCGAGCCACGTATGGTCCCTCAAGGACTCAAGTATAGACTACTCCGTTCAATGGAAACCCATCACTAAGTCCAAGCCATACGCAAGGGGAAATCCGACGTGTGGCTTATGTATTGACGAACGAATAACTATTCTAAAGAGATTACGCAATAGTGATTGCCTAAACACGAGAAATGAATTTTTCACACATTGTCCATACATCGCCAAACACCTATTGCATAACTACAAGGCTCCGGACTGATTC
>OZ024741.1:126396305-126401305 GCA_964016885.1 Eledone cirrhosa
ATATACAGGCCCACACAAATTTGCACAAACAAACACCATATATAAGTATATATATCTATTCCTCTCTCTCTCTTCTTTCTCTCTCCCTTCGTCTCTCTCTCCCCCCTCTCTCTCTCGTTATATATATATGTCTCTGTGTCTGTATTTAAGTTTCAACGTATAACCTTCACAGTTAGACCGATATTGCAAAAGTTATTTCGCCCATGCAACTAATCTGAGAGTGCAAGGTATGAATGCCGAACATTCTCATATTAAACCCACTAATATATTGGGTCATTACGTCTAAAAATTATTTTAAAAAAATATCTTTCAGAAAAGATTGAGGTGTTCCTATCACTATCTATTATCAGCTTAGTGTATTTTAGTGTATTTGGTACTCCTCCAAACATCTCTGAACAATTTTAGAGTGTTTTCTGAATAAACAAATTACTTACAATGAAATCGTCACGAGTGTTACTGTAGAAAACAACACAAGTTAATTTGTTCAGCGTCTGTATGTTTCCATTGCATCGCATTGCTTTCATAATCTAATTTTGAAAGCTATGCTACTTAAAACTTCTTAATGTATTTATTATCACAAGCTTTAGAAGTTCGCTTCACAATAATAAGGTTCTGGGTTGGGTCCCACTGAGCTGGCTCTTGAGCAAGCATCTTTTAACACAGCTAAGGATCGATTCATATTTAATCCATAACAATCCACGACAACTTCCATGGATTCCGCAATTATCGGCTTTTGTTTATGTACATACAGTCGTGCATATCCTTAATTATGATTGCCTTTATAATCAATGTTAAGGCGGTGAATTGGCAGAGCTGTCAGAAAGTCAGATAGAATGCTTTGCGTTATTCGTTTCGGCTTTCTCGTTTCTGAGTTCAAATCCCGCTGAAGATAACTTTGCCTTTCATTCGAGCTCGATAAAAATGTACTAGTCAAGTACTGGGATAGATCCTTCCCCTATACCACTTTCTTACTTCCATTCTGTCACTCTCTATATCCTTCTGCTGTATTCAGACTTGGGGAGGAGATGTCCAAAGGAGAAAGAGAGAGACGAAAGACAAAACATTAATTTATAGCCGTTAAGCTAAAAAAACATACAATTTTTTGTGACGTTAGGGAAAATGTCTGGTGTCTCTTAGGAAGCGTGAAACACGAATGAAACAAAAAGGAAAAATGTAAGAAGAAGAAAGTAAGATGTGTTAAAAAATGTAAGAAACTTTTATGGAAAAGTGGTCCAATCCCGGAGTGTGCCGAGGTGGTCTCTTTTGCAAATTTAAAGAACGTCTTAGGGTTCGTCTTTATGTTTCTTATAGCCCTGGCTTCTCTTTCTATCCTCTCCTTTTCATGGGAGCGTTTGAGTTCATTTTCAGTTTGAAACAGTACCTGCTTCAAATGGGATTCCATATTATTCTTTACTTGTGTATGTAGCCGGTTTGAGATCTTCGTTCTTATTCTCTTAAGAATTCTCGTAAATGTTGGCCTTTCTTTCCGGAGCAAACTTAGACCACATAGCTTGTATTATTTCCATGAATTGCTCAAGTTGTAAGTTGACATCACTTGCAGAGAGACTCGGTTCAATTTTTCTTCAGGAGCTCGTCCTGAATCTTTTCCCCCTTACTTTGTGGCAGTTTAAGCTGAATAGAGACCCAGTGCTTCCCGTCGGCTCTATATCTACAGTCTTCATCGGACTATACATTCCTAGTTCTACTATGTTATGGTCCAAGAAAATCTTTGGTGTCACTTTCACGTTATGGATAAGCCCCGTGTCATTCGTGAAGCAGAGATGCAGGGTATTCTCACCTCTTGTAGGATGATGTACTATCTGATCCACGAAGAGCCTGTTTGTAAGGTCCAACAAGGATTCTGTCTGCCTTTGTTCAGGTGCCGTCATTCCTGAGAGGGGCTGGCCTTCGTGCCATTTAACTTTGGGAGGGTTAAAATCTACCAGCAGCAGGATGTTGTGACACTGATCCAACTTGGTCAGCACTTCATCAATCCTTCTGAGGCTTCTTCAAACTTGTCCTCTGGGGGCATCTGGTGGTCGATATGTGACACATATTACAATTTCTAGCGTTGGAATGTGACAACAGTACTAAGGATTCATGGATGCCCAAAGCAATTCCATCATGTCAGTGCGAAATACAACATATTTTAGTATATGTATTTTCGCATCTGCTATGCTAGCTGTCTGGTGAGTTCAATTAGTGCTATGCATATTACTTGATTGCTTATGGCTAAGTCTCTCAGGTAGGGGATCTTACACATGTTGGTCAGTTTTACCAGGCTTCTGGCATTTAGTCACTGGTGTGACATTTGGCGTGCCAGTGGTGATGGTGATATGGAATTTGTGGTGTTCTTTATTTATGGTGGTCGCGAGTGTTGATGTGACTGACTTTGGCTTTGTATTTGACGAAGCAAAGTCAGCTGTCTCAGAATCTTTTACACTATTTTTAAAATAGTCTGTTTTTCTACAGCTAGAGTCTGTACTGCTTCTGCATACTGTCTCCTCTTCATCAGGGCAGTACGTGCAACCCCAGCACACAAAAGGAAAGAGAGAAAAAGAAAATAGGAAGAAAAAAAGGCAAGAAGAAAGTAGATATTGTGTTGAATGTAAACCATGGAGATTATTGGTAAGAGAAGAGAAAACACAGATTAGTAATAATAAACTTAAGAAAATTAACAAGAGAAGACAAGACAACAAACGAATCCATGTATGTATGCACACACACACGCACACACACACACACACACACATATATATATATACATACACATCTTGGCTCAATGGCCGAGAGTTTTCTACTATAAACTCTGATTGGCCAATGTCCACAATCGACTGAAAGCAGACACATACGCTGTTGATATTTTCCCTCTTTCTAATCAAATCAGTCGTTTTCATTACAATCACAATTTTATAAAATAATTTGTCTTCTTGATTCTCGTTGTAATAATCCACTGCGAATGCAATTACTAATGGCAATTACTGTTTAATTGCTTTCTATCCAATTTATTTTGGATGGTTAATAGCCGAATAATACACATATCCACTGAGGATTAAACTCGAGTAAACGTTTCAAGGTCGTGAGCCAGAATTTGTTTGGCTGCAGTATAGCGATAAATTGTTTTAGTTACAGTAAGATATAAAAAAAAAATGTAATGGATTGTTGAAAGTTTGATGGAATTGTATGAGCGCCGTCTTGACACAGGATGTGTCTTGGGCATTTTAAACCTGGCGGAGTCCATTCCTCTCAATGTTGGCACACAGATGATTTCTTTCGTTTCGGATAGAGATAGATAGATAGATAGATAGATAGAGATAGATAGAGAATAGAGAGACAGAGAGAGAGAGAGAGATCCCACTAATAGGTTGGCACTTTATTTATCGACATCGAAAGGGTGAAAGGCATAGTTGAGCTCGGTGAGAGTGGAATTCAGATCACAATGAACCGGAACAAATACAGCAAAGCATTCTATCCGACGTTCTAACAACTCTGCCACTTCGCGTCCTCTTACAATAAGATTGCTTACGTCTTTTATAGCTTCATATTGATTTCTTACGGAAACACAAAGTCACATACGTGGGGTGAACAAACAGTCAATTCTATCGATCCAGTACTTCGTTTTGTCCACCCCTGAAGACACATGACCTTGTAGTTAGGGTATTGGACTCACGATCATTAGGTCGTAGTTCCGTTCCTGGAACGGTGAGGCGTTGCCTTCTTGAGCAAAGCATTCCATTTCACCTTGCTTTTCATGATAGAACTAAGTTTTACAATAGAGAAGAATGAAAAAAAATCGATTAGAAAATTATTATGAGAGAAGTAAACTATGATATTGGTAGCATTGTGTTGCTATATGCCACCAGTGTTTTACATCCTTCCAGTACTGTTAATTGGTATATAGAATCAATAACGAATTCCCATCCCTAACTCTATTGACCTTGAGAGGTATAAAATTGATCCTGTTAACTTCAGCTCTGTGCCCTAAGCGTCTACATAGTTTGCCTTAATGGTAGCGCCAAACCTGCTTTTAATCCTGTATTTTGAAATAAGCTATGATGTTGGCAAGATTGTGTCGTTATATATTTTCTTTACATTATACCACTAGTATTTTCCATCCTACCACTGCTATTAATTGTAACACAATAGCTTTACTGCCTCCCCGACCCTGGACCTTGAGATGGTACTTTTCTCTCGATTATCATATGGGTTTCTACTTTTTGTCCCCTCTCCAAAATATGCTTTTCCAGTATTTCTTTTAGATACAATTCCCATCTACTTTTCCCAATGGAATGGACCTCCGTCGATTTCGACAATGAATGTTCCAGTAGTTTAATCAATGGAACAGCCTGTTCATGAAATGAACAGTGGAATTGTGTCAGTGACCTGGTCATAGAAATGCAGCGAGAATTTGGACCGAATACAACAATTTTTATGTTTTTTAACTGTTTTATAAGTGTTTTTTTAATTGTTTTATACATGTTTTTAAAACTGTTTTATGTGATGTTATTTTTTAACTGTTTGTGCAGGTGCGTGTGGCTTAGTGGTTAGAGAATTGGAATCACAATCCTGAGGCAAGTTCGATTCCCGAACCAAGCAATGTGCTGTCTTTGAGCAAGACACTTTATTTAATGTTGATCTCTCTCTGCCAGAAATTGCGATCGATAGATAGTATCACCAATGGAAAGACAAATAGAAACATAGTTTCCTTGGTCCCATTTGACGAAGTTCACCCCACTCGGTAACCGAATGAGGTCTGGGAACTTGCAGATCGTATTTCTTTTTAACTGTTTAAAATAGCTCTTCCACACCAAGATTGATATAATTAGATTAACTTCAAATCTCCATTTATTTGAATAACATTATTAAGAAGCTAATTTTTAGATACGGAGTTTTTGAGTAGATTTCTTTTCGAATGCTAGCTAACAATGGAGGTATTTCATATATTAAAAATAAGTCAGGTGTCACTTTTAGATAAATTTTATTAACATCACGAGATGCCA